>CM076577.1:227665476-228195476 GCA_034641835.2 Pinus albicaulis | reverse complement strand
TTTATGCACAAGGAGCCAAAAAAATGAATTTACCTTTGGATTGGAATTAACTCTCCATATCTTTGTCCAAGTACTCAATCTAGGGTAAGTTCGTTGAGGGAAGAGCAAGGATGCATAATATTCCTTCACTGAGTATGAAAAATGATTCCATCCAAGTTGATCCACCTCCTCTAGCGACTATGGAGCATGACCAACTATACTATCTCAAATTTTGTAATCCAAATGCTGCAAGTTTGTAGTGACTCCTATAAGGTTTTAGCCTATCCAATTTCCTTCACTATCCCAATCTGAAATGTCTTCCAGTGTTGATTTCCTTGAGCAAAAACTAATTCCCTGAGAGGTAGAAACACATAATTTCATTCCAATGGTTACTTATCCATTATTTTGTCCCTCCATAAATTAATATCTCTTCCATTTCCAGGTTTCCAAAAGACATCTCAGTTGATTAGAAGGGATATTTAAGTGAGTATTTTTTGTAGTATCACATGAATTCTAGCCTTGAAATATTTTGGAGAGGCTAGAATACATGAGATCTCCAAAACCCAAAAATCATTTTTGAAAATTCCGCCTAGAAATGACTTAATTAGATTATAAGTTAGTTTTTAAATATTTCCTAACTCTAAACTTAGGGATATGATTAATTAATAAAAAATAATTAATTCAAGGTGTGAATTTTCTAGAGACTCACATGGATTGATTTTAAGTTAATCCTATCCATTGATTAATATCTAATATTGGTCGTTGAAGTCTCAACAAAGGATTATAATAATAATTCGATGGGGCTTGGAGAAATCACTCAAGCAATTTGATTTTACTCGCGAAATCGATTTCCAGAATAGCAGTTTTTTTTTTCTAGAGAGAGATTCAGTGAGATAGAAGCAGTGAGATAGGGGCAGAGACAGTGAAGCCAGAGGAGGCATTCCAGTTCTAGTGAGTGCATTTACAGAGAGGAAAAAGTGCCACAGAGAGGCTGACGTAGAGGCAACATAGTAGCCTCTAGAGGAAATTTTGTATTTGCTAGGGAGAAGCAGATATTTAGTGTTGGAAGCTGGGCAGAGGTTCCAAAGTCCAATAGAGTAATTTTTCCATACAACATCTTACCAGACGACTTGAGGAGAATTAGTTCCGAGCTGGGCGACGCAATGACTGCGCTAGGGTGATGCAGTGACTGCGCAAAGGCACTTTGGATGACTCAATTTTGAGTTGAGGTCAGTGCTCAGATTCACCTATGGAGTGAGGAAATTCCTCACTAGATTTTATTTCCAGCTTTCTCTGTAGGATTTCCAGTTTAGGAATCTAGTTGTACTCTGATTATTTCACTATTGCATAATATTAAAACCCTCAACTGATGCATTGGTTTTTCTGGGTACTTTCATCCAAAAATAATTGTGTTATTTTATGCGTGTGTGTTATAATTTCTTCCAGCATTTATTTCTTTCAAAACTTTTATTTTTTAAGGTTGTAGTGTATTTATTTTGATATTTACCATAGGAAACAACAAATAAATTGTTAAGTAGAATTAACTAATAGAAGAAATAAAATCAATTGCTACAATAGGATTCGATTCTCTGAATTTTCACATGGTATCAGAGTGCAGATGATCAGCTAGAGCGCTCAGTAGAAAATAAAGAAGGAGTTTCACTACTTAGTGTGGGAAGCAGTTTGAAACCCCAGAGCGAAGAGCAGGCACCTGGCCAAGAGGTCGTATTTCTTCAGGAAAATCGATTTTTCTAAGAGGGCAACAGAAAAAATCAATTTCTCCAGATCGAGGAATTTCAAAGGTAGAGGGAGTAGTCATGTATTCTTGCATAGCAGATCTCTAGCTGGACCCAATCATTTTGCAGCAGTTTTCTAGAGTAGAACTAGCGTCAAGTGGAAGAAGAGCACACACCGAGGAAAAGTTTTCCTCGGGAAACTTCTAGTCTCAAGAAGTTTGATTTCCCTTTCAGATTAGTAGTCAGTGTGAGTAGAGTTTCTCACTCTAGAATGGAGTGTGAATAGCTAGGAAGTAGCCGAGAAGAAGGGAAGAGGATATTTTCAACACTTATTGTTGAGATGGCCATGACTAGGCTTTGATATCAGGACAGGTTGGATGGAGCTTCCAGTTATGTTATCCAGAAGGCAAGGATCTCCTTCCTTTTAGATGAGTTTTATCTCAAGGCTTATATCGATAATGTCGTAGCAGTTCCCACAGATGCGGATCAGCTCAAAGAGTACATAAAAGAGATGGTGAGGGAAAAGAGGTTAATCCTTGATGGTGTTCGAGATCACATTGTATCACATACAGCGGCCAAGCCAACTGCCAAAGAGATGTGGGATACACTTTCCATGTTGTACCAGGGCTCTTCCGAGCATTAGAAGATGTAATTGGAGGAGAAGTTGAGATGTGTCATGATGCAGAATGGGGAAAACATAGACCCCTTCCTCACTAGGATTCAGGAGATCTGGGTTCATATTGAAGTTGTTGGGGAAGCACCTCTACCCACAAAGAAAGTGAGATTGGCACTCAACAGTGTCTCTGAGGAGTGTCAAGTATTTTTCCAAAGTATTTTGGGCAGAGACACCTTACCAAGGTGGGACAAGATGTGGGTCGATTTGCAGCAGGAGGAGTTGAGATGAGACTTACTAAAGAACTCCATCAGTGACATTAACAACAACAGGTCGAAGCAGGTGAAGGAGGAGGAGAATGTGGCCCTAGCATCAAAGGGCCCTAATCAGGGATAGGGGGAGCAACGAAAGAAGAAGTACTTGTCTAATCTCAAGTGTTTCAGGTGTGGCGAGCTAGGCCACTACGATACCTAGTGTCCTCTCAGGAAGAAGGACAATGAGGAGAAGTAGGAATAGCATGCAGCTTCAAACGAGATCGACAGGTTGTCCTCCAGCCTAGAGGTAGACTTCATCATGTTTGCAAACATACCTCTAGGAGTGAGGTGGAACAACTTGGTTTTGTAGCCCTGGAGCGCTATAGATGGGAATTATTCTTGAGGAGGTCCACCTCTTCAATCAATACCTAGCTACGAGGGCCCATAATATTTAGTAGCAGGATGGACCAATGACAGTTGGTGTAGTCAAATGCCAGAGTGACAGTTGCAAAGACTAGTAGCAGTCAGATGTTGGGGAGCGCAGATTCAAGGTTGGTAGTAGTGCAGTTGGCACAATCCAGAGTCTATAGTAGCGCAGAGCCACAGAGACAGTGTATATGTTAGTAGTAGTCAAGACTTGGGTGAAAAATTCATCATATTGAACACATTTGGCTCAATATTTAGATGCTTCTTAGTTACAGATGTTGTGGTTGTAGCAACAACAAATAAGAGGAAGTTGTAGTGCAGATGCAGTGTTGGAAGCAGTTCAACAGGGTCAGCAGCAGCACAAATGCAACTCATATCAAAGTTGTGCATTGGTTGGTGGGAAGTATGGCCAGAAATCAATAGCGTGACATGAGATGGTGAAAATACAATGTGTTTTGGTACTAGTTTCAGCACAAGTACACATTCCTCGCTAAGAGGGAGTGTTATTTTTTGTAGCATCAGATGTGTTCTGGCCTTGAAATTTTGTGTAGAGCCTATTATACATGAGATCTCCGAAACCCAGAAATCGTTTCTGGAAATTCCTCCTAGAAATGACTTAATTAGATTAATAGTAAGTTTTTAAATATTTATTAAGTCTAAACTTAGGGAATATGATTAATTAATCATAACTAATTAATTCAAGGTGTGAATGTTCTAGAGACTCACATGGATCAATTTGAATTTAATCCTAGCCATCGATTAAGATCTAATCTTGGTCGTTGAAGTCTCAACAGAGGATTATAAGAAGAAGTCGATGGGGCTTGGAGAAATCACTTGAGTAGTTCAATTTTATTGGGGAAATCAATTTCCAGAGTTGAAACTGTTTGTTTCTGGAGAGATATTTAGTGATATTGAAGCAGTGAGAGAGGGGCATAGACAGTGAAGATGGAGGAGGCATTCCAGTTCTAGCGAGTGCATTTATAGAGAGGTAGAAGTGCCACAAAGAGGCTTACACAGATGCAGTGCAGTAGCCTCTAGAGGTAATTTCGTATTTACTGGGGAGAAGCAGAGATTCAGTGTTGGAAGTTCGGCAGAGGTTCCAAAGGCCAGGAGAGTCATTTCTCGAGACAACAATTGACCAGATGTCTTGAGGAGAAGCAATTCCGAGCTGGGTGATGCGGTGACTACTCTAGGGTGACACAGTGACTGCGCAGAGGCATTTTGGGTTGAGGTCAATGCTTGGATTCGCCTTTGGAGTGAGGAAATTCCTCACTAGATTTTTCTTTCCATTTTTCTCTATAGGATTTCCAGTTTAGGCATCCATTTGTACTCATATTATTTCAATGCTACATAATATTAAAACCCTCAGTTGTTGCACTAGTTTTCCTGAGTTGGGTTTTTCTAGGGACTTTCGTCTAAAACTAATTGTGTTATTTTATGTGTGTGCGCTAACGTTTCTTCTAGCATTTATTTCTTCATCATTTTTTATTTGTTACAGTTGCAGTGTATTTATTTCGATATTTTTTGTAGGAAACAACATATAAATTGTTAAGTAGAATTAACAATTAGGGGAAATAACATCAGTTGTTGCAATAGGATTTAGATCTCCGAATTTTCATAGTTTTAAAACTATTGAGCCTCTTTTAGGGGCTAGAATTGAATCTAAGCATGGAACTCGTTTTTTCCAAAGATATTTTTCCTTAAGGACTTCCTTTCACAAATGTTCTTGCTAAGTGATAAAAATCAATACTAAATTTTATCCTATTCCTTTGTTCATAAGCATGGGATATTTAATGCCAAGGCCCCCATGGGTTTTTGGATACTTGGCTATTTCCCATTTTATGATTTTTTTTAATGCTATAAAGCCCCCTCTCCCAAAGAAACTTACGTATTTCCTTAGCCATCACATAGAAAACACTTTGTGGGGAAATGGGAGTAGTGAATTGGTACAAAGGGAGAGAAAAAGGATTTCCTTTGATCAACATAGTGTGTCTAGCTAAGCTGAGCTAATGAGATCCCCAAGCGAAAAATTGCATTTTAAATTTAGTGATGATGCCATCACATTCTTGTAAGAAATGTGATTTCAAACAAATAGGAATCCCTAAATATTTAAATTATTTCCAATATTCGACTCGGTGGAAGCCCATAATACTTCATATTTATCTTTGTTTGTGAGAGGAGTCATTACAAAAATAAATTTTTGATTTTCCTAAGTTTCTTAGACCTCCATAGGAATCCAAAAAATTATCAAGGACTAATTTAAATCTTCATGCAATTATTGTAGAAGCCCCTTCAAAAAGGAGGGAATCATCAACAAATTGAGAGTGATTTATATTCTTCATTCCACAAAAAAATCTAAGAGTAGGTATATGCTCACAACTTATTTCAAAATCCAAACTCTTACTAAGAGATTTAGGCATTATGATATATAAAAGAGGGAAAAAGGGAAGATTTGACAGAGGCCACAAGAGCATGAAAGAGTCATGCTTCCCTTCCATTTACTAATGTAAATATCGAAGGAAATTTAATGAACAAGGAAACCCAGTGTATAGACCTTTCATGAAAGCCAAATTTTGACATAGTAATTTGAATAAATATTTATGTCTATCCTTGTCAAAGGCATTAGCCATATCAATGTTGATGATAATGTATTGGTCTCCTCTTTCTTGACTATATTGATTCGCTTCTTGGACTAGGATAATATTATCAAATATTTTTTCTTTTATGCACAAATCCACCTTGGTTCTCATATATTAATTTTGGTAGAATAATTTCAATCTTGAGGCCAAAATATTTGAGATGACTTTATAAGAAACATTACACAACAAGATTATTCTAAGCCTAGAAAATTAATATGTATTTGCTTCCTTTGGGACCAATTCTAGGAAAGGAGCATTGATTCCTCCACCGATGAAATTGTGTTTAAATGAGTATCCAATCATTCTACAAAAAACATATTTTATTACCTCCCAAAACATATGGTAAAAGTGAGCAGAAAACCTATCTAGTCTATCATTATTATCTAGATTAAATGAGAAAACCTCCTTTTGGATTTATTTCTTTGAAATTTTCTTCACAAGCATTAAATTTTCTATATGAGAAAGAATTTCAGGGACATGTTCTAGCATATATTGTTCTTCCTCAAGGCTGACAGAACCAACGATGTTGTACAACTTAGCATAGTGGCAAACTGCCTCCTCTTTTATTTGTTGAAACTCCAAAACTTTATTATGGCCGATCACTAATTCCTTGATGTTATTTTTCTATATCTTATTCCTTGCTTTATTATGAAAAAAATTTGAATTCATATCTCATACCTGGAGCCATATAATCCTGGATTTTAATCTCCATTCTTCTTCCTCTCCTTTCAAAGCCTTATGAAAGGCTCCAAATTCTTCCTTTTCCTCAGTTAGAATATCATAAGTAACAATAATTTCCTCTATCTTGGATGAAAGGGACTCCATTCTCATTTAATTTGTTTGTATAGTATATTTCCTATCCATCCTTTACTTACATGCCCACTATATCAAGGTTTCCTTGAGGCAGTTTATCTTCTTCATCTAGATTGAAATCAAATTACATGGAACCCATACTCCAAAATTATTTTACCATGTCACTAAAATATTATTTTCAATGCCAAAGTGAATTATAAGGAAATAGAATAGGGCCATAATCCTCATCTTCTGATATTTCCAGTTCAATGGGGCGATGGTTAGAACTATTACAAGGGATAATATATGAGGATACCATGATATGTTTTGTTAGAAATGAATCAAAATTTAGAAATTGGTCCAATATGGCAGCTATATAGCTTGGACTAGATCCCTTGTTATTCCAAGTAAACTTGTTGGAGGTTGGTTTAATGTCCAACAAGTTTAGTCTTTGCATGAATTCTTTCATAATTTCTTGAAATTTATCTCTTAATAAAGTTCCACATTTCTTCTCCCATTGATGCGGAATATTGTAAAAATTCCCTCCTAAAATACACTCTAAACCAGAAGGGGAGTCTCCAAGATCCAATAAAGAATCCCAACACTTTTGATTTTTCTTGGAAATGGATCGACGTGTATAGATTAATAATAGAGCATACTTGATTTAAAGGGATATGCAAGAAATTTGTTGCTAGAAAATGAGTGGATGATTGTTGGTCTAGTAGTTTGAGCACAGATTAAGCCCATAATGTGAAAAATTCATTAGAGGCCCCATGAGATCTCACCACGCGTATATCACTACCATCCCATATTTTATGCAATTTTTGAAGGATCTCTTGATCCCCCATTTTAGTCTCATGAAGTAGGAGGCCTAAGGGTTTTTCCTTATTTATTAAGGAATTAACTTCCATTCTTTTTTCTGACCCTAATCCCCTACAATTCCAGGATATAACCTTCATTATTTACTACTGGTGTGATTAGCCCCTTGTGAAGGGGTTGATTTTGCTCCTTTCCTGGTGTTCCCGTGACCTTTGAGTTGTGGTTCCAAAATCAATTGGGTTCCCAATTCTTTGCCTCTTTTTTATTTCTTTATTCAAATCTCTTGGTTATTCTTCCTTCCAACCTTGCTGTGAAGCTAATGCGACTCTTTTTCTTTATTCATATTTGATTTCTTAGCAACACAACTAACACATGAAGATCCTGACTTAATATTTCTAGGAGAGAGGAACTCTTAATTATTCGAGGAATATTATTTCTTAGGCTCTACAAGTACTAGGTCATCCTCCAGGGGTGTCGTGTCCTCATCAATATTCTCGATGATTCACTCCATTGTTGATTTAGGTTTGATTCGATGATTGGATGGAGGTTTATTCTCTGATATTTCCCTCTCTTTATTCACCATATTGAGCGCATCATAATTGTTACTGCTCTCTTTCTTCCCATTCCCTTCTCCATTTACTGGGCCAAATTTTTGGGGGAAGATAACCCTCTCCCTTTGTCACTTTTCTGATTAAGTTGCCTAGGCTAGTTAGTTTTTCTTACTGGGGATCTTCTTATTTTGGATTGTTTCCATCGGTCCCTATCCTTGACTTGTTTTTGTTGCTCCTTTTATTTTTTATGCAGCTTCTCATAAAGTGGCCATATTCATGACACACCTTGCATTTAAATCGAAGTTGGTCGTAGTCCACCTCTTGGATGTGATATTTTCTATCCAAGTTCATATTTATGGTTGTTGGAAGTCCCTTATGCATATCCACTTCCACACAGATCTATGCATAGCAAAATAAACCCTCGTGTGGCTAGGGTTGATCAATATATTTTCCCAAGGCATTACCAATACTTTTGAAGGTGGTGTCATGCCAACAATATAAAGGAAGGAAGGGCAGTTTCACCCAATATATAATTTTTTATGACACGTCACTTTCATGATTAAAATCTGGAACCTAGTGATCCAAACATAACACTTGAACACCCATAAAGTATGTCCCGCTTCAAAAAATCAAGTCTCGATTTGCATAATTTTTGAAGAAGGTAAAAAGACCCTTTCCACAAAAGGAAGACAAGATAAAACCCTTAATCATTGGATTCCAATTTTTCTCCACCTAAATCCTCACAGAATGCGGGGAGGGATAGATCCACATGAACTAACCAGCCAAGCCATGATCTATAAGTTGCGGAGCCTGAGATCTCACCTTAGGGGCGCATACCTCCACATTGGGAATTTCCACTAACTTCTTGATAAAGTGAGTCGAATTCACCTTCTTATATTTCAACATGTTTCCTACGGTATTGTTGAAGGCCTCAAAGTTTGGAGTTGGAGGAGGGACAAAGGCATAGGACCCCTAGATCTTGTCACCATCCCACTGCAGAAAACTCAGATTACTTCTGAAACCCTCTAAGAACAAGAATTAAAAACAAATATTTTATTAATAAAAGAAAAGGGGTAAAACAAATAAAGATAAATTTATGAAAAAAACTAAATTTAAAAAATTCAATAACATGTTGATTGTGTGAATGGAGTTTTTCCTTTCATTTTTAAACAAAAGAGTTTTAGTTAATGGACAAAGAGAAGGGTGTGAGGCATTGTTTGTCTTGGAAAATTATTGGGAAGTAAGAAATAGAGATTGGTAGAAGTACTTTATTGAGGACTCAAGTTTGAGTAATTACAAAAATATATCATACAATTGAGCTTATGATTGAGTGGAGAGTCATTCCCCACATGTTTGTTGGACTTAGTAGGATTAGAGACTGGTGCACAATGGTTTCACGGTCATTGCATTGTTAGTAAGTTATTTTCTTCATTTTTATTTTATTAGTTAATGTTATGAATTTCCGTATATTTTCTTGTAATTCAATCCATTACATATGATATAAAAACACGATTATAGTACCTCAGATCTACGAACTGTTTCTTAATAACATGTATTGAATATTATGCATGTCTATATGAAAACATATCCTCTAATTGTTTTCATTGGATACAAAATTTTTAGTTATGAAAATGAAAATATAAACTTTATTTTATTAGAAAATTAAATAATTATTATTATTATTGTTTTTTAGCTGAAACAATATATATTTGTACTACTAAAAGAGAATACAAGATTACAAAGTGACTAGACTAAGAATGAAGGATGGGAGTTGTAAGCTTATCCATGAAAACTTAAAATAGCTAGACTCAATCCTTATTTCAGTCAATACCAAAATTCCATATCTATACAAAAAATTTACAAAATGTGCCTAAGAACAAAATATATTTGAAGTACATGCACTTGTTAATTAACAAGATCAGTCTTGAATTTTTCCTTGTTCTGGTCCATGAGCTCGGTTCGACTTGCCATGGGATTTATCATGGGAGAGATTCAACGTTGAGGTGAGAGTTAAAACATAAAGAGCCTGCCCCCCTTTTGCAAGCCTAGTTGGCCAAGCTATCAAACTCTTTATTAAATCTTCTTATAACATGAAACAATGAAATTGAATGAAATTTAGTCATCAATTTATAGATTCTAGATAGAAAAATAGCCAATTTCAAATCCTTGGGCCTACGATCCATGACCAAAGCCCTTATAATATTGCGTCAATCCCCAATTACAGTGATATGTTCATTTCCTTTAATTTGAGAAATCTTTAATCCTTGAAATAAGACGTAAATTTCTACCATATTGTGATTCAGGTGGAAAAGACTCCATCCATACATATACTACTTTTGTTTTCCTAAATAAAAAAATGACCCGCCTAAGCACATGCCACCCTAATATTTCCTTTTAATGATCCATAAAAAAACAAGAGAAAATTTTTCCTTGCTGCCTGCTAGAAATTAAAATCCTCTTCTAACATTCACAACATCCATTTTTTCATTAATGGATTCATAATTTTTTAGGAAGTCAATCCCCAGAGACTGATTCCCAACCTTCTAGTCCAATTTCTTTCCTCAGGTCTCAACATTGAATATTTTCCATTATTTTTTAGATGGTATTTAATAGCCTCATCTAATAGACCAAGAGCCCTATAAGCGATTACCTCCATATTAATTTTTCTCTCTCTGAAAATTCATGATTTTAGTGAGCCAAATCTCCCAACCATTGAATTTTGGGAGGGAAATCCAGGCCCATTCGAGAATAGCCTTGGGAGCCTTGATAATGAATATGGTAATTTTTTCTAATGACCTCCCAATCATTTAGGAAGAAAATTTTGTGTCTGATGCCTATGAACACCGCCAAACCTTTGTTGCAAATGGAAAAATCCATAAGAGATGTGGAATATATTCTAATTGATTGTTACATAGAACACACCATGAAGGTCCATGTATGTCTTGTTTTCTTAGATTTTTGGTAGTCAATATATTATTGTGCAAAAGAATCCAACTAAAGGAATTTACTTTAGGTTTCTCTTCCTTATGCCACACCCAAATCCAAATTATTGAAGTGGGGGGAAGCTCTTGCTAGCTAACTAAAAAATCATATCCTTCTGTTACCGAATAACTAGAATGAACCCAACCTCAACTATGTTTTGGTATGATGGATTTAGATGTAGAACCACTCAATTTTTGAATTAATACTGGACTCAAATCACCTAGAGGCTATGGAGGGAAACCTATATCCCAATTAATCAAATTTCCATTTGTCTCCCAAATAGAGATGTCCTCCAAACAATATTTCCCTTGTGAAGAAAACCAATTCAATAAAGGGGAGAGTTTAGGTATTTCGATTACAGGTGGACTATTCATGATTCCAACTTGGTATATTGAGATATTCTTCCCAGAGCTTGGAAGCCATGTGATATTAGAAACAATGAGAGGGCTTGTTGCGACGATTAGTTTCCATGTTGGAGAACCGTTACAAAAAGGAAAGGGAACATGCAAGCAGTTTAGCCTCAATCTCCCCAAGTATTTCCTTTCTGCAATAACCTACTTCCACTAGTCAAATCTTCCAGAAACAAGTCGCCATACCATTTTTTCTCCCATCACCATATTTAACCTGCATGGGTCTCTTATGCCCAACCCTCCACTATAGAGAGGGGTTGTAATGGTTTTCCAATTCACTAAATGAAGTTTTTTGGCATTAGATATACCTCCTTGCCACAAGAATTTCCTTAACTATTTTGCAATCTCGTTCTGAATACTTACATGAGTTAGTAGAGAAGAACACTAATATAATGGAAAATTTGATAAAAAAAATTTAGATGAATTATTCTACCAACTGGATTTAGCCAAGAGGCACCCCACTAATTAATTTTTTTTCCTTATTTTTTCCATAATTGGTTGCCACACAAAGGCTCCTGCCATTGCAAGGCATAAAAGAATTCCTAAATATAAGAAGGATCACCATTTGACTTAGAAAGGGAAACGAAGAGTAGCTAAAATTGCTACCATATTAGGGGAATTTTGAGGTCTAAAATGAGCCTCCTAAGTAAATAATAAAATAATAGCTAAACCAATAAAATAATATTTATGAATTTGCAATTCACTTTTTGCACCAAAATCCATGTAGCCATGGTTAAATTCAATTCAAAAGTTGTACCAAAATAAAATTAATAAAAAAATTATATTGATGTGACTATAAATAAGAATGAGGCTTTCAAGAAAAAATAATTATCATAGCACAACTAATGCATTTGTCATTTGTACTTAAATAACTTAAAATAAATATAAATATAAATTCATAAATTCTTAATTATAGAATATACTATTAAATAAAAATTCTATTATTTAAATTATATAATAACATGTAATTAATATACTATATAAAAATAATATAATATATGTAATATATTGTTTGTGCACGAATTTTATATTACATATTGAATTGATTTGATTTATAACATAAGAAGAAATAATATATAATATTAAAAAAAATATAATATATATTTTATAACATTAGATTATTTTTTATAATATTATATATACTAATATATAATATTAATATAATCCTAATGAAATTAATTGAGTTTTATTTAAAATTAAAGGGAAAAAAAAAAGTATTGAAATAAATTTAATTTATATTTAGAAGTATAAAATAAGATTATATACATTGAAATTTAGTATTTTTTTGCCCCAAACTATGTTGAACCTAATCTCTTTTTTTCAACATACAAAACTAATATACCGTTTTTCATCCTACAAAACTAAAATGTATTTTTTCTTTAATTTTAATATGTTTGTATTGTTATTAATATTATAATGATATTATTTATAGACTTGATTTATCCTAAAACTATAAGGCTACAGTTTTATTTATTTTTATTTCATATGTATAATATATATGTATAGGTATTAACTTATATTGAATTTGAAATTATAATATTAAATAAAATGAGATGAGTATATAATTTAAAAATAAATATATGAAAATATATAAATATAATATTTATTGAAAAATGTGTAAATACATGAAGATTGTGTAGGGATATGCATTGTTTCTTTTTAAAAATATGAAATGACAATAATAATATTTTATTTAAAAAGTGTGAAATGACAATTATTATGAGTATTTTACTTTATGACTTTAAAATTACCTAGAGCACTACCATGGTTAACCATGAGTTTTTTCCACCATTGAGAATGTGACAAGTAAGTACCTTTAACTCAAACAATGCCACCTCAACCATTAGGGATGATGTCATTCCCTAAAATGTGATCAGTTCTCATAAAGTGAATTTTAATTGTACATTTTCCTTAGGAGGCCCATTTTAAACCTCAAAATTCCCCTAATTCTTAGCCCCTTGTTTTGAATCCAAGATTGTTTTGAATATTTTTGCAATTTGAATAGATGCACCACCTAAAAGGAGAGTGTCATCAATAAACTGTGAATGGTTAATACTCTTAACTCCCCTGATAATAAAAATTCTAGGAAGAATACAAACATTCCTTTTCGATTCCGTCTTTCTACTCAATGAATCAACCATTATGAGATATAGGTCTGGGGAGAGAGGACAACCCTTCCTATGTCCTCTCGATGCCGAAAAAAAATTTGTTGGCCTCCCATTCACTAAAGGGACAATCCAAGGACTTGAGATGCAAGATTCAATCCACCTAATAAATCTAGAATGAAATTCATATTTCCCCAACACAACTTTGAGAAAAGAGTGATGGACATGGTCAAAATAATTTGCCATGTCTATTTTAATAATAACTCCTTTATTAGGAATTTGGCTTCTGTGATCCATAAAATGTGTATAAGAAATTTTCGGTGAAAATCACATGTAAGAATTTTTTGTCGACGTGTTTTGAACCAACCAGTGTGGTTCATCATGAGGAGTAATAACTCCTTTGTCTCCTTTAGTTCTACTTCAATGAAAAACCTCTCGAACCATCACTATGTTATCCATAATTTGTCTTTTTAACAGAAACCCTCCTTGATTTAGAGAAATTAGCTTTGGAAGTAGAGCCTTAATATATTTGCAATCATTTTTTTTAGGATCTTATAAGACACATTACATAGGGAAATTGGTCTAAATCTAGAGAAGGATTATAGGTTAGTCTCCTTTAGAATTAAAGAAAGAAAAGATGATTTTGTAGCTCCCCCCAATTTACATGAATGATGAACATATTAAACCATTCTTACTAGATTGAAATTGATGACATTCTAGCATTGATTGTAGAAATGAGCAGAAAACCCATCAGGTCTCGGGGCTTTGTTAGAATCAAAGGCCCATATTTCTTCTTGAATTTCCTCCTATGAAACGGGTTTAATAAGCTCCAAATTTTCCTCCTTCGACACCCAATTGAGGAAATTATCCAACATTATTTGTTCCAGATATACCTAGATCAGAGTAAAGGGCTTGAAAATGAGCCACTACACCATCTTTGATTTGATAATAAGTAGAAAATTTGGCCCCATACAAGTTTGTTATCTCTCTCACATTGTTTATAAACTCTCTTTCCTTTGCTTGTTTGTGAAAGAAAGTCGTATTTTGGTCCCCTTCTTTTACCCACATAATCTTAGGACTTTAGTATCCATTGTTTCCCCTCAACCATTAAGGCCCTATGATAATAAAAAAAGGTGTCCTTTCCTCTCATCAAGGCACTGAGGGAGACATGCTCATTCTCCAATTACACCTCGGCTAATTTAAACTCGGAATGACTTTTTTACACATGTTCCTCAATTGCAGTAAACTTTATTTTTTCCTAAGCTTTAAGAGTCCCTTTTAACATTTTGATTTTCCTTTCCCAAATTTTCATGGGATACCTATTAATCAAGTGAATCCATGTGCTCCTGATGAGCATGACACACTCTTCATTTTGAAGCCAAAGATGATTATATCAAAAAGAGATAAGATCATACCTTTGTACTTCAGACCAAGTGAGCCTAATTAGTCGATGATTAGATTCTCCCCATGAGGTGATTTCTAAAGACCACACAAAGGCACCCTCGAAAAATGAACTATGAATTAGAAAGCCATCTATCCTAGCCACATTATTCCCTGGCCCAATCTGTTTATTGTTCCATGTAGACATACCTCATGTGGGATTCACATCCCATAAAATAAAAATAGATATAAGATCTTCCATTTTTTCTCTAAAATGTTATTTAACCAATAATCCCCCTTTATTTTCAACTAATGCAATGGTGACATTGAAGTCCCCAGAAAATAGCATCTTTTCATTACTGTTTGCATCTAGCAAGGCTAAAAGAGAGTTCCAAAATTCTTTTTTTTCTCCATATAGGATTGACATATAGACATTTACTACCTTAAGTTGATCCCGAGTGACTTTATGAGATATATCCATCATGATCCAATGTTGTGACTACTGATAGGATACATAAGTCCACGTTGATTCATCCCAATAAGTGCAAAAACTCTAGATGCACCATGAGCACTCTGGGAAAGGGTTTCAGTGGCTTTAAACACTTTACTATACTTATGGATTAACAAAGTTGCCTCCATCTTAGTTTCCTGAAGAAGGATGATGAATTCCCTTTCTCTTTTGATCAGTCTTCTCACAAAATCTTCCTTATTACCCAACCCTCAACAATTCTATGAGATGAATTTCATTATTTCAATTTTATTTATTTATGATCCATCGGAGCATGGAGTTACCCTAGAGAAAACACAAGTATTCTTCATTCCTATTATTCTGAGGATTTTTCTTTGTTATCTAAACTCTTTGTCCTTTTCAACCTATTCCTCTATTTTGTCCTTTGTGGCATTTATTCCCTTATTTCTAAATCATTCTTCCTGAACCATATTTGGTTGCTAATAAACTATTTTTCCTTCCATTTCCAGGGATTATTTCCCTCCCAATAAGAGAAGCTTCTTGGATTTGATCCCTTAGGTGATATGGGAATTTCCCTAATCTCCATATTTTTGGCCACTTCTAGCAAGGGGGGAAATTATTCATATTGAACCAATATTGTATTAGTTGGTATTTTGTTGATCACTATAACTGTGTCTGGAATGTCACTCAATGCATTGAGAGGATCAACAACCATACTATCATACATATTTTTATGAGAAAAAATTGAGGGGCCTTCCCTTAGACACCCGAAGGTAACTTTGTTTTTATTCTCCTATTTTGGAGATAAGTGAGATCCTAGAGCAACTTCCTGTGGTTTCTTTTATGGAGTCTTAAGGTTTCCAAATTGAGTGGTCTCATTCTATATTTTCTGCTAGCCATGTCCTTTCCTATTTGGATTACATTTTCTTTTAACTTATTGTCACTAATAATTATTGTCTTTCGTAGCAAGAACCATCCGTTCCTTCTTAGGGATTTTTTTTTTGCAAAGTGCCCATACTCGTGGAATTGATTACAATTGAATTGAAGTTGCTTGTAATCCATGTATTTCATGAATTTCCAGTTGTTAATTACCAATTCCACAACCTCTGGTAAACTATTTTCCAGATCTATCTCCACACAGAATGAGGTTTAAGGAAACATTTAAGCCTTTGGTTATGCTTTATCAATATAATTTCCTATAGAATTCCCTATGTCCTTCAATTTGTATTCCTATTAGTGATGAAGTGACAAATGGAAAGGTGAATTCACACCAGAACCACCAAAGGGATGTCATTATCCATACTGAAATTCATAATTCATAAATTCAATAAAATCCCTTTATTCCCAAAAAATATGGCCAAGTTTTGAAGATCAAACTCGGATCTTCCTCTGAATAAAAATAAAAAACATAAAACCCTTTCCCACAAAAAATGTGAGAGGGTTCCCTTAATATTTTGAAACTAGGTTTTTTGAAGCCATTCTTCAATTTCTTTTATGGAAGGCCATAACCTCATAAACTGATAAACCAAGGTATGATATGAAACATCTAAAGCCTATTGTTGAGCTGAGTGGCTTGATATATTTAATGAAGGGATTTCCTGTATTCTACGAACAATTCAAAAGGGAATCTTGGGCCACCTCATTGATCTACGAGATAAGAAGATGGAAAGTAGTGGATTCAACCTAAAGGAAATGCACCGAGGAAGAATAGGATGATGGGGTGGATGAATGGGGATGTGACGGAGGATGAGAGGGGGTGCAAAGCTCACTGTGGAAGCATACATTGACATATCAAGAGTAGAGAGTGAGTGATTTGGTGCAAAAATGTTGTTAATTAGTATTATTTCCATTGCATATTACAATATTCATTTAATTTTATGGTGATGGTTATAGATAATTTAGTCATTAATTTGGTATATGAGACTCATTTTTTTGTGGGATAAGGGATCCATATTCACGTAATGATTACATTGTTAAAGTCTATAGAGGTGTACATACTTTAACCCTCTATAAATTCGTCAAGCTACCAACTATATATTAATTATGGTTACCAAATTATCAAGAAATACAAATGCAAACTAACTAATAAACATTTTAAAATATTAATTATACCAAAAATAAAAAGTTCAAAATATCCTCTAAACTATTTTAATAAATTACATTTATTTATCTTGAATATATATATTATTAAGCATAATTTATATCAACATTATGGATTTAATTTTAAAAAGGCCTCCCTGATGGGGGTGTTATGATGGAGGGATCGGGGTTTGAGGATATGTGTCCACCACCCTTAAATTCGTAATTCTACATTGATGAGGGAAGGATTCATCTGACATCTCACATGCAAAATCATGTAGTCCTCCAGTTGGCAGAGGTGTTATGCAATGGTTTGGATGGGTAGCGAAATCATTTGCGAAGGTAGGATTTGGGGAGAGGTGAGGTCCTCGATGTCATGGAGTAGTTTGAATGAAAAGGTTGCTTGTAGTGAGACTCTAGTGCAGTGGGAAGTGGTGGTATATCCTGAGAGGTAAGGAATTTATAGAGTTTCTTCAATCTAAATGTTGGTAGAGTGGGTTGTATGCTTAGCATGCTCTCCCTGGAAAATGACGACTATCAATTGGAAATATTTGTTGGTCATTATGGTCTCATCTTGGTTATACTTGTGCTAATTATGGTCTCATCTTGGTTATACTTGAATTCCTCGTTTAGTCACTCTGAAAGTGTTGGTATTCTGGATCTAGTGCCTTAGTATTTAGGTGTTTTTTGTGTCTTTGGGGACGAGGAAATTTCCAGGTTTGTGGGAGTGGTTCGACACCAGGTGTTGGGTCAGTCTCTTCTACTTGGTATGGGTAGCTGGAAATCTTTGTGAGGGGTGTTTTGGGTAGGTTTAATTTTGTAGCTTGATAATTACAGTGGTTTGAGTTTGGATAATTGTATGTGGTTTCTTAGGCATAAAAGCCTCTTTATCCTAGGGTGGTGTCTTTTGTGCTCAACGGTTAAGGGGGTAAAGTCTTTGGCCGATGAAGTGTTGTCCTCCACCCTCTCTACTGGGTCTTCGTCTAAGTTTAGGTCATGTGTCTAGTGCTTCTGTGACGTGATAGTTTATTGGTATCCTAGATTTTCTAAGGGAGAATCGAGTTAGTCTTTGTGACCTTTTGTAGGAAGAGGTAATCCATGTAGCGATATTGAGGCACCCTCCCATTACTCAACGATGCCGCCAAGGCAGAGGATGTGGAGAAAGAAGGGTAGAGGCAACATTCCCTAGCTAGGGAAATGTGGTGCAAATCTCTTTTCCCATGACTCTGTGGTGACTTAATTCAATGCAATTTCGCCTGAAACTCATCAGAAGACCCGACAGATTGAGATGAAATTTGGAGAGAAAAAGTTGGTCTCTCTCAGAATTAGAGTTGTTGGAGGATATGTTAGTTTGGGTGACAGAACTTGGGCACTCTAGGGGAAGGAATAAGGAGTATCTAAATTAGGTCGCACTCCATTATAAAATGAATACATGTTGGGTTTGGTTCTGAGAGATAAGCAAGTGGAAAAATACAATATTTTTGCCTCTTTGGAGGAAGTGAAGAGAATGCTTAGGAACCTAAGATTTTATGTGGATAAAATCAATGGTTGGTTGGTGCATGTGGAGAGTCACATTGCATGTGATTAAAATGGTGGAGAAAAAGTTACATCCCCCTATCTCCAGCGCAAGGGTTCTGACCAATTTATTCTCCTCAGAAAATGAATAGTGAGAATGGGAGATGGGTGGAAAATTCTGGGTCTCTCTTGAAGCTTCTAGTTTTGTCTTCGAAATTCCCTTTGGTTGTATTAAAATATATGGATGATGATGACATAGCATGGTCACGACCGTTTGTTTTTGAGGTTTTCTTATGGTTTTCATTTCAGTCTTCAAATTTTTCTTTTGCATCTATGGCTATAAGTGTATGATGCTATGCAAAATATTTGAAATTTTCGAATGGTTTGTTGGTTGTAGGGTTGGCATCGGTGGTTTATCCACCTGCTGGTTGATGGTTTTAGTTTCTAATAGTTCAATGGCTCTCATTTTGCAGTGCATTGGTCATTCTTATATGTGTTCCTGGAAGAATGGGGTGTGGTCATGAGTTTTAGGTGTCCATATGTGACTATGGCTCTTGCTTCGACATATAATTTGTATGTGGAAGTTTCCAAGCATGTTATGGAAGCAATATATATGTATTTTGTTTCGAAAGTTTATATATATATATATATATATATATATATATATATATATATATATATATTAATTGCGACATAGGTCAAGGCTTGTGTGTGATTACTCACTTTAGGATTCATTTGAATTCTATTTTATCCAATTTTTGAAGTAATATAAAGTCTATTAATCCAAAATATATATATTAAAAAGGTAACACAAACACACACACACACACACACATATATATATATATATATTCACAACTATAAATATTAATTATTTGTGTTGAGAAACAATGATGGATGTCCTCACTACTGGTTTGACAATTGAGTTATGATATATATATATATATATATATATATATATATATATATATATATATATATTCACAACTATAAATATTAATTATTTGTGTTGAGAAACAATGATGGATGTCCTCACTACTGGTTTGACAATTGAGTTATGATAGATTTTCCCAATGTGAATAATAATAATAATGGAATCAACTCTAATTTCATGTAAGATAAATATGGTCAATTATGTTTCCTTTGAAGAATAAGATGTTTCTTATTTTTTTGCATTTGGCAGCGACCGTATCCATTGCTCGTTATAAATTGAGGGAAATCCTAATTGAAACATATTGGAGGTGAGAGGGAGGAGAGAAATAAGTTGAGTAGTGGATTGAAGATTATGAGGCATTCCAATTAAGGACTATAAAACCAAGCAAGGAAGAGCCTAAATGGGAAATATACAATTTAACCAAGGATGCTTCCTTTCATTTATGCATAAAATGGTTCTTGTGTTAGTTTATCTTTCTTGTGTTATGATAGTTTTCTTGGAAATTTTGTTTGTGGACTTTATTACTATAACCTTATCATTTTTTTGTTAAAAACTTTTTCTTCAGATTGAAGTGTATGTTAATGAGAAATTACAAATATTTAATTTTTTCCCCAAGGAAAAAATCTTGTATTTCATTTATAGTGAAAATAAAATACATTATGCAGATGCTTGAGAGCATTCAATGGATTATAGCCCATATACATTTCTCCAAGAATTACATTTGATTCCAAAAAATCCAGAAAGTTCTGGATTTCAGAATGTCAAACAAGATATCATTTGGTGTGTTTCAGTCGAAAACCATGTTGTATTAAAGCTAGTGAAATATATATGAACATTTGTGTTTAGCCAATTTTAGATGTATTCAACATTCTCCCAAGTGATTCTCATGTTCGCATTCTATCTACAAAATTTGTGGTTGTAAATGATCAATTTGGTTATTGTTTGTGCCAAATACATCATCTGTGACCATCAATTATCTTGTAGTTTTTGTTAGCCCCTTATAAATTCCTTGACAAGCAAGCAAGGGGCTAATTGGTTTCATAAGCCTGCAAGGAATGCATTTCCCTTGAAAACACATCATCCTTGCAGCCTTTTCAGGTCCCTTGCCTTGTGACTGTTTCCCTCTGTTGTTCTAAGTCAATAGGCCTTGCTGATAAAGAATTATGCTCCAAAGACCTTATCCTGCCCTCTATACCCTTGCAAATTGTTTCATTTTCACCTCTTTGTTCCTCTTCTCAAAGTCCCCTTTATTCCCCCCAATTTCCCCCTTCCCATCCCAAAAATCCCCTCTAAAACATCCCCACTCCATTTTTTTATGCCTAAAACCCCCTCATTCCCCTATCGTTACCCTTCGCTGGCCTTAAAATGCTTTAAAACGAGCCAAAAATCATATTTTCTTCATAGTCTAGGCCTAGCCCCTTTCGGCCTAGCCTCCGTGCCTTTTCCTCCCACAGAACCCTGCGCTATGATCGAGCGCTGGCCTGAAAGGCGCTAATCTCCAATGTATATCGGGGGCATTTTCAACCGTTGATCTGTACAGATCGGACGGTGATCGCAGCCCCTTGGTTCGCAGTTCATTTCTCCAATCGTGCCATCGCCTTCCATTTACTCGAAGATCTGATGGTTCGCGATCCTTCGCTCCTGTGGCCCCCGCCGCGCACTGTACCAAAACCACACGGTTTCTATCGCACTGCCTTTGGGCGGTAGGCAGTATTTGTCCATAGGCCAGTGATTCCATACAACAAATGACACGTGGCACCTGTACGACGGCAAAACCACCCTCCCATCACGCGTTAAATTCAGTCCGTGGATGTAGAGCGATATTCATGTCAGCCGTCAGAGCTGCCCTTGCCCATCCAGCGGTCATCACTGAACGAAGTCGTGCGGGTTTTAACCCATAGTCTCCGCACCCCTGGCCCACCATTTGTCATCCTCCACCGTGTGTTCAACCGTCGATCTCCTCTCAGATCCGATGGTCCAGATTGTCTCCCCGCTATTGAATCTTCTGTCGTTGCTTGGTCCTGCCATGTCACCTCCACGTGTCTCACCATACATTCGCCCCTCCCGTTTGTATATTTGTTCAAAGGGTCAGTTTTAAAGTTTTCACGTTAATTTTCCTCTGCGCTCCGCCAACCTTCTATCAAAGCATTTCTCCATCACTGCTCTGCGTTTTCCGCCTTTCGTCTGCAGTCCCACTATCGTCCTCATAGTTACCCACGTCATCCGACCCCCGTTGTTTTCTTAACCAAGCTTCGTGTTTTTCAGGGTTCCAGAAAGGCAGAAGACCGCCATGTTTCACATGTACTACTTCAATGGCGTGCTGTGTAGACAGAATTAAATCTGGAAGCTGGTACTACAATAGAAATGCCCGAGAATGGTAGCGGCATCATAAATATTACCCAAGGACAGTTTAATCTCTGCAGGAAACCCATCCGGCACCATTACAGCCCAGATTCTGCAGATCGAGACATTTATGGAGTAGTGGAGAAAGGGCCAGCTAATGATCAATGGTTTCCAACGTTCAGTATTGAAGGTTTTGATCCTTAATACAGTGAGTTGGAGGTAAAGCACCAGATCAATGATCCCGTGGATCATGCAGAAGGGAAAACACGCAGTAATTCATGCATATCATGTTTTCACATCAGCGGATTGTCCCAAAGGACGAAGTGCCCATATCAGTTTCATTATTTACCATATTCCTGAAGTTTCCCACCCTAAACCACAGTCCAAAGCTACCAAAGTAGTTGTTTCATAAGTATAGCAGACTTCTCCATCTTTCATTTATCTTTGTTTATGCACCAGAGTACTACACAGTACTGCAGTCAGAGTACATCAGAGTCATATCAGAGTAATATAAGGTCTGAAGAAGATCATTCGTTCACCCAAAGAGCACCAGAAATTAATGCACAGGATTTAAACAGAATGGGCTTCGGCCCTCTTCCTTTTCAAAAGTTTTAATACTGCATTTAGTTCTTCACCTACCTCCTCTACTCCTCCGGAGCTATAAATTCATGAAGAAGCTCATTGTAAAGGTTGTTGATCAGTTATCAGAGAAATGCAAGTAGTTTCTTTTAAGACACAGTCTCTGTGTAAAATTGTAAGATAGGTTGAAGGAGATGTTTTCATACTGAGTATTCAGCTATTAGCAATGTTGTACTTGACTGGTATTGTTGTTTAATATGACAAGCACATTTCTTTGGATCCCGATCTAAAGCAGCAGTGATGTTTTCTTATCTCTGTGTTTAATTCATTTCATTTCGTTTCTACTGGCTTGCATCAGAATATTGGCATAGGATTTACCCTTGTTAGGTACCCTATGTTTCTGCTCTCCTTGCCATTAATGTTTCTCTTCTGAATGTGTTATCTAAAAACTGATTTCAGTTAATTTAACCAGTGTAGTGGATGTTATTGCCTGCTCTTTGATGTATGAATTAAATGTATCTGTTCTTAGATGTTTCCTGTTAAGGATTCAGTTGGAAGATTTGGGAACACTAGGGATTAGAGTTAGCCCTGTCCACTAGGATCCTTGTGCGACAAGCTGGTCTTTAACGTTGTGCTCTGAATCTTTGTTATCTCCTCCTCTCCTACCTTTCATATCGCACAATCATCTTTAAGATCCTATGTTTTAGATGACTAGCCCAATTGAAAGCCTCCCTATTGAGTAGCAATAAAATCCTTTCCTGACTCCATTGCCCAATGGTTTTGAATATTTCCTGGAACATTTCACCTCTGCCTTATCCTTCTTTGCTCATCCTGGTCTTACATCGAACCCTTATTTCCTGATAACCAGCAACCAAACCAACCAAATCAAACAAACAAACCTTGTGCCTATAACTAGCCTAACATCTTAACTTTCGAGCTTCAAAGACATATACACCTTTGATATAACATAGAGAGATTCCTCTCTGGACCCAGGAGGGCTAGATCCCGAGGTCTGAAAGTGGTTTTGATGTTGTCTCATCTACCCCAACAGTTTTCATTACGCTTGTGGAGAGACTTGTGTGAAAACAAACCATAGTAAAGAATTTGACATATAAATATCCAAAAAATATTTTATACTTGTTGCTTCTGAGAGGTAATATATGTACTATATTCATCCTGGTGATCTTTGCAACTTGATCAGTTATGCCCTGGGGAATAACTAGAGAACATTGATCATGCCTTCTTTGATTTCTTATATTTCTCATTTGTTGAGATTAAACAAGATGATGATCCTAGTGAAAATTAAGCACCTACACTAGGTGGGGCCCGCAGGCTATTTTTAGTTGTATGTCTATTTTTAGAATGTTGAGAAAAGTCTATTTATAGCAGGAATCTATATATAGATGGTTGAGAAAATTCTTTGTATGGATGGGCGTCTATTTTTGGAATGCATGTGCGAAGTCAGTTCATGGATTTCATGTCTAAAAATAGAATGCATGTTGATTATTATTATCGCTTAATAATAATTAGACAATAAATAATAATCTATTCTCTTGAAGCACTTGATTACAGTTAACTGATGTGGCAAACCAATTAACTGAAGGAATTTCGATTTCTAAGGTTGGTTGGTGGGACATGCAAGTGGAATTCATTGTAACTGAGTGATAAAAAGTTGTAACAGAGTTGGATGTGTAGTTATGTGAGTTGTAAAGTATTTTAACTCAGTTAAGTGAGTTAAACTCAGTTGTGCTAGTTGTAACTAGTTGTAACTAAAGACACACTAGTGAGAGATCAATGAATTAAATATTAAATTAATTCACATGGAGTGATCTCACATGCAACTGAAGATTTACTATTGTTAACTACATGCATGTCAGATCCAATGGACACTTAGTTGAGAGACAGGTGAAAGAGAAAGTTTGACCATCAGTTGTGACATTAGTGGGTGCACACTTGCAACCAAACACACATTGGAGATGTCAATGAGGATTGCGCAATCAAGGCAAGGCAATATTGAATTCATTCAGGGATTGTGATCAGTAGGGATTGCGTAGTGAAGGTAGGCTGTCAAGATGCAGTAAATTAGTGCATGAATATGCCAATTTTTGTATGACAGTGTGAATCATATATTGTAGTGAGAGATCTTGGATTAGATTTTTGTATGAGATTGTTTCATGATCCATGATATATACATAATATATGATAGTGGGGTTTTTACATTTATGCTTTCTTGATAAAAACATCTATGTTATATGTGATTGATCTTTCTTCATGTGTTTGCAATTGGCGATTAAATTTCCGCAAAGCTTTAAGTAGAAGGATTATGTATTTAACCTTGGCATATAATTGTTAGATCAGGAGAATCTAGGAAATACATAATTGTATTAAAATTTCTACATGGTATCATAGCAAAGAATATTGCAATATTTAAGCAGTAGTTGAGTTTGTTGGTGAAACAATTCAAATTTGCTGCAAGAATTTCTTGGTGTGACAGTTGAGTAATCATCGAAATGGATTTCAATGGTTTGTAGCTAGAGTATGCACTTGAGGGCAACTCGAACTACATTGCATGGAAGGATAGGATGGAGACGGTGCTTGAATATAATGGCTTGAAGGAATTCATCGACAGTGATTTTCCTAAGCCCACTTCGACGGATGTTGCATTACTTGACGCCTGGAAAAATAAAGTAGCGAAGACGAGAAGGATTCTATTGGAAGGTGTGCGAGACCATATTGTCTCAAGCCTTCATGGGAAAGCCACTCCATTTTCTATGTCGAAGGATTTGATGGATATTTTCCAAAGCAACAGTGACCATAGGAAATTGGCACTGAAGGATAAACTTAGAGAGATCAAGGTGGAGAAGGGCGACAATATTCCTAAGTATCTCACAAAGTTTGTCCAATGTTGGGATGAACTGGGGAGTGTAGGAATCATAGTTGCTGATGATGATTTCATGAGTTTGGCTCTTTTGGGACTTCCTAAGAGTTGGCACATTTATCAAGACTTTGTCAACGGATGGAAAAAAATACTGGATTGGGAATGACTATGGTCAGATCTAGTGCATGAGGAGTTCAGGCAGAACACCAGAGATGGCTCTTCATCAAAGCATGATGATGAAGAGGATTGTGCTTTGTTTTCCAAGGCAAGGAAAGGGAAGGGGAAGAAATCCCATTCAAAATCTAAGTCTAAAGGCAAGAAGATGGATTTCTCCACAGTGAAGTGTTTTCACTATCACGAACATGGGCATCTCGCCACTAATTTCCCATAGAAAAAGAAGAACAAGAAGGCTGTTGGAGCTACAGCCAGTGACGCCCTTGCCTCACAATTTGAACTTGATATATTTGATTGTATGCTTGGTATCAAGCGCAATGGGATCGGTGTGGTATCTTGATAGTGGTGCTTCCTTCCACGTGACGGGAGATAAGGAGCTTTTCAGTGACTTGGAGGAGAAAGATCTCCAAATGCATATAGAGATGGGCGGTGATGGATGATACAGTGCGACCGATATTGGTACCATTATCTTCGAGAGGGAGTCAGGTAAACCATTTCTTTTGAAAGATGTTATGCATGTTCCAAGTCTGAAGAAAAACTTGGTCTTAGTCGCGATGTTGGAGGATAGAGGTTATGACGTTGTTTTCAACGATGGAAAATCATTCCTGCGACATAAAGCAATGGTTCAAACCATGAGGATAGGGATTCAAGTTAAGAATCTCTACAAGCTGGAGGTAGATGGTTGCGATGCAATGGTGGGAAAGGAAGAAGTGGTAAGCTGGGATGAGGGCGAATTATGGCATAGGTGATTGTTTCATCTTCACCATGGTGCTGTGAAAATTTTGTAGCAGATTTCTACTGGACTTCCCAAGGGTACACTTGCATAGTTATATCAGTGCAAGGGATGTACTATGGGTAAGTTTTTCAAGTCCACCTTTCATGAAAAGGATAACCTTGCTTCATTGATCCTGGAGAGAGTTCACACAGACGTGTGTGGACCATTCTCGGTTTCTTCAACTAAAAAACACAGGTATTATGTTATTTTTGTTAATGAATTTTCTCGTAAATGTTGGATCTTCTTCATGCAAAAGAAGGATAAAAAATTCTCAAAGTTCTGTGAGTTTAAAGCATTGGTGGAGAAAGAGTCGAGGAAGCAAGTGAAGGCTCTGCGGAGTGATAATGGTGGTGAATATATATTGAATGAATTCAAAGAATTCCATAGCAAAGAAGGAATTCAAAGAGAACTCATAGCACCTGATAACCCACAGCAAAATGGGGTCGCAGAGAGGAATAACAAAACGATCATGGGTGCTGCACGAGATATGTTGCACGATCAGGGCCTACCAATGCATTTGTGGGTGGAATCATGCAACACTGTGGTTTATGTGCAAAACCATTGTCCTCATAGAGTACTTGGCATGAGTACACCTGAAGAAGCTTTTATTGATAAGAAACTGGATGTTTCTCACTTCAATATTTTTGGCTCATCTGCTTATGTGCATGTGACCAAGAACGCCAGGAAAGAGCTGGAGCTGACTGCCGAAGTTGGGATATTTGTGGGGTACACAGAAACACCTCATAATTATTGTGTGTATTTTCCAAATATTCGAATGACTGTGGTGTGACGGGATATAAAATTCAATGAGGATAAAGCCATGAAGTTGTCGCTTGAGAGGGAGTTGACTTACATGCAGAGGAGGAACTTTTGGTTCCAAAATATGAGTCTCTAGATGTGGATCAGCCATAGGAGGAGGTTAATGGAGTGGAGGAGTCCACTCATGCAGGGCCAAACATCAGAACTGGAAGAAGGCGTACCATGGAAAGTGAGAGCCTGAGGCTTGATGCAGCATAGAATGTAGGAGTCCCTACTTCACAGCATGGATAGAGACAGTCTCCTGACCGATTCACTAGATATATGGCTCTCATGAGAACATGTATTGTGACTGAGCCATCATCCTTTCAGGAAGTAGTGCAGGAGCCCACATGGGTAGATGCAATGGTGGAGGAGTATGACTCCATTGTTAGAAATAGTGTCTGGGAAATTATTCCAAGGCTGGTTGATAAATCAGTGGTTGGTTCAAGATGGATCTACAAGGTAAATCAAGTTGTTGATGGGAGTGTTGAGAAATATAAGGCCAAATTTGTGGCCTGAGGCTTCTCACAGATCGAGGGGATTGATTATGAAGAAACCTTTTAACCTGTTGCACGGTATTCTTCCATAAGGACCATCCTTTCTTTCTCAGCGCAGATGGGTTGGCACATTCATCAGATGGATGTGAAGGTTGTGTTCCTTAATGGGATAATTGAGGAATAAGTGCACATTGAGTAGCCTGAATGATTTGAGATATTCAACAGTGAGTCAAATGTGTGCAGACTCAAAAGAGCATTGTATGGGCTGAAGAAAGTACCCCGTGCTTGGTACACTTGGATCGATAGATATTTCACCAGACTTGGCTTCACCAAGAGTGAGGTGGATGCAAACCTATACCAAATTGTGGTGGAGGGTAATATTTTAATCATTGTTCTTTATTTTTATGATTTAATACTAACTAGTGATGAGCAGTTGATACACTCATGCAAGGAGGACCTTGCAAAGGAGTTCGAGATGAAATTGGAAATATGGCAGCAAGAAGGTGAATTTTTTTTGTCTCAAGGCAAGTATTCAAGGGAGATACTGGGTAAGTTTCACATGGAGGGCTGCAAACCCATGGATACTCCTCTTCCAGGAAACTGGAGGAAAGAGGGCGCTACATCTAGAGAGGTCGTGGATGCGACTGTCTATCAACAATTGGTGGGTTCGCTCATGTATTTAGTTAATACAAGACCAAACATATGCTATGCAATGAACCAGCTTAGTCAAGTGATGATTAAGCCTACCAAGCTCTTTTGGAAGGTGGGCAAGCATGTTCTGAGATATCTCAAGGGCACATATGAGTATGGCTTATGGTACATATAGATGGATGATGTGAAGTTGCATGGCTTCACGGATGCAGATTGGGCGGGTAGCCCAACGAATAGAAAGAGCACATCAGGAGTGGTCTTCAGTATCGGATCTACAGTTGCTTCTTGGTACAGCAGGAAACAGAGATCCATGGCACTCATTTCAGCGAAAGTGAAATACATGGCAGCAAGTTAAGCTGCATGTGAGGCTATCTGGATGAGGAAGATTCTGGTTGGTTTGTTTGGTTCTCATTTAGCTCCTACAGTGATTCATTGTGATAATCAGAGTTGCATTAAACTCTTGATTAATCTTGTGTTTCATGATATATCTAAGCATATAGATATCTGGTATCATCATATCATAGATTGTGTGCAGCAAAAGATCATGTTGCTTCAGTACATTCCTACGGAAGATCAGGATGTAGATATTTTGACAAATGCACTCACCAGGAGAAAATTCGAATACCATAGAGACAGGATCAGGGTGAAGGATAATCCCTTTCTTGTTGAGAGGGAGTGTTGAGATTAAACAAGATGATGATCCTAGTGAAAATTAAGCACCTACACTAGGTGGCGCTCGCAGACTATTTTTAGGTGTATGTCTATTTTTAGAATGTTGAGAAAAGTCTACTTATAGCGGGAATCTATTTATATATGGTTGAGAAAATTTGATGTATGGATAGGCGTCTATTTTTGGAATTCATGTCTAAAAATAGAATGCATGTTGATTATTATTATCTCTTAATAATAATTAGAAAATAAATAATAATATATTCTCTTGAATCACTTGATTTCAGTTAACTGATGTGGCAAACCAGTTAACTAAAGGAATTTCAAGTTCTAAGGTTGGTTGGTGGGACATGCAAGTCGACTTCATTGTAACTGAGTGATACAAAGTTGTAACAGAGTTGGATGTGTAGTTATGTGAGTTGTAAAGTAGTTAAACTCAATTAAGTGAGTTAAACTCAGTCGTGCTAGTTGTAACTTAAGATACACTAGTGAGAGATTAGTGAATTAAATATTAAATTAATTCACATGGAGTGATCTCACATGAAACTAAATATTTACTACTGTTAACTAAATGCATGTCAGATCCAGTGGAGACATAGGTGAAAGGGACAGTTTGACTATCAGTTGTGACATTAGTGGGTGCACACTTGCAACCAAACACACATTGGAGATGCCAATGAGGATTTCATAGTCAAGGCAAGGCAAGATCAAATCCATTCAGGGATTTTTCTCAGTAGGGATTTCACAGTGGAGGCAGTAGATTGGTGCATGAATATGCCAATTTTTGTATGACAGTGTGAGACGATTGTATATTGTACTAAGAGCTCTTGGATTAGAGTTTTGTATGAGATTGTTTCATGATCCATGATATATACATAATATATGATAGTGGGGGTTTTAGCTTTATGATTTCCTGGTAAAAAAATCGGTGTTATGTGTGATTGATCTTTCTTCATGTGTTTGCAATTGGAGATTAAATTTATGCAAAGATTTAAGTAGAAGGATTATGTATTTAACAGTGGCATATAATTGTTAGATCAGGAGAATCCAGGAAATACATAATTTTATTAAAATTTCTACATCATTGACCCTGTGCCAGGGCCATTCCTCTTTTCGAAAGGTGGTGAGTTTCGGTATTACAACAAGGACTTTTCAACTCTTATGGCTATGAACTTTGATTTATCAATCTATTGTTCATACAAACTTAAGAAGTGGTAGTGCTATATTCACAGTATGGAATATTTCTACCTAAGTTTCTATGAATCAATGGATTAAACTGAAATGTGGAGATACCATTTTGCATAATTCTAAGGAAGGAAACTACTAAACTTATCTTTGCAAAAAATAAGCTATTGAAGCTTTACTTGTCCTACTGCATCAAGGAAACTATAGTCTATTTGCAGGAATATAAATGTTGGAAAAGGAGACCCTAATTATGTTTTATAGAAATCAAATGACAAGAATGAAAAACTAAACTGGTTGCATAAAAGTAAGTGAAAAAAAATGCTATTATATTGCATTCAAAGTAAATTCTTCTCTACTTGCAGGAGCCATCAAATGCTCAAAGGTAACCAGTGTAAACTATTTCTATGCTACTTAATTCTTAACCAAAACAGTAAACCCTAATAGTTGATTTAAATCTACAGTGATGAAAGGATGATGTAAAAATGCTTTTTGGGCTCTTCAAGTTGGTTCCCAAGGCTTAGGGGGTGTTTTATAGTGATGGAAAGAATAAAATAGGCTTAAAAATAATTTATGGTTGAGTTCTAATCACTTTTGTGAAGTGATATAGGATACTACAGGACTATTATAAGATGTTACAATATTGCATCCAAAAGTGGTAGAGGGTTGGGAAAGAGTGTAAGGGACATTTCCAAACTTATATCTACTTAGTAGCCCATCTTACACAAGGGGGAAAAACAAACTAATCATTCTCTCGTAGCCATGTAATGTAAATTTCTGTGCACAAACAATTTGGAGGAAGGAGTCGAAATGGGAATAAGGGTGTTGAAAGGGATGGTGTTGGTGATGTAAAATTATGTTATTTCTCCTTCTGAAAAAATACATATTACCTTCAAAAAAAGTGATTATTAAACTAGCAACGACATCATGATCAAATGACTGCTAAAATACTAATTGAAAGAAATAAAAAATGCATAAGAAAGGATGAATTGAATTTAAACTAGGATATGACTAGTGCATAAAAGGAAAATAAATTAACTTTGGTGCATGTTCACATGACATTTATGATTAAGCCTCTGAAGGAAACTCACTCACTAACCTGCAAAAACAATACTTTTTATTGTAAACCAAAATTGCAGAGAAAGAATACAACTAGATCAAATGCATGCAAAGGAACATATGACAAAAATGTACAATAGAGGATCTTGAATGCTTCGTTTGGGCGCTAACCAAAGGAAAATTAGATCCTTATAAAAAACTCAGGAGGAATAAAAGAGACACTTCTCATTAATTTTAGAAACTATTCAATTACATGACATGATAATGAAAATCACAAGTAGTAGGCGCTAGCTTAAATAGTCACTATCTTTCCCCAAAAATTCAAATCTTGTATAGCTCCTAGGATCCTTTATTTATATAGAGATGAGTGAGAGAAAACCCCTTTTAAGGGAGGGATACTTCCCTCCAAAACTCCTACAAAAGTGGATCTAGTTTCCTGAGATTCTTGTAATCACTAAGGTGGAGTAATTTCCCATATGCCAATTGAGTTGTTGATGAGCTGACTTCAAGGAAAATGCCTCCTAAACCTTCTCTTCATGGTCTCCAATTTTCTCTGGCAAAATAAATTCTTCTTGTCCTACACATTCAATGCATTATGCTACAATATATGAAAAATATGTTGTAACCTTCCTAGTGAACACATTAAAGCTAAAAAATATATCAAATGCAAGAGAGAGATTAAAATGTGTTGAAGGATGGTCATATGGGAATTGATTGGTACCTATTTAGGAGGCACATCATAATGCTTAAGTGTTGCTCACTCTATCAAACCAGCCACCTATTTGCATCTCATTCATGGCCTTGGTGGCATCCCTAAAATTACAAGGCACTTTAGAGGGAATGCCTTCTTTAGGGTGGAAACTTGCATTATTTTCTATTTCTACCCATTCTCTTTGTTATTTTTCCTCTTATTTTCTTTCGTGTAAGCCGAATAGAAAATGAAGATTGAATTTAATCCCAATCCAATTTATTTTCAACCTATGATCAGTTATCTTGTACAAAGGTGTGTCTTTCTGGAGTGTCGTATTCTTTCATTCTCAAGCTATGTGGTAAAGTGTGCCATCTCCTTTTACAAGTTTGTAGGCTCTTAGTCCCTAGTAACCTGGAAGTACCTTCAAAGTGTAAGTTGGATTTCTCTTATTTCTCTATGTAGGACGGTTTCAACCTGGGATCTCCCTCAATGAGCCTATGGTTTTTTGCTACAATACAAGGGGCTCTCAACTCTTCTCTGACCCATAAGGGATCATTCACCTCCCTGTCCACGACTCTTTTTATTTCATCATCCCTAGCCTTTGCATGGGTAAGATAGGAAGCCAATGCCATTAACTACATCTCCTCCATTTTGGAGTTGGGTCCCAAAATTTCATGTCAGCTAGTATCAAATTATGCATGTAAAGTTCAGACATTTTAGCTCTATCCTCAATACTAGCTTGATGGAAAAACTCAATAATTTTTTTGTAATCCTGGAAGGGGATAGATCCATGTTGTGCCAAGGTATTGATATTAAATTGAAGCCATTTTTATTTTAGCAACATTGAATAATTTTTTGATGGGTGCCTACACTAAATGGCTTCCGTGGCCAAGCTTTCCATGGTGGCAAGTTGCTCCTATTTCTCTTGCAGTTGGGTTTTAGCCTACTATTATTTATTTACAGTTGTTCCCTCATATTAGCTTCCTTTATTATAATATCAGCCATCTCCTCTCCCATATTTTTCATCTTCTTGTCCATTATCCCCACACCTCTACTCGCTTGGACCTTGGATTTTTCATCTACATGTGGGTCTTACCCCTTTCTATTTCTCTCTCAAAGAGAAGTGGAACTACAAATAGAGTAGGTATTATCTGTCCTTCTTCGAAAAATTTATAGTAGGACCTAAGGTTTGGTTGTGGATATAGCTCTTGTAGGTTTGTATTTTTCTCTTGTGACCCCTTAGCTCCTTCTTGTAGTCATACAACACCTTCTTGTAGCATTGTTGTTTCTTCTTGTAGCATTGTTTTTCCTTCTTGTAGCAATGAATATTTCCTGTGTAGCTTGGTGGTATAACTAGGATAATTGGTCCTCCTAGTGCTTGGTCTCTTTTTTGAGGGTTGTGGTTGTTTTCCCTTGGTTTTAGTGGAGTTTATTTCATCTTTTTTCCCCTTTACTTTTTACAAATCTCCCTCTTGCTAGATGGACGACTCTTCAATGGTGATAGGGGTTTTAAACGGTGGTTGAGGCTTCCCTTGCCTTATATCTTTGATTTTCCTTTTCTTAAAGTATATAGGGGGTTTTCTTGGCCTCCTTACCTTTGGTTTAGCAGGGGTAATTAGGGTTGTTAGGGTGGAAAAAACTTATTCTTCTATATTCCCCTCTAAATTACTTTCCTTATGCTCCTTTCTTCTCATCTTTTGTGGCCTAGGTGATTGCCCAATGGCCTTTGGAGTCCTATTTTCTTCCATTTGTGTCACAACAAGATTGGTTGGTTCTTTCTTAGGCATTGATGTTTTGTTTTTTAGTTCAATTTTTGCCTCTTCTTCTCTTTCTTCCTCCTTGATTTACTTTTATGGTGTTTCTTTTGGATTATCTTATTCTCCTCCAACCTTTTATTCTTCTTCCTTAGCATCTTCTTCAACTTATTCTTCCTCCTCATCTTCTTCTTTTTCAGCTCCATTATTTGTTGCTTCTTTTCCAATTTATAATTGGGCTTGAGCTTGTGTCTCAAGGAAGGATTCCCTATCCATGTCCATAAAGCCTTCCCAAGTCACAAGGTTTTGAAGACCCTAAAAATCATCAAGGACAATTAATCTAATGATTCCATGGTTTTCCATGTATTTATGTTTCTCCCCTCTTAATTTTTGGCTCATTTATGTGATGGAATACAAAATAAAGTAAGTAATGCTCAATCTATCTTGGATGGGAAAATTCATTTGCAACCTTGGCTGGTAGAGCATCCTAAAATGATAAGAATAAATTGTACTAAGTCTTCCCTCAAAATATATGTACTTTAGTACATGGTATGCCACCTCATCCTAGGGTTAGATTAAAATTTCTCTTCTAATCCCATTTTTGTCCTCGATGGGAGGCTCTCTAGAAGGAATTTTTTTTTCTTGGATGTGATAGCTTATGTCCTCTCCTCCTTGCTCCATTTTACTCCTATGGGAAGTGTGCTTATTATGCTATTGTTTTTTTCATTCATATGGATGATGAGTCCCCTCACAATGGAGATAGCATTATTTTATCCATGTAGCTAGAGGCATACAACAAAATCTTAGGTAATCTCATCATTGAATCCCCTAAAAATTTCAAAGAACCCCAACCATTCATTATTGGAAAATATATCCCTGAAAATAGGATGTTAGTGAATTATTTATGAGTCTGAGGGCTCTCTATGGTTAAATCTACCCCCTATGGTCTTCAATACATATTTCCCAAAGTTGGAAAGGAAAATCTCCCTCTCTACTACAAGTTTTGGAGTTTTATGTGCAATTAGGTTTTTTAAGACAAAGGTAAAAGTAACAATTTTTTTACACTGTTTGGAAGAGGGAAGATTCATAATTCACTCAAAAAAACTTCATTTCCTTCCCTCATCATGCTTATTTCAAAAACACATATATTTCATTTTTCATTCATACCCAAAATTCTACCAGAAACTACTACAAGATGTATTATTGAAAAATTGAAACTTTGTGTAGGCTTTTTGTCAAAAAGTGCTAAGGAAAAATTCAAACTTACCCTCCCTTTGATGTTCCTCCTTGAATCCTAGGGCTTGGGTGATGAAGTTGCTAAGAATCAGGATCTTTGTAGCTCTTTGATATTTCCTGCATCACCCAGAAACGATCCTTTAGCTCTTATGTGGCAATCTTATAGTAGCAACCTACAGGTCTTGTATCTCCTCTATAATGGTATATGAAAGTGATGGCTTAGGTAGCTTGTCCTTCAAAAATGGTGATGTGCCTCCTTAGATTTAAAATACAATTTTTTTATAAGCCAAATGAGACTTGGGGTCCAATTTAAGTGATTGGTGGTCGAGTGGTTGGGCTCAACGCGTTGTATGAGTTGGTCCCCACCAACCACCTTCACATACCAACCCCGATGATGAATAGGAATGTTGGCCCACCCTTCGGAGTAATCACCCATTTTTTTATTTTCCTCTGCACATGTGATGGAAAAAGGATATAACTACAATTAATTGTCAAATGTGGTTGAGACCATTGAACCATCATTGGCTTATAAAACCTCTTTCTCATGCATTGATAACATATTTTAAACTAAGATGCACTCATAGGGAAGGGTTAAGAAAGTTCATACCTGAGCCTACCTGAGTATGCTCATGTTGATGTGCTACAACTGATGAGTTTACCATTTGATGCTTCCACGAGTTTGTTTTAACATGGATGAGGCTGGATGAGCTCCCTCTAAGGTGCAATTTGTTTTCTTCATTGATCCTTTCACTGGTTTGAAATTTTTTTTGATGTTTCTCTGTTGATTGAAATTTCATGATGCAGGTGATAATATATAGGTGCCCCATTGATCAGATGTTGTTGTTTTTGGTGATCCATGATCCTGTAGCAATCTACAGGGGGTCCTGTAGCAATCTATAGGGGATCATGTACCTGCTCAGGACTAGTGTTGGAGCCTCCTGAAACTTCATAACGCTAAAAAGTATCAGTTTGATCCTTTAGATGTGATCCTATAGGGTTTATGTAGGTTTCTACAAGACTATGTGTTTTCCTGTAGCAGTCACATAGATGCCTTAGGATCAAAATTTTCAATGATTGTCACTTTTCAAAAAAATTGATAAATCATGGGAAGGTTGTTGATGGCGGTTAGGGAGTTTTTCTATGATAGAAATGGGTGGAAATGAGATGAAGGATTAGGTTTTTGAGGGATGGTAAGTGGAATAATGATGGAAATGGTGACAACTAATGGAGTGATTGAATGATGGGACTCTCATGGACCCCCCTTTGTTTTGAAGTGAAAAAACATTTAACTTTATTCCTCTTTTCATGTTGATTAGTATCTTGTAGCAGTACAAGAACAATAGTGTAGCAATACAAGACCTTGGCAGAATCGTGTGAGAGATGCCATGAAATGACGTGGAAAGCTCGGGAAAGGCTAATGGAGATGGAGTGGGATCAGAGTGTTGAATTGAAGTGTGTGGAGGTGAATTTTGATGTTGCTTCTCTGACTATGATGACCTTCATTCGTTGTCACTAGAACCCTGTTGTACATGCAAAAAATGCTAGAATGAAAAAATGTAAAGGCTCCTTTTCACTTTCCTTTTCTTGTTGTTTTTTCTTTTCTTCTCTTTTTTTTTATATTTTTTTTGAGACCTATAGGTTGCTTAAAAGGAGGTTTTCAACCTATAGGACTGCCCAAGGTGCCTCAAAGGATGTTTTCACATGCGGATCTTTTTATTCCCTTTTTTCATTTTTTTGTTTTTTCCAAACTCTTTGGCTACCTCATGGATGTTTTCATCCCAAGAGCTTGCCTTAAGTGCCTCATGGAGGTTTTCACATAGGTATTTTTATTATTTTTTCATTTTTTTTCTCTTTATATATATATATATATATATATATATATATATATATATATATATATATATATATATATATATTTATTTGAAGGAGAGGGGCATGTTAGGTCCCTATATTACTACTATATTCCCTTATTATTGTTAGTGTAACCCCCTTATTGTTATTATTGTGCACTTAAATTATTATTGTTAGGTTGGCTAAGATAATATTGTGGCCCCATGGGCTCCTATATATAGAAGGATGTTTTGGTCATTTGTAGCATCCAAGAATTGTTCATTTATGTAATGTATTGGAGGTTTCCCCCTCGAAGTGGCTGATTTCTAAGGCGTTGATCTCTCGTTTATTCTATTTTTTGAGTTGGGTTCATAACAAGAGATAATGAAGCCTCGTCACATTAGTCATAGGAATTCCACCCCATATCACCCTCAAGAAAATGGGAAAGTGGAAGTGACCAACAAGGAATTAGAAGGAATCTTGGCGAAGGTTTCTAGTAGAAGCAAGAAGGGTTGGGAAACCAGACTTGTGGAGGCCACTTGGGCCTATACTATTGCATGGAAGAATGCCACTTGATTCACCCTATTCAAGTTGGTTTATGGTAAGAAAGAATTGTTTCTTATTGAATATGAATATAACACCTTAAGAATGACATCATAACTTGATCTAGACATCACAAGAGCTTAGGAGGAGAGGTTGTAGTAGTTGAGTGCCCTTGATGAATTTAGGTTGCAGTGCCTTATGCATAATGAATTGGTTTGATTGTAGAGAAAGGTTTAGCATGAAAAGAATATTAGGGAGAAAATATTCTAGGAAGGTGATTGGGCCCCCTCTTATATGACTCCATATTCAAGGAATTCAAACGGAAACTAATGACAAGATGGTTGGGTCCCTACCTAGTGTAAAAGTGGCATGCCAATGGATTTGTTCAAACCTGAACAATTTATGAGGAGAAAATCCCACTTTTGGTCAACAGTTATAAGTTGAAACTCTACAAGAAGCCTCTTTCAAAGGAGGAATTTACCAGTTCAATAAGAAGATAACTGACTGTGATTGAGAGCCTCAAAGCTCCCAATCCATTCAACCCTTAATGAGAGCCTCAAAGCTCCCAATCCATTCAACCCTCAATGTGATCTTCCACTTCTTGAACCTTAGAATTTTCTCTTAATTAAGATGTGATGGATGGTGGATGATATCCATAAAGTGCCATAAATGGGGTCATTTTTGCTGCAGTATGGAAGGAAGTGTTATACCACCATTCAGTGAGAGGTAACCACTTAACCCATTGTGTTTGCTTATCAGATACAAAAAAACGAATATATCCTTCCAAAAATGTATTCACTATCTCTGTCTGACCATCGGATTGAGGATGATAAGATGAGCTATGAGCTAGTTGAGTACCCAAAAAAGAAAATAATTCTGTCCAAAAATTTCTAGTAAAAATGGGATCTCTGTCACTTACAATAATCTTTGGGTTTCCATGTAGCGTTTGAATTGTTTCCATAAATGAAATAGCAACTGTACTTGCTTTAAATGGATGAGATAATGCACAAAAGTGTGCATACTTGGTAAGTCTATCAACTACCACCATGATGACACTCTTTCCTTCGAACTTAGGTAAACCTGTGATAAAATCCGTTGAAATATCATCCCAACGTTGACTTGGAATGGATAAAGGTTGTAGAAGACCCGAGGTCTTAATTGTCTCAACTTTATTTTGCTGGCAAACCAAAAATTCTGCCACAAAATTTTGAATATCACATTTAAGGCCATCCCAAAAAACTTCTTTCTTCACCATGTGGTAAGTTTTTAAAAATCCTAAGTGTTCTCCTAAAGTAGAAGTGTGCAATTCCAAAAGAATCTTTTGTTTTAGTTGGGAAATATTGCAAATATATAAGCGATATTTGTACCATAAGAAATCATTTTTCCAACCAAATGTATCAGATGTACTATGATCTTGCTACAACTTTTGAATGAGTGTCCACACTTCTTCATCCTTCTTCCATTCATCCCATGATTTGGTTATCCAATTTGGTTGGATAATAGAAATAGCACAAAGCAATGCTTCCACCTCTTCATCCTTTCTTGAGAGTGCATCTACAACAACATTTAGCTTCCCTTTTTTGTAGATGATTTCAAATTCATAACCCAACATCTTTGTGACCCATTTTTGCTGCTCTTCTAAAGATAGTCTTTGTTCCAAAAAGTGTTTAAGACTATCATGATTACTTTTTACCTTGAAGTATCTTCCCATTAGGTAAGGTCACCATTTCTTTAGTGCATGTATTATTTCCAACATTTCCTTCTCATAAATAGCTTTCTGTAAATACTTTCCTTTCATTGGACGACTTTCAAAAGCAATGGGTCTTCCTTCTTGCATTAAAACAACCCAAATTCCATTTCCTGAGGCGTCACATTCCATAATAAAGGTTTTTCTGAAGTCTGGCGTAGCTAAGCCTGGTGCTAGGCACATTGCCTCTTTAAGATGTTCAAAGGCCTTAGTTGCTTCAGGAGTCCATGAAAATGCATCTTTATTGAATAATGTTGTTAGATGAGTTGCCATTCTCCCATAATTCTTGAAAAACTTGCGATAATACCCTGCTAACTCGAGAAATCCTCGTAACTTCTTTATGGTTGTGGGGACTTTCCATTCCCTAATGCCTTTAATTTTGTTAGGGTCTACCTTAACACCCTCGTGAGATACAATATGACCCAGATATTCCACCTCTTGTACTCCAAAGAAAAATTTGAGCACCCTGTCAACATGTTGAACATGATCCTTCCAAGACCTACTATAGATTAGTATGTCATCAAAAAATTCTAGCACAAATTTTCTAAGGAAGGGTTTGAAAATGGAATTCATCAACCCTTGAAATGTAGAAGGTGCATTGGTAAGGCCAAAAGGCATGACCAAAAATTCATAATGACCCTCATGAGTTCGAAATGTTGTTTTCAGAAAATCTTCAGTCTTCATTCTAATTTGATGATATCCTGAACGAAGATCCAACTTGGTAAAATAGATTGCTCCATGTAATTCATCCAATAATTCATCAATCACGGGGATGGGAAATTTATCTTTAATAGTGATCTTATTGATCTCCCTATAATCTGGACACATGTACCATGATCCATCCTTCTCGTGCACCAATACAACTGGAATAGAGAAAGAACTTTGACTAGGTTGGATTATACCAGCCTCTAACATTTTTGCAATCATACGTTCAATTTCGCTCTTTTGGACATAAGGATATCTGTAAGGCCTAATGTTTGGAGGAACACTTCCTGGAATAAAATGAATAGCATGATCATGATCCCGAATAGGTGGGAGTCATTTGGGAGTTTCAAACACCTTGGAATAATTGTCTAAGACTTTTTGGAGATCTGGAGAAATATATGATTTTGATTTTGGAACTTCTAGTGAGCATAATTGTGCAATTACGCCTTGTTGTTCTTTCTTCAGAAGCTTTGTCATGACATTAGAGCTTATTATCTTTCCTGCCTTCCCTGCGATACCCCATAATTCGATTTCCTTTCCTTTCGAAAAAAAATTCAAGAAAAGTTCTTGAAAATTAAAATCTATCGTCCCCAAACATTGTAACCATTGTACTCCTAGTACAACATCATCACCTCCCATTGGAATGGAAAGCGTTGGACTATTCAATACATATTCCCCCATGGTTATCTTGATATTATGGAATTTTCCATAGCAATTTATAGTTCCTCCATTTGCAACCATCACTTGAAATTCTGGTACTGGGTATAGGAAACAATTCAATTCCTTGGCTACCTTACAATGAATAAAATTATGGGTACTACCCAAATCAATCAACACTATTACCATTTTCTTCTTGATATGTCCTTCTATCTTGAGAGTTTGAGGAGAAATAATTCCTGCCAATGCATTACATGATATGGTCAGACTCATTTATTCTTCTTCTAGGGTTGGTTCCTCGTGTATATTCTCTTCTTTTGAAGTTTCTTGTTCATTTTATTCCTCCTCTTCACAATCTATGTAAAATAATTTCTTATCGGCACACTTATAACCTTTAGTGTATTTTCTATCACAACTGTAGAAAATCCCTTTTGCTCTTTTTTCTTCCAATTGTTGTGGTGTCAACCTTGTAGGTTGTGGAAGTCTAGGAGTAGCAACACTTCCATCTTTATAGATGTGAGTGGTCAGCTTCCTTGTCGCCATAATTTTACATTCAATTTTTCTTGCCAACTTGAATGCCTTCTCCAATGAATCAGGTTCCCAAACGCGAACTTCATGTTGGATGTTATCCTTTAAAGTCCCTATGAAGGATTCAATCCTGTGTTCCTCTGGAATATTATTTACCCTTATATTCAATTTTTGGAAGTCCTTAATGTGCTCCACCACTGAACCCTTTTGTTTGAGATTTATCAATTGGCTAAAGAAGGTGTTGCTCTTTGTATCCTCAATGTGCTATCATTTCCTCCATAAAAATTGACCAAGTGTTGGCTTGAGGGGTCCTGACCCAGGTTTGGTGTGAAAGGTTTACCAAAAAACCCCTATACTACTGGCCCTTTTGGCAGTGACCTGCTTGCACAGGTCACAGTCTCACCCGAAGTAGTATGGGTGGGTGTTGGAACCAGGTTTCCGCACCCTAAGAAAGGAAGGGTAAGGCAAGCAAGGTTGTGTTCTGTTCAGATTACCTTGTCTCTACGCAGTGTTAAATATGTATCCAATTGCATGAACGTGCACTAGATCTACAATTATATGCTTTTCATAACATCAACACAACGTTACATAACTAGAACAGAACAGATCTAGATCCAATTCAATACACAGATTTTCGCAGCACGATATAACTAGAGCGGAACAGATATAATCTTTCAATATACAGACCTTCGCAGCGCAAAGATATAAAATGCATAACACAGTAATTACCAACAATTCATTCAATAGTACACAGATTCAGATCTAATAATCCATCATATTCATTCATTCATCAACGTTTCCTTACAATTCCCTTCCCAACCTACCCACACAGCAGCAGGGTTCGCACATAGCTGGACTAGGATCTTTACGCACACAGCCAGTAGGAGTTTGTTCCCCAAAAACCCAAACAAATTGCTTACACAACAAATTGCATCAATAGCTCATCAAATCCTACCTTTTACCATCCGAAATGCCTCTCTATTTATAACAATATAGCTTTAACAATCCTATGGTCTGCAACCCATGGTTTTCGAACCCCTAGTTTACCCTTTGACCCATTACAATGCATTCGGGGCTTTGACCTGCCCCAAAACCTCTGCGCTATACTAAATATAAAAAAAAATAACCAAAATGGACCAATTTCGTAGCTTTTTAGGAGACCCTGTTCCAACAGTCCCCCAACACAATCTTGTGACTCGTCCCGAGTCACTTTGGTGGCGCGCCTTAAATCTACGTGTGCAAGGTAGCCAGGGTGCAAAGGAGTGGTGGAAGCACCGTCTTGCTTTGGGCCATAGCGTGTTGCACCATGTTGATCATCTTCAGAGAAGCAGGCCCATCGAGATCCGGACCAACTCTTTCCAACAACCGGTGGAGGCGTGCAATGGCAGACTGCGCGTCATGTGCAAGCTGGAGTGTAGCATCAGACCATGGCTTCAACTTTTTGCACAAAATCTTCTTGGAGTGACGAAGGTCCTCAATCCTGTGTATGGCAGCCAGGCATTGTGCAGGGGCGGGGGGAGGTGTGGAGGCCCGAACTTGATCTAGAACATCTTCTGCCTGCTTCAATTCCCATTGGGCATGCTGAAGCATGGGGTGGTGTTGTACTCTCGTCCATAGCTGCGTAGTCTCTTCAAACAATTGGGCTCCCTACGCCAGTTGTTCCTAAATAATGCGTGTTGCGTTAGTGACCACGGCAATTCGTTGGGCTCGTTATTCCAGAGGCATGACATACTGCTTGCGCCTTTCTTGGTCATGGCAGTGCAATTCTTGCATTACACTGGTAGACAGTCTTTGTAGCTCTATAGTAGATATTTGTGCTAAGTTGACTTGAATGTCCCCAGTAACCGGTTCAGAAGTGTGAATTATGACAGTGCGGGGGAGTAAACATACGTTGCTTCTAGCGGGCGGGGTCTGGAAATGGTGGAGATGTCGCAGCAGGTCCCGGTACCGCAGCGTTCCTGCCGAACTTGGTTTTCAGATAATCCTTTCGGGCGACAGCCCGCGCGCACTCCTATTACTGCACTCAGTGTCTCCCGGTCCTCTTATCAGTTCCTCCTGTGAGTTGGGATCCATAACAGAAAGAGGAGCATTATATAACGTATGAATAAGTATAAAAAACTAGAATGCGGACAGCCAATGCCGCTTGATAGGCAAATAAATAGTCCGACCCAACATCCTCCAGCCATCCACGCCCCAATTGAAGCTACTTAATGGTGAGGTAGCTCGCATGTGGTGTGTATCCTCGATCTGTCGGACCGTGCTTATCATAAATGGTGGTATTGATGATCTACCACCCATTTTCTGTGTTTGTAAGTGTCTTTTTGCATTAACTCGGGATGAGCTGACATTCTTCCTTCGTGTCCAAGGTCATGTCCCTGCAATGTCAGAGCGTGGCTGACGTGTTGAGGTAATTTTCGTATCTCGGTGGAAGGTTGACACAAGGTGATCTTGCAAGTTGATTAGGAGTCTTTTCGAAGCATTTATGTCATTCGTGGAAGGAGAATTCTCGTGCAAGATGACTGCGTCATACATCCATAGGTGATTTATTTCTCGAGATGTTTGCAGATTCTCCTGGATACACATGATTGTAGATAGGTCCGTAATCCTATGCGCGATGAGGTTAGTAGTACTCTGGTAAGCCTATTTGGGCAAGGGTCAAGTGCATCCTTGAGTGTTACGCGTCAGCAAGTAACCATGTGGGTCGACCGACCTTGGGGCCCATCTGGCTAAGGGAGTTTCTATGTGTAGGATCACCCTAATCCAGTACTTTCTCTGGGTAGGGGATACAGGTCCCTGTGTAGGTGTTTCATATCGGGTTAGCGGTAGTGCTTTGGACCTACATTCCGTGAAACCCTTAGGCTTCACAGGCTTCTGAGTGTCATCTGTGCCCTCTTGGCAAGGCAAGGTCCTTTCTATGGTAGAGATGCGACGGAATTTTCTAACGGTCTGAAGGCTGCGAAGCACTGAAACCTTATGCAGCCGGCTCTGCCAATTCTCCAGCTCCTCATCGGAGTTAGAAAAACATTCACTATCCTTTTCTTTCAAGCTTCTAATATTCTCTTCTGGTCCCGGCAATGAAACCATTTGTTGGCTTGAGGGGTCCTGACCTAGGTTCGGTGTGCAAGGTTTTCCAACAAACCCCTACACTATTGGCCCTTTCAACAGTGACCTGCTTGCGCAGGTCACAGTCTCACCCGAAGTATTATGGGTGGGTGCTAGAACCAGGTTTCTGCACCCTGAGAAAGGAAGGGTAAGGCAAGCAGGATTGCATTCTGTTCAGATTACCTTGTCTCTGCGCATGGTTAGATATGTATCCAATTGCATCCACGTGCACTAGATCTACAATTATATGCTTTTCATAACATTAACACAACGTTACATAACTAGAACAAAACAGATCTAGATCCAATTCAATACACAGACTTTCGCAGCACGATATAACCAGAGCGGAATAGATCTAATCTTTCAATATACAGACCTTCGCACTGCAAAGACAAAAAATGCATAACAAAGTAATTACCAGCAATTCATTCAATAGTACTCACAGATTCAGATCTAATAATCCAGCATATTCATTCATTCATCAACCTTTCCTTACAATTCCCTTCCCAACCTGTGCACACAGTAGTAGGGTCCGCACATAGCTGGACTAGGATATCCGCGCACACAGCCAGCAGGATTCTATTCCCCAAAAACCCAAACAAATCACTTACACAACAGATCGCATCAATAGCTCATCAAATCCTACCTTTTACCATCTGAAATGCCTCTCTATTTATAACAATCTAGCTTTAACAATCCTATGGTCCACAACCCATGGATTTCAGACCCCTAGTTTATCCTTTGACCCATTACAACGCGTTCGGGGCTTTGACCTACCCCAAAACCCCTGCGCTATACTAAATATAATCAAAAACAACCAAAATGGACCAGTTTCGTAGCTTGTTAGGAGACCTCGTTCCAACACCAAGTGACAATTTTTTTACGGGAGCAAATCCATCGATACCATACAAATGTATTTTGTTCTAGATGTAAAGTTGCAATTCGTACATTTTGTGTCTTTTGCACATTATTGAGATCAAAATATTGCTCCATCTGTAGTATCCATGTTACGGGATCCTTGCCATCAAACTTCCTCATATCCATCTTTGGAATATGGTGGTTCTTCCCTCCAACATTAGAGTTTATGAAATCACGATTAACAGTTATTTTGTTTTCATCATGAGTTTCCTCTACTATCTTTTCGCCATTAGGAAACCTTTATTGTATCAACTTTGCCAAACCTTCCAAGTCTTCTTTTAGATCATTCTTCATATTTTCCATGTTGTCTTTAATTTTTTCATCGATATTAGCTTCTATGTCATCCATATTAGCTTCCATTCAAACTTCCATGCCATCCATATTAGCTTCGAAACCATCCATCTTAGCTTCCACACCTTTCTTCAAAACTTCCATTTCATTTTCTGTTGCTCTTTGAGATAGCGAAATTTGGTGCACTTGCTCTTGTAATTTTGATATCTCATGTTGCATTTCTTCGTCTTCATGAGTCATAGTAGAGCCTTCTGAAGTCTTAGTGGATGTTGAATTCTTTTTAGGGGTGGTTTTAGAACCCAATATTGATATCTATTCTTCAATATTCCCTTGGAATAAATTCAAACTAATTTTTCAAACAAGACTTATGCAATTCAAAAATAATACACACCTTTTTCTTGCTTTTGAGAATCTTGATATTGAAACTGAATTATCGTTGGGATTTCAAATCTTCAATATTTGAAATTTAGTCCTATAGTAGCTCTCTGAATATTCTTTTGAACGTCATAGGTCTGACCTGATTTGGATTCTTCGAGGCAAATTTATGCTCAATCTCCCACACTGACCTAATTATGGAATGTTTCGGTAGAGTGAAGTTGTACGACATTCCATGTATCATTGTTTCCTCCTTCAGCTATGAAATTAATATAAATAAAACTACAGTATGTTTACTTGCGGCCACTTTTTACAGAATTCCAATCTGATGCTCAGAGAGAGAGTTTTAATGATTTTTCCACGGTCACCTCTTTGAGGTGAAATTCAGGAGCCTAAACAAACCCTAACTTCCATAGATCATATCTCCAAAAATATTTCCAACCAAGATCTGAAATTTTTACACGATGTTATTCAGGATTTCCGTTTTGATCTGTAAAAATTTCAGCTTCTGAACCTTTATATCAAAAAAGTTATAGCGAAAATTCCACGATGACCTGTTTTAGGTGAAATTTTGGAGCCTGAAAAAACTCTAACATCCACAGATTATGTCTCCGAAAATATTGCGAACCAAGATCTGAAATTTGTACATGACGTTCCTAAGGATTTCTACTTCATGCTTTAAAAATTTCAGCTTCTAAACCTTCGTAGAAAACAATTTATAGCGAAAATTTCACGATGACCTATTTGGAGCAGCGAAACCCTAGAATCCAAAGCTCTTATACCAAATGTTATGAAACCAGCTCAAAAAATAGAATAAAAGAGAGATCAACACCTTAGTAATCAACCACTTCGAGGGGGGAACCTCCAATACATTACATAAATGAACAATTCTTGGATGCTACAAATGACCAAAACCTCCTTCTATATATAGAGGTCCATTGGACCACAATATAGTCCTAGCCGACCTAACAATAATAATTTAAGGGCACAATAATAACAATATTGGGGTTATAGGGGTACAACAATAACAATAAGGGGGTTAGAATAACAACAATAAGGAACTATACTAGTAATATAGGGACCTAACATCCCCTCTATCAAATTAGAAGTGAATTAAGTGCCTTGTTCAATGACTAGTCCCCTTGGGAAGCTAAATTTATAGATATTCTCCCTCAGGAATTCTACCACCCTTTGTTCAATTTCTACTTAGACTGCCTTCACTTCAACCCACTTTGTTAGATATTTTTCGCATACAAGAATATACATGTTTTTTCCAGATGGAGGATCAATAGATCTAATTAAATCCATGCCCCACTACTCAAATGGCTCAAGAGCCACTTGAGGTCATAGTGGCATTTCATCCTTTTGCGTGGGCTTTCCCACCCTCTAGTACTCATCACATCGAGTAGTGTAACTCCTGTTATCTTGATGTAGGGTAGGCCAATAGTCATTAGAGAAATTTTGAGGTCTAAAATGGGCCTTCTAAGGAATATTATAAAATAATAGTGGAAATAATAAAATAAGATTAGATTACCTCAACAAGTTTTAGAGGGAAAAAGGGAAAAAGTAATTTTTCAACTTATCTCCTTATGATTTTACTCAAATTTCGAGGGGAGCACTCGTTGGATGAAAAAATTATTTTTGCATATTTTCAATGGACCCTAACACACGAAAAAATGTGAAATTCATGAAAAAATGTGTTACAATCATGTTTTGTCATGTATTTCACATTTTTTGTATGGTAGTGTTGATCGAAAGTATGCACTTGGATGAAAAATTAAATTCCGGATCGAATGAGTGTTCCCACTTGAAATTTCAGTAAAATCATAGGGAGATAAGTTGAAAAGGTAGTTTTTTTTTTTTTTTTTGACCTTTTACTCCAAAAATGGTGAATCATCCCTCATTGTTTAAATCATCATATTGAATATGATTTTTGTCATACATTTTGTTTTGAGGTCCATTTTTTACTTCAAAATTTCTTTAATGATCCTTCTTGGAAAATTTTGAAGGTTGTCCTCTTGGCAGCGAAATGGCCCCCACAAGATTCATCATGTCATGATCAGAGGATATAAAAGGCTTCATCTTTCCCTACACACTTCTTTGAAATATGATCTGGTCCCAATCTGTAAAGGTTTCCCCCAATCCAAGTGTAAGGGGTACTTTTATTGACAATTTTTCTCTTTTCCTTGGAGGACATATTGGGAGGAAATTGTACAACAACCAACAAGTTTGTTATGTCATAAAACCAAGGTGATAGCAATGATATGGCGAATAGGTGCTCATTTGGGGATGATCATCTAGACAAGGTTAACCTAGATAAGAAATATGTAACCAAGGTTATTCTATACAACAAATCTACAACCACATTCTCTTTTCCTAGCTTGCGAACAATGGTCATATCAAACTGTTGTAATAAAAACAACCATATAATTATCCTAGCATTAACATTAGGTTTTTTCATTAAATAATTAATGGTTGCATGATTAGTGTGAACAAAAACTTGGTAATGTAACATCTAAACTTATTCAATTAATTTACAACAAACAATAGCTCTTTTTCAGTAACTGTATAGTTGAGTTCAGCCTTGGACAAATTCTTACTGATGAAATGTATAGCATAAGGAAAATCACCTTGCACTTGTCCCAAGGTTGTCCCTAAAGCTTTATCATTTTCATATATTTGAATATGAAAAGGAAATCCCCAATTTGGGTCCCGGAGAACTGGTGTAGTTGTTAACTTCTCCTTGAACTCTTTAAATTCTTCTTGACACTAGTTTTGATCTGAAATCTACAGGATTGATTATTTCCACAATCGACTAAGGAAGAGTTTATGTGAATGAATTAAGGAAATTGAGTTATTATTATGACTTCAACATAAACTTGAGAACAACAAATAAGCATAAACATCATAAATAAAATATGAAAACACAACAAACATTTATTATGAAGTTCGTCTCCCCTGGACTACGTCTTCAGGTTCGCTTCCATGTGGGCGTCTGTTATATTAGGAATGCTCTAAAAAGGATATTTACATGGAATTTCACCAACTAAACTGTGCATGCAGACACTGTTGGTTACTACAGAAAAGAATCCCTATGTCTCAGCTTTCCAACACTTTTCTCTATTCTCAAAATGGCTCAAGGATGTCCAAGATATGCTTACATGAAGAAAAACAGTCACATACAACACTCTGTTAGAAACTCACTATTCACTCCCCACTCCACTGGTGAAATAGCTAAGTTTTATAATGCCTTGGGCAGGTTCCAGGGTCGAACCTATCGGGCTATAAATAGCAAGTGGTTTTGGTTTAGTTGGAAAAACATTTACATGGTGCAATTAGATTACAACACCAAGTGCAAAGGCTCTAATAAAATTTGGCACATATAGTTTAACTATCCATAGCGCATAAAATATGTGTTTAATATATTGTTTAAACCTTCGCGCAAACAAAACATACCACATGGAATTTAACATTAATGAATATTATTGGATGGTTTAATTACAATCGACGGTCAACACAACCACAGACCCGTGGCATGTGATAGCTTTGAATCTTCGATGGTCATCACATTTCTCTGACGATGTTGAATTTGTGCCACCTATCCATGCCACATATGCCACCTCCTCCACGTTTTTCTACCTGCCTTGCCACTCAACCTCCACATCATTGCACTGTTAACTCTACGCCATTTTTAAAATTTTTTGCACCAAATTTCACTCTCCCAAAGAGCAACAAAAAATGAAATGGAAGTTTTGAAGAAAGGCATGGAAGCTAAGATGGATGGTTTGAAGAAAGGCGAGGAAGCTAAGATGGATGGTTCGAAGAATGGCATGGAAGGTGGCTTGGAAGCTAAGATGGATGACATGGAAACTAAGATCGATGAAAAAATGAAAGACAACATGGAAACTATGAAGAATTATCTAAAAGCATACATGGAAGGTTTGACAAAGTTTATACAAGAAATGTTTCCTAATTGCGAAAATATAGTAGAGGAAACTCATGATGAGAACAAAATAAATGTTAATCGTGATTTCATAAACTCTAATGTTGGATGGAAGAACCACCATATTCCGAAGATGGATATGAGGAAGTTTGATGACAACGATCCCGTAACATGGATACTAGAGATGGAGTAATATTTTGATCTCAATAATGTGCAAAACACACAAAAGGTACACATTTCAACTTTACATTTAGAACAAAATACATTTTTATGGTATCTATGGCTTTTCTCCTGTAAAAAAATGTCACTTGGTCAATTTTTACAGAGGAAATGGTATCACATTATGAGGATACAAAGAGCTACACCCTCTTTAGCCAATTGATAAATCTCAAAAAAAAAGGTTTAGTGGTGGAGCACATTGAGGACTTCCAAAAATTTAATATAAGGGTAACTGAAATTTCAGAGGAACACAGGATTGATGTCTTCATAGGGACTTTAAAGGATAACATGCAACATGAGGTACGCCTTTAGGAACCTAATTCATTGGAGAAGGAATTCAGGTTGCCAAGAAAAATTAAATGTAAACTTATGGCGACAAGGAAGCCAACCACTCACATCTATAAATCTGGAAGTGTTGCTACTCCTATACTTCCACAACCTATAAGGTTGACACCACAACAATTGGAAGAAAAAAGAGAAAAAGGGCTTTTCTACAGCTGTGATAGAAAATACACTAAAGGTCATAAGTGTGCTGAGAAGAAATTATTTTACATAGATTTTGAAGAGGAAGAAAATGAACAAGAAAATTCAAAAGAAGAGGATATACCCCAGGAACCAACCCTAAATGAAGAAGAAATGAGTTCGACCATATCGTGTAATGCATTGGCAGGAATTACCACTCCTCAAATTCTAAATATAGAAGGACATGTCAAGAAGAAAAAGGTAATATTGTTGATTGATTCGGGTAGTACCCATCATTTTATTCATTGTAAGGTAGCCAAGGAATTGAATTTTTTCCTATACCCAACACCAGAATGTCAAGTGATGGTTGCAAATGGAGGAACTATAAATTGCTCTAGAAAATACCATAATATCAAGCTAACCATGGGGGAATATGCATTGAATAGTCCAATTCTTTCCATTCCAATGGGAGGTGCTAATGTTGTACTAGGAGTACAATGGTTACAATATTTAGGGACGGTGGCTTTTAATTCTAATTTTCTTGAAATTTTTTTTGGAAGGAAAGGAAGTCGAATTACAGGGTATCGCAGGGAATCCGGGAAAGATAATAAGCTCTAATGTCATGACAAATCTTTTGAAGAAATAACAACGAGGCGTAATTGCACAATTATGCTCACTAGAAGTTCCAACATCAAAATCATCTATTTCTCCAGATCTCCAAAATGTCCTGGACAATCATTCCAAGGTGTTTGAAACTCCCAAAGGACTCCCACCTATTTTTGATCATGATCATGCTATTCATTTGATTCTAAGAAGTGTTCCTCCAAACATCAGGCCTTACAGATCCTTATGTCCAAAAGAGTGAAATTGAACGTACGATTGCAGAAATGTTAGAGGCTGGTATAATTTAACCTAGTCAAATTTCTTTCTCTGCTCCAGTAGTATTGTTGCACAAGAAGGATGGATCATGGCGCATGTGTCCGGATTATAGGGAGCTCAATAAGATCACTATTAAAGATAAATTTCCCATTCATGTGATTGATGAATTATTGGATGAATTACATGGAGCAATTTATTTTACCAAGTTGGATCTTCGTTCACGATATCATCAAATTAGAATGAAGACTAAATATATTTTGAAAACAACATTTCGAACTCATGAGGGTCATTATGAATTTTTGGTCATGCCTTTGGGCCTTACCAATGCACCTTCTACATTTCAGGGGTTGATGAATTCCATTTTCAAACCCTTCCTTAGAAATTTTGTGCTAGTATTTTTTGATGATATACTAATCTACAATAGGTCTTGGAAGGATCATGTTCAACATGTTGACATGGTGCTCAAACTATTGGAGGAGAAACAATTATATGAAAAAAAAATCAAATGTTTCTTCGGAGTAAAAGAGGTGGAATATATGGGTCATATTGTATCTCACGAGGGTGTTAAGGTAGACCCTAACAAAATTAAAGCCATTAAGGAATGGAAATTCCCCACAACCATAAAGCAGTTGCGAGGATTTCTTGGGTTAACAGGGTATTATCGCAAGTTTGCTAAGAATTATGGTAGAATAGCAGCACCTCTAACAACGTTATTGAAGAAAGATGCATTTTCATGGACTCCTGAAGCAACTAAGGCCTTTGAACATCTTAAAGAGGCAATGTGCCTAGTACTGGTCTTAGCTACACCAGAATTCACAAAAACCTTTATTGTGGAACGTGATCTCTCGGGAAATGGAATTGGTGCTATTTTAATGCAAGAAGAAAGACCCATTACTTTTGAAAGTCGTCCAATCAAAGGAAATTATTTACAGAAATCTATTTATGAAAAGGAAATGTTGGCAATACTACATGCACTAAAGAAATGGCGACCTTACCTAATGGGAAGACAATTCAAGGTAAAAACTTATCATGATAGTCTTAAACAATTTTTGGAACAAAGACTATCTTGAGAGGAGCAGCAAAAATGGGTCACAAAGATGTTGGGTTATGACTTTGAAATCATCTACAAAAAAGGGAAGCTAAATGTTGTTGCAGATGCACTCTCAAGAAAGGATGAAGAGGTGGAAACATTGCTTTGTGCCATTTCTATTATCCAACCAGATTGGATAACCGAAGCAAGGGATGAATGGAAGAAGGAAGAAGAAGTGTGGACACTCATTCAAAATTTGCAGCAAGATCCTAATACATATGATAAATTTAGTTGGAAAAATGATTCCTTATGGTACAAATATCACTTATATCTTTATAATAATTCCCAACTAAAACAAAAGATTCTTCTGGAATTGCACACTTCTCCTTTAGGAGGACACTCAGGATTTTTAAAAACTTACCACAGGGTGAAGAAAGATTTTTTTTGGGATGGCCTTAAATCTGATATTCAAAAGTTTGTGGTAGAATGTTTGGTTTTCCAGTAGGATAAAGTTGACACAATTAAGACCCCGGGTCTTCTACAACCTTTATCCATTCCAAGTCAACGTTGGGAGGATATTTCAATGGATTTTATCGCAAGAATTTACCTGTGTCCAAAGGAAAAAGTGTCATCATGGTGGTGGTTGATGAAGATAATGAAGTATACGTGATTTTGGCTATCTCGATCTGTTTTAAAGCAAAAATCTTTAGGTTATCACGCATTTGTAAATAATTCAAAAGATACATGAAACCAAAGACATGGCGATAGAATCCATTTTCTTTATATGTTTTGGACATAATTATTTTCTTGTTTGGTACTCTTGCTTAATATAGCTCATATTATCAACTGTCAATCAGTGGTGAGGCAGAATGGTGAATAAATGTTTGAAGATATCTTGATGTTTTGCTTATCACAATGATGCAAACCTGTTCGTTAGTGGTACTCTGGATTTGGATAATTTAATTATAACGCTGCATTCCATCTTGCCAACAAAAAATGACCCATTTATGGCACTCTATGAATATCATCCACGAATCCATCACATCATCTTTAAGAAGAAAATTCCACAAAAGGTTCAAGCAGTGGAAGATCACATCGAGCATCAACAAGAATTTCTCCAACTCTTAAAGGATAAACTAAATTTGGCACAAAATCGAATGAAACAACAGGCATATCAACATCACAATGAGAGAAGTTTTGATATAGGAGACTGGGTATTTTTACGGCTACAACCATACAAACAAATGTCCCTAAAGCAAGCTAAGAATGATAATAAATTATCGCCAAAGTACTATAGTCCTCACAAGGTGTTGCAAAATATTTGTACTATGGCATACAAATTGGAGCTTCTTTCTTCTTCGCGAGTGCATCTAGATTTCCATGTTTCATGCTTAAAGAGGGTTATAGGTGAAAAAATTTCAGATCAAACAATATTTCTATGATGAGGAAAAATCATATTGGAACTTTGAGGTTAAAACAAAACTGATACAATTGATCCATTTCTTAGTATCTCCATCGAGTGGAAAGAAATTGCCCAAGATTCTACATGGAAGGATAGGAAATTTTATGCGAAGCATCGAGCTACTCAAACGCTGGGGACAACATTTTTTGAGAAGACAATGTTAAGTCCTATATTACTGATGCAGTCATATTTTTGTTAGTGCCAGCCCCCTTATTTTTATTACAACTGTGTTATTGTTGTTACCTTCGTATTGTTAGGTCGGATAGGATTATATTGTGACCCCATGGACTCCTATATATAGAAGGAGGTTTTTTCATTTGTATCATCCAAGAATTTTTCATATATGTAATGTAAAGGAGGTTTCCTCCTTGAAGTGGCTTATTTCTAAGGTGTTGATCTCTCTTTTCTTCTAATTTTGGAGCTAGTTTCATAACAATTTCCACGTGTCGAGAAGTGGGATCGCCACATGGACATCAAGGCCCCTTTTCACCTATTCACCATAAAATTCAACGGGAAATTTCTCCTTCATCCGAAGGCCAAATGAGAAACTGAAGGTACTACCAAATTCACAACAACGGGCTCTACAACTTGGTGTTATTTCTGAGAACGACTGAGACCTTTGAACTTGGATCAATTTAGAGGATCCTACTGGATCAAGTTTGTACAACAAAAATCTGAATCTTTTATTAGTAAACCAAACAAAGGTGAGGCCATTTTACTAAAATCCTTGATAAATTTTCGATAATATCCAACTAGTCTTAGGAAGCTCCTAACATCCCTTTGTTTATGAGGAACATGGACCCTTCTGATAATGAAAATCTTGTTAGGGTCAACTTGGATGCCTTCCTTATAGAGGAAGTGGCCTAAAACAATCTCTGCATTCATAAAAAATTCACATTTTTTGGAATTTAATAAAGATTCATTTCAATGCATATTTTTAGAACATTACATGAGTTAGATAGGCCTTCGTGGAATGCATCTCCATAAGGAGTAAATTCATCCATATAGATTTCAAACGAGTCATGAACAAGATCAATGAAAATACTCGATAATTCCCTTTGGAAGGTAGCTAGGGCATTACACATGCCAAAAGGAAGGAACCTATAGGAAAAGGCACCCCATGGACATGTGAAGGTGGTCTTATCCTGGTCTTTAGGATTGATTTGGATCTGATTGTACCCACTGACACCATCTAGATTTCCCTGCAAAACCATCCAAAACTTGATCAATAAAAGGTAAGGGGAAATGGTATTTCTTGGTAGCCTTGTTAAGTTCACTATAGTAAAAAAAAATCTCCATTTCCCATTCTTTTTGGGCACAATAACAAGAGGTGATACCCATTCATTATCTGAAATAGGATAAATGAATCTGGGATCTAACAATTTCTGCAATACCTCTTTTACTATGTATTTAAGGGTAGGGTTCATCCTTCTCTGTGGATGGCACGCAAGTTTGTGGCCCTATTTGATGTATATGTGACGTGTATAGCCTAAAGTATGTACCCATTTCATCTATTTGTAATCCCAAACAAAGGCATCAAGGTGTTGCCTTAAGACAATGAGCAATTGTTCCTCTTATTCTGCTGAAAGGGAAGGATTAATTTTCAGGGTTCTAGATGGGTCGATTTAACAATTTTGACACTGTATTGACCATTACCAACAGTGATTAATTATTCCCATGGATTGTTTCCAGTCTTCCCTTAAGGATCCTATACTATTTCATTAATTTATATGGCAATAGGATGTTTTTTTTGCAGAAATTATCAATAATATTATCTTCATCTAGTTTCTAGCTTCTAGTGTATGAATTGGATAGGGGATGATTGATAAAATTCTTCTTCTTCTTCCTTTTCTACCCACATAAGAAAATCTTGCTCAACAAGGGGTTGAGTATGGGGGCTATAGCACAAGTTGTTTTGTGAGCTTCCCATTCTTGATTTTCATGTTCCCAGCTCTACAAATGGTATAACCATCAACAGTAGATATCCAAGGTCTCCCTAAGATGACATGATACCCATTGAACTTGATAATGGGTTGGAGTACAAGGAAATTTTTGGGGTACTCCCAGAAATCAATGGAAACCATAAAATCCTCAATTACACCCTCATATGCTACTATATATTTGTCTGCAAGTTGTGGCATCACTTTGGTTTTCCTTAGGGCTCCCTGGAGGTTGAGCTTAAGCATGGTCTCTCTAGTCATGAGATTGATTGCAGCCCCTAGATCAATGAGTGTGTTGGGGACCAAAATGTTGTTAATATGTACATCCACTATCGTTCTACCAGGATCCAAATACTTTTGGGAGATGATCTTCCCAAGCATTAGATCAGGCCTTCTAGTTGCAGAGTTTAAGCCCTTAACCATGTATGAAGACTAATGAAACCCGACCCATGAGAGATTTAGTGCAAGTCAATCAATCCTTTATCATTTACAGATTGAATGACTGTTTGAGATAGGATTTTTAAATCCTTTGACCAATATAGGGGTCTATTCCTATAAGGAATTTAAATCCATCACTAACTTTCCATCTAATTCCCTTTAAAATGACATCTACTAAATTTATAATTGCCATCCATACAATAAAACCATTTTTATCTAATTTTCTAGGCAATTTGAGCCAATCCATAAAAGAGGAGGGAGATACATTAGTGGAAATTTCAGCATAAAAGTGGTCTCCTAAGAAAAATAATAAAATAATAGTTAAAATAATAAAATACGAGTAATGAATTTTGGAGGGAAAGGAAGAAAACTATTTTTTTTTTAATTGTATTTTTAGCTTATCTCCTTAGGTTTACTCAAATTTTAAAGTTTAGACACTCAGTAGATGTGGAATTAAATTCCACATCCAACAAGTACCCATTATGCATACTTTTGAGAAGACACACGTTGATAAAAAATGCAGATACATTAAAAAATGTGTTGAAACACATTTTTTAATGTATCTGCATTTTTTATCAACGTGTGTCTTCTCAAAAGTATGCATAATGGGTATTCGTTGGATGTGGAATTTAATTTTGCATCGAATGAGCATCTACACTTTAAATTTGAGTAAACCTATAACGAGATAAGTCAAAAATACAATTTAAAAAAGTAGTTTTTCTTCTTTTCCCTCTAAAATATTTACATGTACCTCTTTTTAAATTTAAAGCATTTTGATTGGTTTACATATTTTGACATGGAAATCACATGAAAATTTCATGGGCACTTTTAGGCTGAAATTTCCTCTAATGTGTATTTTATTTCCATGGCCCTTGCCCAAAATCCTTTTCCAATGATTAATTTCCAAGAACCCTTAGCAGCGAGAGCCTTTGAGAACCATGATAAAAAAAAATTAATCCCTAACCTATACATGCTTTTGGAATGGTTATGGATGTCCAAGCAATTAGCGTGAAGGGTTTGAAATTATGCCTTCGAGCCCAAAGGTATCTCAAGGAGATTTGTTTTAGTTTGTTGAGAATCCCTTTTAGTATCCAAGCTAAAGAGGCCCAATATACTTGGATAGCCTCTATAATAGTTTTGCAAAGCACAAGCCTCCCAACCTTGGAAATCCATCTATTGCACTAGTTCCTAATTATGAGTTCAAATTTTGCTACTAGCCAAGCCAAATCTTCATTTCTATAGTTATTTGGTTTTAGATAAAATCCAAAATATTTCAATGGATCTCTTAGAGAAGTAACGAATTTTTAGAGGATATGATGTACAAGCTCTCGGTTGACTTCTTCATGTGAATTTCCATAAAGATAAAATTTATATTGATTTATAATCCTATCCATTTCCAGAGAGAAGATATCCATGATATTTTTTAATGCGTGTAAACTTCCACAGTCCATAGCTAAGAAAATAATGATATCATCCACAAAGAGAAGGTGTGTGAGTGAACAGGTTTGAGAGATGTTGATACCTTCTATGATGTGCCTTGAAATTTTTGCATCCAATAATGCCCTTCTTAGACTTTCAACTATTAGAAGGAAGAGGATGGGGGACAAGGGACACCCTTGCCTTAGACTTCTTTGTGGGTTGAAAAAGGTGGAAGTCGAGCCATTGATGAAGATCACCGTGGAGGATGTATTGATATAGCTATAGAACCAATCCATAAAAGGAGATGAGAACCATAGATGGAGGAGGATTAGTCTAATGTAGAGCCAATCCACCTTGTCAAAATATTTTGATAGGCCCACTTTGAAGATAACTGCCACTTTCTTCTAAACATGGAGGTAATGGAGACTTCCTTCTACAAGCCCAATGCCTTCATGAATTTGCCTGTCACTCAGAAAACCGAATTGTTTTAGAGATATGTTCTCATAGAGGATGGGGTTTAACCAAAGAGCAACAATTTTTGAAATTATTTTATATATGTTGTTGTAGAGGGAGATAGGCCTAAACTGGTCAAAGGTTGATGGCTTTGGAAAATTTAGGGATGACGGATAGGAATTTGGCATTGAAGGGGGATAATATTCTCAAATGAATCCTATAGTATTCCACAAATCCGAAGAGATCATCACCAATAAAATCAAAACATTACTGGTAGAATTATATCTAAATACCATTAGGCCCTAGGATTTTGACCTTTTGAAAAAATTGCATCACAATTTCTAGTTATGCCTTTGAGACCTCTCTCATTAGGTCCTTGTTAGCCTCTTCATGAATATACCTAAGAAATAAATTTCCCATATAAATAATTCTATTTATATTTACTTGATCCTCATTTTTTTAAATAGTTTTTAAATAAGAGCAAGCCCCCTCTGCGATGTATTTGAAATTATAATCCTTAGATCTATCAGCTCGAGTGATCTCCCATATAGTATTGATTGCTTTCCTATGATTGGCTATTCTATAAAAAACAATTGGTGTCCTCAATTCCCACTTGCAACCACAAAGTTCTACTCTTCATCCCCCAATTGTTTTCTTTGTCTATCAGAGGGATTCTCCTTTTAACCTCTATAATTTTAAGTTTTTTAAGATTAGGGGAATTTTCATTTCCCTAATCTTAATATGTTGGGAGAGAGGAGAAAGAGCCCAAACAGTAGGCATGGGGGGCCATAAGAGCTTGTGGAGGGAAAGAACCAGGGGGGAGAAGGGATACATTTTCGAGGGGAAAGGGAGGTGTTGAGGAAGGGATTGACGGGGAGGAGGGAGGAAAAGAGAGACTTTGTATTCCCAAAAAGGAATAAGGGACCGAGGGAAAACCGATAGAGTATGACACAATTGGTATAGATAGGATGCATAAATTAAAATAAAAGGAAGGTGAGATGGAGGATATAGCCATATCTGAATAGGAAGCCACCATATCCAAGTTTTCCATGTCGATATCCTCATGGTTTGGAGACATAGGTTCATCCTGCATAGTGGGTTTTTCATCCTGATGAAATATCTCTCTGCCAAATGATTTCAGTGAAGGATAAGGGTTCTTCTTTCCTTGACCTAGTTCAGTATCTGCTAAATTCTAAGTGGGGGTATTACCTAAATTGGAGCTTGATTTGGGTTTTTCTATCCATTTTTTTTTCCAAGTGGGAATTCCCCTCCGAAGTGACCATGTGAGTGACATCTAGCATAGTAGAAGGGAATACCTTCATAATCCAAAATTTTCTTATAAACTTTGGAGCTGACCTAAATGGAAATTGAATCCAAAAGACTGACAGCCAAATTCACCCCGACCAAAATCATTTCCATGGTTGTATATCCTATTTCCCTGAAGGAAGTGTTTACCTCATAGTAGAAACCAAGGATAATGCCTATCTCCTTGAATAACTCATCTGACCAAAATTGTAGAGGGAGGGTCAGAAGTTGATCCTAGATGGGGACAATAGAAAGACATTTCGAACAGGCATCAAAGTCCACATACCATCTCTACTAGGACAAAGCCTGCGAGCCCTAGTGCCATCTTTGTTGTAGAATCTTCTCACCATCTTCCTTTGAATCTATAAGCCACACCATGCATCCTTTGGCTAAAATTAAGCAGCCCATAGAATAGCCCATAATTGGAGTAAAGTTCTTTAACATCCCATTTCTCATGATGCCCATTACCACCCTCTTACTAACAAAAAAACAAACCACAATGGTTCCCTCCATTATGGAGATGTCATATATCTTAACACCATCACCCAATACTAAATTAGGCTCTTCCACCTTGCACTCCACACATTTCTTATTATGCTTAGTTGACTTCTTCCCTACCAACTGGAGTGTCGACCTCTGGCTAGAAAGAGACGCATTCCCACGAAGCATTTCCAATGTCAACTGATTTCCCATAGATCTGGTAGGTTGAGGTCAGAGACCGACGCAAAAAAAGGGAGTGCAACATGGTTCGAAGGAAGGGAAACCACACATGGAGAACTGATGGGTGGATTGATGAAGAGGTTTCAAATTATATAGGTTTCAATGGTTTTGCAATATAGGGAATTAGAACGGAGAATGGGAGCTGATAATTGGAGGAATGGGGAAAAAAGTTCCATCATGGCAACCAAAAGGCAAGAGGATGGGCCCATCATGAGGTTAGTGGACATGGAAGATGCATAGGGAGTCGTATCTTAAGGGTGCATCAAGCTTGATAAATAATACAACATTTGAGAATGAGATCGATGGGCTTTGACCTCCTATGGTCGGGTCTAGATTTGCATACCCTCATTAAGGTCTTCCAAAAAGTCTACTTGATCCACCTCCATGCAAAATCGAGCCCAACATACGAAGAAAAATAGAGATAAGGTGACCCACCACCAAGGCCCTAGATTTGGGCTGAGAAACCCGGGGTCACATAGATCCACAAATTTTAGCTCAACCCCAGAGTTGCGGAGTATTCCACCCCACATCTTTAATTATATTGAAGGATTATATAATTATCTATTTCTAACCTAGATATTATAGTTTCTTATTTGTAGGATAAGAGACCTATCTCTACTTAACTTATTTGATTATTAAAATCTAAAAATGTGTGCATGATAAAATAAAAGATTATATAATTATCTATTTCTAAGCTAGATATTAAATTAGTTTAACAGAGTTTCTTATTTGTAGGATAAGAGACCCATCTCCACTTAACTTATTATTCGATTATTAAAATCTATAAAAATGTGCATACTTTATTCTCTTAGATTTACTCCTTACAAAAAAAAACATATATTTAATAACCATTAAGCCTACTCAATTTTTAACATTTTAATCTTTCATATAATTATTATTACATATGTAATAATAATAATAATTATTATAATTATATAGATATTCATATTTAATATTATAGTACATATATTATTTTTTATTTTGAATAATAATAATAATAATAATTACATACATATTCATATTTAATATTTCTTATAGTTTTTATATTGACCACTGAAGCACCTTTAGTTACATTGTATCATTTTCTCAGATTTAGGCAAGTATAGAGTACATGTAGTGTCATGAAATGAATGGAAGCTGCATAAATACATCTCAGGAACTTATGAGAATTGAGATATCATATATGAATAATTATGGCTGAAATTATAAGCTACAATAATATATGTGTATGGTAGGATAACCATGGGATAATGATTAAAATGCAAAAAGAAATACCGAACATTTGTTGTATTTGATTTTGTCCTTATTGTGTTATTTGAAATTCTCTTGGCCGTATTATTTTGATATTTCCTTCAACATAGTTATTGTTAAAATTATTATTTTTATTTGTATTTGATAATCTCACATTAGAACAATGTGTAAAGTCAAAACAAGGAGGGTTGTGCAGCAGCAAGTCCTTGCCGCCAGCCAGAGAAATGGTCAACAGCCTGCATCAAGTCTTGCGGCCAGGCAGGATCAGTAGCCCATCATTGAGGCCTATTTTGGCTACCCACTTCTGCTAACAGGTCACAGCCTCGGAGCAGGGCTTGCCATATTAGATCTGGGAGAGCTCAAGCACCGTTGTTCTTGTAATTGGTTTGGGGCTCCTGGCACTAAAATTGTTTGGGCAGATGGTCTCTACTCTCAAAAGAAACAGTGTTCGAGTAGATGGTATATACTCTATATTTTTCTTTTTCAATCACGTCATATCCGTGAAGGCTCGGATTGTTAACAGGGATATCTTTCTCGGCAGTGTTTTTGGCAGTGGAGTCTATTAGAACAGACCCATCGCATCCCTGAAAGTAGTCATGGTTTCAACAGTTCACTTAAAATTTTGTTAGAATTGGTCCCATGTGTTACAGATTGAGAGTAAAGGTTGATAATAGATAACAATAAGCACAAGCACATGTATCTAAATAGGCAGGCATAGAGACAGAGATGAAAACATGTAGTTGTAAGACTATGAAACGTCCAGAAATAGCAGGAAACATTAGGAAGGACTATCAAAACTTGCATTTTCAGAATTATTGGATGTTAATATATTAATAGAAATGTAATGATGGAATACTGGAGCGTACCTTGACGAAACAATCATATAAATGCATCCTTATGAGTCCAGGAGCTACTTCTGAACTGTTTAAGAATGCATCTCTCACAACCTCGAACACAGTGGATTTCGCTTTTGGACAACTATAATCGTAGAAACCCACTTCAAGAGCCCACTGCACTATCACGATTTCAATATGAAGAATATATTAGATAGTCAGAAAATAATAATTATAGAGCCTATGGGAAATTGCTGATGAATAATAATTAACAACCTAATGCTTTATCGATAACTTATGGTATGCCAGGGATGGATGCAGAGCTTTGATCTAAGTAGTAAAACGATTAGTTTATACAAAATTGAATACCGTCAGGGTAAAAAATTTGGAAAGAAAACTTATATACTTGGCACTTATAGGATGTATTTTGTATATGAACAAGAAGTATGAATTTAGGTAATATAATAACAAGCATAAATTATAGGAAGATCCCATCTCAAAAATTCTCATAAAACCTATCACTGGAGCAGATGTATCGAGCAGGCCTAGAGGAGGGCGAAGCACTATCAGTCAGGGAGTTTTCCCTTCCTTCTGGAGGGAGGTCATAAGGGATACATCAAATTAAAATGTTGACCATCAAAACACATTCCATAAATTCAACATTAAAAGAGAGGAACAAAACGAAATGAGGAGAGCAAAGCAATAACACCTGACAAAAGAAATGAATGGACGGGCATTGGAAGAACCCATGAGCTTTCCTGGCCATATGTGAAGTGAGGAACTGAGATTAATCGGTAACACTGACTTCTGGAACGTTTTCTTGATGCAAATAGAACCCAAAGAAATTTCCCAGATTACCTATTGAAGATGGGTTTTGACTAAAAAATCAGTATCTCCTGGAAATTCCTACAAACAATCAGGGATTTGCGAAAGTAGTGCTATGGTGTGGAAGTATCCAGAACTTAACTGAGAACACTTATGAATAATAAATTCCAGGGTACGTGTACGTGCCTCAAGCATAGACCCTCTTTCCACGACAATCTCCAATCTGCATATTGAACCAAGATTAGAGCAAATGAGAGATAAATGGGTAGAAAAACTATATTGATATACCTGCACCATTATAAAATATTTATTAGGGTCGTGCTAGGTGAAATGAAGAATCATAGGGTCTTATCTGCAAGAGAACAAGGAGGGAACCTACCTAAAAAACCCCAGTCGGTAAAAGATATGTCCATATCAACATGACTGTGTGATAATGTGGGCATTTGAAACAAAAGAAAATGTTCTCTAAGTAATACAAATGCATATAAATAAATTGAGCGAAGCAGGGGTATTGTAAAATTTCTTACCAGTGGTAGGCAAAGGTGAGAGAGTGCCTGAGAGGCGGCCATTATCAAGGTGCAGTGTAAGCGTCCTGAATTAAAGTCCAAGCTAAACATGGTAGATTGTATCATTGTTATACCATAGCCAGAAGCCATTATAAGTTTTCACAAGTCATATAAAATAAAAAAATTTAAAGGAAAAATCGATGACCATGTGGGCCCTCCCTTGAGGGCAACGTGTCTCACTTCTTTCTGAGGCAGAGCATGCATGCAGGGTGCTAAACCAAGCCACCTAACACTATAAGCTCTATCACTACTGGCTCGATATAAACAACCAGTTGTCATCAATATGAACCAGGGGCTCTTATTTCAGTTAATTATCCAAGCCAAACCAATTAATAGTCTAGTTGAATAGTGGCTATATCCATTTTATTAGCCTAGCAGTTGGGGGCTTTAAAACCTTGGGGTCGGATCAGAAATGGCGACGACAGACAGTTCATCCAAGGGAGGAGCCATCCAATGGAAGATATTGACAGTCCAGGGGATGCAGGGCACCATAGATGCCAGAGGTTTGAAATCATATTCTTTGCTCACGGACCGTGAAAACCAACACAAATCGCAGGAGAATTACGCAAACAAGCAGACCATGGTCGAATCCGGTGGCCGTGAATTGCAACAGAAAATTCAGCAGGATGAAGTCAAAGAGAAATCTAGAGATGTTGAACGGAAGAAAACGTCGGTCGAGTCCGTGTAACTAGAGATGACATCAATTGTGGTTTTATCTTCCACCCAGGTCAAGAATGCCACAGAAAAACCTAATTCTGATCTGGAAAGGAGGCAACGGAGAGCAGAGCATTTTTGCATTTCGGTTCAAATGTCCGAAGAAGAGAAACAGAGGGTCCGAGCTGTGAGGTACTCACCCTTCTTGTGCATCTCTTTGAACATATCTATATCTATAAACATAAGCTTTGTAAATACTATCTGATCTCAGTACTGCAAGGCTGCCATAGCTTTGAATCGTGGCTCTTTGGGAAGAAATTTTTGCTGAGCATAAAGATTCATGTAATCCCCGAACATAAACTTTGGGTACAGTGATAGCTCTGAGGATTCCTTGGGCTGCAAGAGCAGTTGTGGAGTAGGGGAAATGACTGCATCAAATGAAGGATTGTAGAATATCATTATAGCAACAAGAAGATCATTATAGCAACAATAATATGCAGAAACAAGGTCCTAACAACAATACCGTGGAAGGGCAAGGGTTTGAAACGCCCAATTTCATTTCAAGAAATCCTTTTGAGCATTTTTGCATTCATCCCCGGCTCCGGTAAGTTGCCCCTGTAAACCTCCTCGCTGTTTTTCTAAGCCTGTTGCAAGGCGGTGTAAGTGACACCAACATGTGCATGGCGGTGTATGTGTCAAACTGCGGTGTATGTGGCAGTTTGACAGAAAATTTCAGTTTGACAGAAAATTTGATTTGATGCTTCCAGAAACTTTGATAATCAAACTTTGGTGGCACTTGCATATGTATAAGCATTTAATGTCTTCAACTAATGCTAGCATTAGCTCAGCTATCATTTAAGTTTTCTAAAATATGAAACATACTCGTAATTTAATCTATGTTTCTGCCTCCCCGCCTTGGGAAAAGGCCAAATAAGATGTTGGTTTAAAAAATTTGGTTAGAGTTGATCAACAATCAACTTATATTTAAAATACTTTGGTTATAAGTGATGGAATTTGATTAAAAATTAACAGAGACTAATGTTAGCTTCCTCAGTCCCAATCCTGCCTGCGGCTAGGACTAATAAGAATATACTTATTTCAAGCACAATTATCAGTGGGCATATTTCGTTATTTCAATCCAAAGTTATGGTGTTTTGACAATGTAAATCGATTGGGACTTTTGAAATAGGTACAATAATATTCTTAAACACTCTATATTAATAATATGGATTTTTTTTTAATTAGAGTGGTGATTGACCTTTGGCGTGTATACGTAATAGATATCACTGAAGTGTCAAGGAAGCTATTAAATTGGGACTTTATATAGAGCAATTTATCAAGTTTTGCATTGAAATTGAAAAAACTATATATTTATATTGAATAATATGATGGAAGGGGTTTTTATAAAGTCTTAAACCAAACGTTAAATCAAAAATGGATTTGACAAACTTAAAAGTGAAGTGGAAAATTTCTTATTCTCATTACAAGAATGACACATCTACGATAAAAGAATTCATGTGGTATTAAATTGTTAATATAATGAGATTAAGTACACATAACATACTAAGAATTATATTGAGAAAGCAAGGATAATGCATTACACTAATATATTAGCATAGATTCATCTTAATTGCGTCGAGAGGGATCAAATCTCTCAAAATGCAAACATTTTTGAGAAAATGTTTGTATCTAGAGAGATTTGATTCCTCTCAGCTTCTGGTAGATCCAGACTTATGATATATCTATGTCGATTCTAACAATTTTATTTATATTTATATAAATTTCAATTCTCTCTATCTAAAAATATTCTTATTTTTTATTTTATTTAAGTCCTAATAGTACATATAGTTACATATATATGCAACAATATTTTTGACTTACTTTATAACTTTTTGAATTTAATTTTTTAAGCTGACATGCATAGCATTGATGATATATATAAATAGATGATATGTAACTTTAAAAAAAATTATTGAATTTCTATATACTTATTAATTAAATTTAAATATAAAGTTTTGAAATATTTTTTTTACGCTCAGAAAAAACCCTTAACTTTTAGCAATAGAAAATAAAAATTACACTTTGTAACCACACAGAGTGTGTATGCTGAAGATATGTGAAAGAGAAGAACAAATCACAAGTGAGCAGAAATGAGCAAATATGGAGCTAAAATGTCCATGAGCATCCAAACATATGCCAAGAAAAAACAATAAAAAGAGAATGAGGAAAGAGGAAATTATGGATGACAAGAAGAGTTATTTTTTCCTTTTTTGCCCTTTCTTCTTTGACCCTGTTGCCACTCATTTGGATTTGGATCAACCATAACCAAAACTAGTTTCCGGCCCTCCTCCGGATCTTGGGGATCATTGAATCAGAACACTTTGAGGAATGTGTTTGTTTGATTACACTTGGACCTTCAAAGGTTGATGTCCTTCTAATTCTAGACCCGTTGATGGAAGAGTGGTCGATCCATCCTGAACTGCCACCTCTCCCTCCATTTTTTCTGCAGTTTGTCTTGGTTGTGTCTCTTTGGTATCCTCTTCCTCATCTTCTGAATAAGAAGTTTCACTAAACTGCCAACATTTTTGTCTGTTTGGTTGCTTATTTTTCCTTTTTGGGATCTTATTTTCCATGGGACATGTGTTCCAAAGATGACATGTTTGGAAAAACACATAACATCTAAAGGTCATGTTCTCATAATCTATAGTTTGAGACCACTGGAAATTTTTGTGCTTCAAAGCGATGTGATTTGGTAATCCTTTGCTAAGATCTATCTCCAAACAAATCCTAGCAAAGGTGAAATTTCGTTTTCTATTATTTCCATTGATTTTTTTGAATTTGTCCAGTTTGGTTCCCAATGTCTTCAAGGACTCGACGGTGTCAAAAAGGAAGGGGAAGATTTGGGATTCTAACTGTGTTAAAGAATTAATTGTTCGGTTAGTTTAGAATTAGTTCTAAATTAGTTAGTAATCAGTTTCCAGATTCAGTTTCTGCATAATTGTTTCTGACTTGTATAAATATACATTTCTCCTTCAATAAATGTAATGTAGTGTTGTTGTGCTCTCTGCAATTCTTTGTTGTCTCCTTTTGTCAATTTGTCATAGTATCAGAGCTAGCTTGCATAAGCCTCCCCAGAGAGTAGCAACAGAGCCAAGTTGGACTAGTAGAGAGGAGAGGTGAGCCTACATAAGACTAACGCAAGGGCCAAGAGCATAGGGTTGCGTTAATTCCAATTACTTATACCGATTTTGAAGTAACGCGAGACCAAAAAGCAATCACCTGTGTTAAGCTACACGCAGGAGCAGATTTCATCATCTGTGTTAAGGTGTATGCATGAAAGTTTGAAGGCATTTAAAGGATTTTTAAAATATGAAGGTCGTATTTGAATCATGCATATTTTTTAAATGAGCAGCAATTGCACAAAATCGATGGCCCAAAATTCATGAAGGTATGGAGGTATTTTTTTTAAATCACCACTTCATATTCAAAGATAGTGTTAATGGAATAAATACCTTTTTTGAAGTGTCGATTTAAAAAAAGGAGAAAGCCCTTTTATGTGAAGAAAGAAAGTTTTTTTTATTAAAGGTTTTTTTTTTTTGAAAACAAGAACTTTAAATTTTCAAAGGTTCTGTTGGGCCTCATATATGCCCATGTTTTCATCATGAAACATCACTGTTTATACCCTAAAACCCTAGGTTTTTAGCCCATGTTATACCCTAATTTTGTCACTTGCGGCCAAATTCTCTCTGTGGTTGACTATCATCAATTTCTTCACTTCTCTATGATTAAAGATGATTTTTTCATGTTTTAATGATGACGGTTTTTGTTGAAGTACATTTATTACAGGATTCCATCGCTGAAATCCCTCACAAACCAGTTAAATATGGGAATGCCTAATTTGGGGCTTTGGCACTTTCGGCGTGCTTCCGGAGAATCCGGGAGAGGTTATTATCAAAAATTATATTATGATACCTCTCCATAAGTTTGATTCCACCCAGCTCATTCATATGGGTCTCTAGAAGGAAATTACCCAATTTTTCCAAATCTGTAAAAAATTCTAAACTGCCAAATTTTGCCTCAATTTCCGTGCATATGAGGGCGAAACAAAAAATTTTGGCACATGGGTTTTGATCCTAGTATATCCAATTTACTAAATCTATAACAATTTTGAAAAATAAATTACGTTTTTGGATATATTCAGGGGGGACTAAGGCCAATTTATGTAAAATTCAGAATTTTCCAAATTTCTCAAAATTCCCCAAACAACCCTGTTATGGTTAAATATCAATTCCTTTATTCCATATTTTTCCTTCATATGTCCTAAATATCATCAACTATCAACCTAAGGACTAATTCAAGATGTTGAGGCTACTTTTTGTCTTTTCTTCCTTACCTTCTTTGCCTCATTTTGCCAGTTTTTGACATATATCTACTGCCCTTTTCCCTCTCTTAATCCCTAAAATGGCCAGACCTTCATCAACTATGGTTAAAGAATGATGGATATCTTGCAGGATTTGTTGATTAGCTCTGTTTACTTGGAAGAAGTTATGTCTTTTCAGACATCCTACAATGGATATGCCAGCATAGTAAGCTCCAGCTCAAGCCCCAGCTCAGAAAATTCAACGTCCTTCTGGCACCTCGACATATTCAAGAGTGGTGAAGGGCCATCTGGCCACTCTACACATGGTGGAGTTCGATTGATTCAAATTAGGATTTTTTTTTCATTATAGCTGCAATCAGCTGGTAATAGAAAACTGATAGTGTAATTTAGGACAGGGTAATGCTAATTTTGTGGATTCCATATCTATAGTCTCCAACGTCCTTCCATGTAATGGAACTGCTACTAATTTTGCAACTTAAGCATGCCTATAAAGGCAGGTACTCGCATTTTGATGAAAAGGGGGGGTATTATCATTTCAGCTGTCAATATGCACTGTGATTTTATGAAGAAGTCGAATTTAAATGCTGGTGCATTCTTGATTAACTGAAGATTGCCATGGATGTGATGAATTTATGATTCAGTTGCTGTAGGTGTAAGTTAATACTGTAATCAACGCTTTCCCGGGTGTGGCAAGGGCCCACCATAGTCGGTTCAGCCCAGTAGAATTAGTTAGAGGTAATTCATAGACACTGTGTGGTTTAAATTTTTGATTGCAGCATTGATTATTTTTGAAGATCGATTTATGTTTTAGCCTAATTTACATTTTCCGAAGTTCAATAATTCGTGGATTTGAATTACAGCGTTAATTGGTTGTGAAAATCGATTTATGTTTAGCTTGGTTTACATTTGTCGGAGTTTCAAATATTTGAATTGAAGATTTAATTGGTTGTGAAAGTCGATTTACGTTTAGCATAGTTCACATTTGCTGAAGTTTCAAGAATTTGATGATTTAAATTGCAGAGTTAATTAACTGTGAAATCGATTTATGTTAGCTTGATTTACATTTTCTCTATGTCACATGGTTCGGGTTCAGATTCGATTTTGGCAACGATTAAGTTCGATTCAAATTCAAATTTTTCGTTGAGGTTCGCATGAGGTTCGGCATTAAGTTCGACTATATATATATATATATCAAAATCAATCAATAAAGTTATATGAATAGCAATGAGAAGGCATGAGTCACAAATCACAACCACTATTCACTTCATGCTTCGAGAAGCAAGGATAAGCAATGCCTAGAAATTGAATTCAGGAAATTGCAGAGAATACAACACTGAGCACAATAGAGCAAGTACACTTAGGCTGAAGTTGGCTTGTGAAAATCTATCGACAACCATGGTAAAAAAAGACAAACCAGTGGCCACTACGGGAAATTAATTGGCAGGAAGAAGAACAAGAGAAAACCATGTGCTGCCCATGGATTTTCTCATAAATCTTAAAACAACTGAAAAAAATTTCCCAAACTCTAACCTCAAACCCCAATTTTTTTTTTAAATTATAAAATTTGGCTTCGGGTTCATCTTTAGGTTCGCCTTCAGGTTTGAATTTGTTCAAATTTGGCGAACCCTATGACATAGCATTTTCTGAAGTCCCCAAGAATTCGTTGATCTGAATGTATGAATGCAGAGTTAATCAAATTTATGATTTGGTTTTGGCTTGGTCCATGTTGCTGGAGTTTCACATATCAGTGATTTAAATTGTATAATTACTGTCTTTGAAATCGATTCATGTTTCAGTTTGCTTCCATTGTTGTGGTGCATGAATACCAATTGATTTAAATGCCGGATGGAAAAACCAATTTCTTTCAAAAGTCAATCTTGAGAGTTGGTTAATTCATGTGCTATAGTGTTAAATCCCCAAATTGCGTGGCTAGCATGGTAGAAGAGCAGTCTCAGCGTTAATGGAACGTTTCCATAGCAGAGTAATGTTGTATCTCTAGGATCATATTGGAATGTCATATTAAAACCCTGTGTTTATAGCTGAAGACATGTTTGATTTCTCCCATAGGGACTGCATTCCATCTATTACTACATGTGCATCGTTCTGAATTGAGCGTTGCCCAAAAACAGAGTTGAGAAAATAATCCATCCTCTCTCTAAATAAACAAATTGCTGAATGTATTTCTGTGTGGATGAACAGAGTCTGATTGTATACATTCGATTTGATCCTTTGATGAGAATATTTCACTAAAATATGTATTTCTAATTCGATTCCAGTAGCAAAGCACAGCTCAAATTGCAACTAAAATTCAATGGTTCACTATTCTGTGTGTTGAATGATCCTATGCATTAAGTAATCTGCATCTCATTTATGTGTGCATAGCTTGATGACCATAGTTCAATTGCTGTAATAGATGGATGTCATTATTAAGTGACTGATTTTGCTTGAATTCGATGCACTTGGTTTGAAAAGGCAGAGTTTTGTTTACCTTAGAGTTTGGCTTATCATTGCTTAAGACAAAATAGGAGTGTGAAGTTAGATTCATTGCAGAGTGATAGTTGTAGGTTCTTTTTGGGTATTAGCTGGCAAGTCACGAGAAGATCGTGTGTTGATTAGGTGGAAGAAAATAGATGATTCATAGGGTATATTTGAGCAAAGTCTTCTTCATTTCTTTGGCATGATTAATTATATGTTTACAATCTTGTTTTATCTTGCATAATATTAGGGTCTGGAGTGGGAGGTCAAATATTGGTTGTACCATTTAAGTTAAATTGAATTAGCAAGATTGCTTGGAGTGAGTGCATATTTCCTTAAGGACAGAATCTTAACTAACATCCTTTTCTCGATTGATGCTTGACATTGTGTGCCAGGTACAAGCTTTACAATTCCATATCCATAAGAATAGCAGTGACAAAGTAATTTAAACCCCTGCAACTTGGTTAGAAAGAGAACATTCTTTAAAAGTTGAAACATTTTATTGCAAGCTTTAGAGGATGGCTAGGTGACTGTCAATGAAAATTTATGTGAATGTGTCAAACTTGTTGTCTCGAGATTGAATTCATTTCCATTTTTGTGTCTTAATGTAGCATGTGTTGATTGAGTTAGGAGCATTATCTTATTGCAGAAACTAAATTGTTGATTTCTGTAGATTAGGGAATCAGTTCATAGATTTATTCAGATTAGGTAATTCTTTTTAAGTGTGACCTCCAAAGATCAGAATTAGGGTTTTTGAGATTTTTCTGCAAGCAGTGAGTTATTGTTGATTTGGTAATGACTTTGATTTCAGACTTAATGTTAAGATAGATTGAATAAGGATTTCCAGTGTTCAAACTAGAATTTGTTGATTGTTCTTATTTTCACGGAGAGATGAATTGATTTATTTTCAAGAGTGTGTGTTTATAGATATTTTTGTGTGCCTCAATTCTCGAATCAAATAGCATAAGGAATCATTAAAACTCTGACGTACAACCTGAATCAAGAAGTGCAGTGCAGCTCGTGTTTACGAGCCTAGATTGACAAATTAAATATTAAGAGCTTTAATTCATCAATTCAAACTCTTAACAGGTTCTTAAAAAGAAAAAGGTTTTTTCAAAAGAGCATGTGTGAAGTTTTTTTAAAAGAGGGATTTCTTTTGGAAAATGAGATTTAAAAGAGGGCTTCAATTTTTAAAAGATATTTTTAAGTTTTTAAAGTAGATGAGATTTTGTTGAGAAAAGGAATTTAAAAAAAAAAAACTTAAATTGTGAGAAAGTGAAAGTGTGAAAGCCTTGTCAAAGTATTGTCTTAGTACATAAATTTTGGAAGTTTTTGGAAGCAAGGTATTTGATGCATATGTAGACTCGTTTGTTTGTGGAAGTCAAGCAACGAGGTCATGGGAAAAGCCAAGAGGCTAAAGAAAAAACAGAAGATGTTTGAAATCTTTTTAGATCCGAAAATAAAGAGGCAAAAAGACGCCTATGCATTAAAATGCATAAAAGAATCAGTCGATGAAAGTATACTTCCCTTGATTTCAGATGCCAAGACAACCAAGGAGGCTTGGGATACCCTTGAGAGATGTTTTGGTATAAGGGGGAGCATTGAAGTTGAAGATCAAGGTGGATTTGTAGCAACAGATCTAAAACGAGATGAAGAGTTTGTTGAATCCCACTGTGCTCAGTCATAGGTGGATGATGTCTGCGAAGAAAGTGCAGAAGCGACAGAGAGAGAGCACGAAGATGCTTGTGAACCCCACTATACACAGCTACAAGTGGACGAAGATTTGATGATACCAGCAACATGGATTGCTGACGAAGATTTGGTGATTCCAGCAACAGATCTTGCTAACGAAGGTTTGATGATTCCAGCAACACAGTTTGTTGATGATGATTTGTTGATTCCAGGAGCTTGCTGACGAACATTTAATGATACCAGCAACAAAGATTACTGATGACGAAAACTTGGTGATACCAGCAACAAAGTTTGTTGATAATGATATGCTGAATCGAGCAATACAACTTACTAATGTAAAATTTGATAAAGAATATTTATTGACTAATGATGAGTGGTTACATATGATGCAAAAAAAAACATGATATTGACATGATGTTATTTGGTGAGATAACCCCACTTCAAACAGTGGAAGACAACCTGTTTGCAGCATTATAGGTTAGTCGAGAAGAGAAAGAGACAGAGAAGGAAGAAACAGAGAAAGAAGCATAGACAGAAGCAAAGAAAGAAGTCTGCAAAGGGAAAGCAGAAACAGAGATAGAGGCAGAAGCAGAAAATGAAACACAACAGGAGAAAGCTCTCATTGCAGAGCAAAAAGACCAGAACGAATGTCGTTCTGCAAATATTTTTAATTCTAACATTAATTTCAAGTTTGCAGGTACACAAATTGATTATGGAGAAGAGTTAAAGTTTATTGAAACATGGCTTGCAACACCATGTCTGGATAAGATATACAAAGAAGATGTAGATATGAATGTTGAATATGACATGCATGATGAACATATGAATGTAATTTTCATGCATTGGAGTTTTGAAGAAATAAGATATTATTCTAATATTATGTTGCAGCAGATTGATCATGAAAAGCGCACTATAGAAGACAATATGTGGCAGCAGCCCACATTTCTTAAAGATGTCTTGGACATGCTTAGACAACCTTGAATAGTAAAATACCTACACCAACAAATGAAAAATCTGAGGTTTGAAGAATACAATGAGACGAAAATGATGAAACAATTTAGAGACTACAAAATTTGGAAGAAGAGAAGAAGAAAACCAAATCTAGTTGAAAGTCAAGAGACTTCTCTTTGACTTCGGATATATAGAATGAATTTCAATGTCAAAAGTTAGGAATAAAACAATGTAACCCTCAAGATTAAGGGGGAGCGTTAAAGAATTAATCGTTCGGTTAGTTTAGAATTAGTTCTAAATTAGTTAGTAATCAGTTTCCAGATTCAGTTTCTGCATAACTGTTTCTGACTTGTATAATTATACATTTCTTCTTCAATAAATGTAATGTAGTGTCATTGTGCTCTCTGCAATTCTTTGTTGTCTCCTTTTGTCAATTTGTCAAGATTGGCATAGTGGTGATCACCATGGATGTAGCATCAAAACGAGGGAACTACAGTGTGATTGATAATCCAACTCTACCCTAGAACCAAGGACTTCATTTAGTACAAAGTCAACTTCTTTTTGTGTGTCAAATTAAACCACAAAAAATCCTGTAAACAATAAATAAATATCACAATTAGGGTCCATAAAGAACACCCACTAATGTAATTCTTCTCGTTTTGGCCAGAAGCCATTAAATTTGCATATAGTGGCTTTAGATCCCAATGTTGTGAATAAAGATATTGACCTTATAGAGCTTACTACATTTGGTCCAAAATATATGGGTTTGAAATACTCTGATTCAGATCGAGTGAGTTTTGTTTCACTAAACCAAAAACCCTCTCATTAACTACATATTTGAAAAAGATAGTTGAACCATTTGTAATTCTGTTATTTTGAGCACCTCCACATAATATAGAATTTAAAATTGTAGAGTTCCTAGAAATACAACAGAAACCCAAGAAATTGAGCCGCAAAGTGGGAATAAGCCACATGAAAAGATATTAAATCAACGGAACCTGGAAAAAACTCAATCTTCATCCTATACAACTTGTGAAGACCTCCAAAATGTCATGCAGCAGAAAACTAGGTTGGTAGAAGTGAGCCTCAAAAGAGCCACAGTTTGGTCGTAATACTAGAGAACTCTGAAGAGTCGGCTCGAAAAAATCCCTCACCCGTTGAAACCACGCAATGAAACTGTAAGTGAAACTCCCCCAGGAGGATTCCAACCTCGACCATACTCCATGTGGCAGGCTTGGAAAGACACAGAGAAGCCATGTCCAGAGACAAGAATTTCGATAGGAGAAACCCCTTTAGTAGTGACAGCTTCAGTATTAGAATAATCATGCAAAGAAACCCTGAGGAGGGGCACCATTCTCGAATCTAGTCCTTTTTATAATTATTAAAAAAGTTCTCAAATATGATGACTATTAATATGAATAATTATTTTAATTTATATGGTTAATTTTATTAGATTTTTAATAATTATTAGACGGTTATTTTTTTAATGTTTTATTATTATTATTTGTTAATCTAATACTTTTATTTATGGACATTACCACATTTCCCCATATTAAATTGTAGAGTGTTTCTCTACTCATTGTAAAGTGTCTCTGGACACAATCATTATTCTAGAACAAATGCATCATTATCTTATAATTCAAAAAAGAAAAATAAAATAAAAGGTATGTTGAAGTTAGTTCTCAATAGCTTAATACTCAAAATGACTTCCAAATTAATCCTATATTTGTTTGTTTATTAAAAGTGTTTAATGTTGGAACACCAATGTGTGAGAGGATGTAATGAAGTAGAACAAATTAGGGAGGCATGTCAAAATAGCCGAGTTTGTCTATGGTGTCAGTTTCAAGTATAGCAATGAAAGAAGATTGGGATTCAAACCCATCGAGTTGAAATAATGTTTGATTCGCCATTTGGAGGGAAAATTAAACTTCAAGAATGCATAATAAAATTGACCAATAGGGGAACATAATCTCTTTGAATGGCGATATCTATAATATTTTTCCCTCTAATGGGAGAGTTTCATTATAAATATGTACTCTATATGTGAATTATGGATATCCATATGTATAATTACACATGATTCTATTTCATGGATGCCTTAAAATATGAACAACAAGTGGTTTACATTTAACCACCCACTTTATTGAATTTTTTTATAGGGTCTTATACCCAAATTGGGCAATGGTAACAACATTTCCAAATTTCAATAATTTTGTGAATCTAAGAGAAGGAAAATAGACGATGCTCACTAGGGGTGAGAAGTCCAAGCCAATAAGATAATATGTTTTCTAAATTAAAAAACATGAAGAAGTGTCCATGGGATTTTAAGAAACTTGAGTCTAATAGGGAATTTTAAATCAATATATGACTCTCTAGTTTTAAGAATTGAAGAGGTGTCTATCTTCCATAACAAGCTTTCTTAGTGAGATTGATGAGCAGACACCTAGCATGAAGAGTATGAAGCTTATATGCCCATGACAAGTTATGTGTCTAGTTTAGACAAGACAATGCTTTTGAGAGAGAACAATGATAACTGAAACATTAATGACCCAATGTTTACATACTATTAGTTATAACGACCCTAGAATGGGTAAAAAAATATGTAGCATAATGCCAAAATCATGGGTAATAATCCAATGATATACGAAGGAAATAATAATCTAATGATGAATTTTAGCAAGACTCAAAACAATACATGACCAAAGATCAAAGCTATAGATGATGAGGCTTACTTGGAAGCTTTAATGATGTACTTAAATAAGGGAAATTTAGAAAATATAGCATACAAATAGGGTGATTATAACTACCTTGTAAATTATATATCTTCTTAATGAGAGAAAATGAAATGCTAATTAGAAAACAATTGGTATTTGATGATATTATGACATTCATAGTAGTAATAATCTAGCCCAAGTTGAATAACTTAGCCAAACAAATCCTAGATGAATGTTTCATGATATTATTACAATAAATGTAATAGTTGGTATTCTTTGTTTGTGCAACCAATAAATTTGATTTTGTTGATTAACCATCATAAGAATGCTCATGACGTTTTGTTTCTCTACTTGTGATTTATGTTGATATGGTTATCATATTTATGATGTTATTGTTGGTTTTAACCTTTTGTGATTAATAATTGTTGCAATCATATTCTTTAAAAAAAAAAGATGCAATGGCACACACATGCACACATTTAACATAGATATTTTACCCTGGAAATGTAAATGAGAAAACAAAAAATATTTCTCTGTATATTATAACTTTACAATGTTACAATACAGTATGTATATCATGTCACATCCAATAACCCCAAATCCATTAACGTTGGATTAGAAAACAAATGTAATTCCAATTATGGAATTACATTAGCATGGACCACACTAATTGTGTGCCATAAATCCACCAAAAAATAAAAAATGTGTGCCAAAATTGCTAAAAAGACACAACAAAAAAACACCCAATTTTTTTTCAAGGGACATACACCTGAACCTCAAGACGCCACCTTCCTTGCGACTTCCCTCACTGCACCTAACATGTACAAATCACACATGGTGCTATTCGTGCAAATAATATAACACGTACCCAACAATGATGATATGATGATATTTTAAGACATGGTTCATTGATTATGTTGATATAATGCCCTATTTTTTATAAACATATGTTGATGTTATACTATTATGATATTATTTCATAATGTAGTGGCATATGGTAATTATAGATAAAAAAATTTATGAGATGTTAATGATGGCATGTATCAACATGTGGTTCCTTACTGCTCATGATGTTATGATAAGAATGTTATTGTGTTCTCATGACAACATGCGAGAGTTAAAATGTAGATTAATTTATATGAGATGATGATTTTATGATTATAACTAATGCATTAGTTGCACATTGTTAGATGGTGATTGATAGGATATCCACCACCGAGATGAAAGGGCTACTTTATTTGATGACACATGGGAGGTGACCATACCTATGATCGAGAATATTTATAAAGTAACAAATCATGGGATAAGGACAAACTCAATCAACTACTTATGCTAGTTCTTCTTTTGCATTGTATAATTCTCAATAGGATTGGGACTATCTTGAGAAGGAAAAGTGCCTGATATTGGATTTGAGATGCCAAATTCTAGAGAATAGCTAAATTATTGTTCAATGTTGGAGTTGTGGAATTAGACTTTGATGCCTAGGGATGTGTATCTAAGGGATTTATATAGAGGGATTTTAGTTCTATCCTTTAAATATGTCTTGTTTTGGTGCCTTAAAGCCAAAATAGATTGAGGCATCTTAGACTGGTGCTCTATAGCCTTGTTAAACTAAGAGAGGCATGGTGACTGAGAGCCCTAATAGGCCGAGAGGCTTTAAGCCTAGTTCAAAAAGTTGGGAAAAAATCTTTAAGAGTACTTGTACTTCTTGGGAGCTTTTATTTATATGGAGGGATTTCATGTCTATCCTTTCAATATTTCTTGGTTTGGTGCCTTAGAGCCAAAATAGATCGAGGCATATTAGTGTGGTGCTTTATAGCCCTGCTAAACTAAGAGAGGTGTGGTGACCTAGATCCCTAATAGACCAAGAGACTTTAATCTTGGTTCAAAAAGTTTAGAAGAAATGCTTAAGAGTACTTGTACTTATTCGGAGCTTTCAATGTCTACTATATTCAACGACCTTATACTAGTTTAGTTGAGGGTGATGTGGAACGATATAGGAAGAAAAAGAAAAGGAAGAAGCCATAATAACATAATCATAGTTAATTTCAAGGAAAAGTTCCTCGAAGGGGGGAGTGTGTAATGCCCCATATTATTATTAAATAAATAATAATAATACTAATGATACATAAATAAATAAAAATAATAAATGAAGTGAAATTCATAATAAATAAACAGAAGCAATTATTTTATTAATAAAAGAAAATTGGTAAAAATAAGTAAAGATACATTGATGGAAAAACTAAACTAAAAAATGTTAAGGTAAAAATGAAAATGTGTGATGACAAGTGGATTATGTGAATGCAATTTTTCCTTCCATTTTTTGAAAAATAAGTTATATTTAATGAATGAAGAGAAGGATGTGAGGAATATTTTCTCTTGGATAATTATTGGGAACAAATAATCAATCATTGGAAAAGGTGGTTGATTTTGAGCTTGGGGGTGGCTAGCTGCAAAGTGTATATTGCAAATGAGCATATGGTTGTGTGGAAAATTGTCCCTCGCATGTTGGTTGCAGTTAGCAAGATCAAATACTATTGCAATTAGTAGGAATAGGGAATAGCGCACAACAGTTTTGTGTTCATGACATTGTTATTAAGTTTATTTATTGATCTCACAGGTAAGTTCACACTACTCACTACTCATGTGAATAATGCAATTGGAATTAATAAATCTTCATTTTATTAGACAATGTTATAAATTTTTGTATATATGATTATGATTGTAGTTTGGGCCATTACATTAAGACATGGATCAAGTTCCATTAGTATCTAAGAGAGGATGAACCATTAGATCAATTCATGTCTAGAATGTAATTATGATCATTGATTTAGATGATTACATAAGCACACTAACAAAAAACACTTTACTAAGACGCATTAAACCAAGTTGAACTAATCTATTTGTGTTGAAAAAATATGTAGCCAAGTCAAGTAGCAGGTAATACAAAATAATATTGTCTTTTAAAAAAAACCAACAATGGAAATATACATTATATGTTAGAAACAAAGAATTATATATTATACTTTGCTATGGATTTGAAAATTTGTGGCCAGTGTAAACTCTAAAAATACTCCCAATATTAGTATTGTTCCACAGAACATAAAAAATAATGGAAGGCATGTTTATTATGAGATTCATCTTGTCCAATGTTGGTGTGATGATATTGATGGATAATCAAGTCCATATCTTCCATCATTTGGTGTATGTTTTCTTCTTCATCGAGATCTTCCAGGGATGAATTCAATGGAATTATAAAATTAGAGGTAGTTGAATGTGAGAATTTACTATGATTGCAAACCATGTATCTAAGCATGGAACATTCAATTTATAGAACTTAAATTTATCTCTTACGTTGAAAAATAATGTACATAACTAATGTGTTATGGGATACAAAATTATTTTGATTCTGATGAACCTTAGTGGTCACTAAGAAGATTGATGTTTTATTGATGTTTATAAACTCTTCATGCCTCATGAATCACCCTCTACAACTATTGGACTTACCTATAATATGTATATAGAAATTTCTTTTGTTTCCTAGTTGGAAGAGAATTGAAAAATTCCTAAAGGAGTAAGTCTAGAGAGACAAGTCAGATAGCCTCAATAATAGGATGCAAGTAAGTAGAATGGGATGCTAACTGAAAAAATAAACTACACCATTGTTTAGAAATATGCACATATAAGAACAAGGTGGTCACAATGAGTCAAATTGTAAATTCTAGCATGTAGTAAAATAGAGCCCACATAATACCCAACCATAGACCAAACAAAAAGTAACCAAGGGCTCAAGCAGCCAAAACAAGAATAAAGCACCAAATTATAGCACTAGAATAAAGCACAAGAGAAAGGAAAGAGAAATTGGAAACCAATATTTTGAACAAGTTGCACCTGATTCAACCACCATCGAGAGCTATTTCTAGATGAACCACCTATAAACTGAGCCATTATCCCATCTAACCGCCATGTTATATTTTTACAAGCTTCAAGTTACTAGCCACAATAATGATTGGAATGTACAAGGCTAGCATAAAGGTGATGCACTTCACATGATATATCCTACTTTGTATAATATAATATTTTTGTCTCATTAATAGGTGTTGGTTGATGATTTCATAATATATCTACATTCCTTAAGACTTAGTGAAAGCTTTTTCCATATGTAACCCCAATTTTTTAAGATTCACTTCACTTCATTTAGTTGCAATGCCTCATTTACATGAATGTCAACTTGTCGATTGTGAGTCCTTGAAACTTGGAAAAAGGTGACCTTAAATTGAAAGGTCTCTTTTTGAATTCTTACAATGAGACTAGCAAGGTTGCTCTCAGGAGGTGTTTTCTTAAAGTTCAAAAGTTTTATAATTATGGTTGAGCCACCAATGAAAATCAAGTTCCCTACTCTAGTTGCATTTATCAAAATCAATCCCTAAAGGAGAGCATATGATTTTGTCTAGTTATTTGTGGTTGTCCTTAAACTCGACACATAACTCAATTCCTCTTTTTCCCAAAATTGAGGATGATTCCATCTACTCTTACTATTACTATGCCAAGTAGAACTTAACTAAATCCAAATTGTTTAAATATCCTAATACCCCACTTCGCCTCAAGGTAGTTAATTTTTTTTCCCTTCAAGTCTCTTTTCTTTGATTATAATTTTTAATTATACAACATTTTTTTTCATTAATTAACTTCACAAATTTAAATTTCTTTGTTTAATGTTATTATAATTATTATTATTTAAATTTTCTTTACTTGATTAAAAAAAGTTATTTTAAATTTGAATTTGAATTTGCTTGAAATATTTTGAGCATTTCAAAGAGCCAAATGAGCGCTACGGTTCTTTATTTTTCCTCTGATAAAAAATACGCCTCCTACGAGCTTTTGCTAGCCTTAGGTGCTCTCAACAATTAGCGTCTTGGGTAGTTTATGCTTCGATGTGTATTAGGGCATGGCCGCAAATGCTCTGGGATAATCCTGGTGGGCATTTGACCAAATCAATGCAGTTCGATACCAAAGGTTTTCAAATACAATTGGGGCTTGACTTTTCAGGATATCTCCTATATTAGGACCACACCCATGAAGGATTACTTTCTCGTAAACCCATATCTGCACCAAAAAAAAAAATTTCCTGCATGTAGAACCTCCCGTGGATAGGGTTGAGGGGTTTGTATGGCTTGTAAAATTGTGGTGGTCAAATATTTCTCTCTTAGATCTAGGCGTGGATAGGACTGCGGGGGCTTCATGGACCGTAAATTCATGGTGTTGTGATCCTTTTACTCTTGAGGACCTAGACGTGGATCAAGCCAAGAGGACTATGTTGCTTGCGTAGGGATGAAAGGAGATGACAATAGACATGAATGAATATTATTGGTATGTTTCGTTTGATCTTGGATTGAGATCGAAACGATGTTCTTTAACACATCATTGCAGTCTGCGAATGTATTATGGATCTGAGAAAAATATCTTGTCTCAAATCTGGCCCTTTTTCCTTATTCACAAAGGCTCGTTTCTCAGAGTTAGGTTTTACCAATGGTCCAGTTTTCAGCAAACCTAAAACACTATGCAGATCCAACCTTCATTATTGATAAAACTTAATCCTTAATCTCCAGGTCTTCCCTTCGATGGGTCTCCTCTCTATATTTTATATCCGGATCTTGACAAAATATAGGCAAAGAAAAAATACCAGATCTTCTTCAATAATTTAAATGGGAAGGGCATCATTTGATGAATTGGGGGCATGGATCTAGTGAAAAAAATAAAGAAAAGCATTTAAAATGACTTGGGAATACCAACAACACTCTAAGTTTTGCTACACGAAGTAAAAGTGCTTGAGGACTCCACAAGCTACAAGCATTACTTCTTTGTACCTGCAACCTTATTTTCCAGACAGAGAAAGAGAGAGAAGCAACCTCACCTTCTAGCTCAATTTTCCATCGAAAGGGTTTCCTGTAGCACATTTTGTGTCTTATGTGTGTGTTTGATCTCATTTTGTGGTTCTCTACTTTTCTGCACAATTTTCATTTGCATGCATGCACTAATTTTAGTTAAATCTATAGACCTTAAATTTTTAATAAAATTGTAATAATGTAGAAATTAATAATTTTAATATAATATTATCATACATGTTGTGATGAAATGTTCAGTGGAACATCTACAACAATTTGTAGATCATTTTGTATCAAAATGGATTTCTTTGGGCATTTTGTGGAGTTTACAGGGGATCTAGGTCAGTGGGATCGAAAATTGTAAAACCCTAATTATGGTCGACGAATCTATAACCAAACCTCGTGATCCTACAAAGGTGAGGTTTACACAGCTGGAACAAAAAGTAACATATATCAACAACAATGTAAGCCTCTTCATGGTGGCATTAAATATAAATTTGGGTATATTTGGAGAAGATGGGGTTTGAATGTAGAGGAAAAATCAAAACGGGGATCAGAAGATCGGGGAGAAACAAAGGACCAGTTGAAAAAAGGACCCGAAAAAGATCAACCTAATTCGACTGTCATGAACCAATCATGGTACCTATTTAAAATGTAAGCAAAAGTCGATATCAAGCTATACCACGGTGATATTGACACTATGAAGTTGAACCACTAGTTGCAACAACTGGAAGTTTGTTTTAGTGTCCATCTTATTGAGGAAGGACAAAAGATCACATTCACCCGTCTAAAATTAGAGGGTTATCCACTGACTTGGTGAGAGAGCCACACGAAAACCATGAGGGTGGATGGAGAACCTGCAATGACTAAGTGGGAAGATTTCAAAACCCTCATTAAGTCACAAATTTTTCCCATTAGGTACATGGAGGACTAGTGGATCTGGTGGCATTAATTTAGGTAAAATTAAGGCCAAAGCGTGCAGGAGTATACCACGGAATTCAGAAAGATGGTTATAATGTTGGGTATCTCTCCAAAGTACCCAAACGCAATCCTCAAGTATCTAGGGGGTCTGCATTACCATTTGTGTGAGTAAGTGATGTTGATCAAAACCAAATTGGTGGATGAGGCTTGAGTACAGTGTTGACACCTAATCCTAAGGGATTGGGAGAAATTGTACATTAATGTAAAATATGAAATAAGGAAGTCTAAGAGACATTGGGAAATGAATCCCAACAGTCTCACCTCCATGTATATATTCATGATCACCCCCAATCCAATCTCACAGTTCATTTTGTGGAGTTACCTCCTGGATTGACATGGTATCAGAGCCAACTCTATTTTTGGCTTCCCTACCCTTGTAACTCCCTCCATTTTACAAAATTGTATATGTTCTAATTTTTTTTTTGCAGGTTGGCACCTTTGTCATATTCCTGCAAAATCTTGTGCATTGTTTTGCTACATTGAGAAATTTTTTTGCATTGAGAAATTTTTTTGTTGCATTCAAAAATTGTTTTGGCCCTCCACAAAGCTCCTCTCCAAATGCGCGTAACTTCACAGTCACTCCGACCTCCACAACACCTGTTAGCACTGAATTTTGACTCATATTCAAAGTTGCCCTCTTCGTCATTCTATTTTGCCCTTAGCCCCTTATGTTTTAATTAAACCCAAAATCATTTACATTGTCGTCTCCTACAAACCTTTCAGAAATACCATACATGATGGAGCGGGATCTATTCCCCACCACACTTCCTTTTTCATATCATTTTCCATTGAAAATTATTAAACTTACCCTTTTTCCACCTTTCCGCTTTTACCTTTTCTACTCTTACCTTTTATTGCTTTTCACTTACTCTGCTTCCTTAATTCCCCGATCACAATTAAAGTGGGGCCCTCATCACATTTCGCAGATGTCACTTGTTTTGCATCGCAACAAAACTTAAATTCTGCAGTCGTCGATTTGTGATATCGCATCGCATCTATTTTGACTTACCTTGTGAGTGCCTGCAATCTATTTTATTTAGTTTGTGATGCGGTAAGTTGGCCCCACCTCAGCAGCTCCGCCCCCCACAACAAACCTTTTAAACATATCATATATTATATGTGATATCACTTACCACTTAAACCCTCACCAATTCATAAAAAATTCGCCACATAGCTAGTGGGTCCCTCTTCCTGCACTTCGCGAATTTTAAAAGCTAACCCCCGCAGCTTATAACTAAAAGCAAAAAGATGCGATCTGCGTTGTGGTCCGTTCCCACTTCTTCCCTGCCACATCACTCATCTCCTCCCTCGCGTGTTGCACTTCACAGTGTTTAAAGCTTATATCCTCCACGCCCATAAGTAAAGGCTAAGAGTTGCGATATGCGCTACGGTCTAGTCCCAACGACCCTCCACATCACCTACCCTCCATGTGTCCTTCCTACTTCGCATCGCAAAAGGTTTCGTTTTCCTTGCGACAGTCCTTAATGCTAACCCCTAAACCTTATGAAATGCACTGCGGTGTGGATGTGATGATGTTCAAAACTAAAAACCTAAAAGTCTTCACTTCCAAGTGTATGAGGTTTTTTACGTTGTTTATTAAAAAAAGGCTAAACATGACAAAGTGACTCGGTTAAGATAAGACTCGACAAAGAGAAAATGGCATAGTAATGTTGAACGTCACAGTAATAAAGAGATAGACTCCATAGGTCAAGTTGGGAAAAAGTCATTTCTACAGAACTGTAATGATATGGCAGTAGTAACCGGCGCAGAAGAAATAGGCACAGGTTTACAGAAAATCCGACAGCAGAGACTTTAAAGATTCAACACCTATCAACAAATAAAAAAATCTTCTTAAAGCTCAAAGACAGTTTGTCAATATGATTAATTCTATCAGAGTTCTGTTAGGATTGATTAAAGTGGCAGATTTTACCATTCCACCTTTCTTGCAGTAGTTGAATACAATTAGGGAAGGTGGCAGAAAGAATCTTATGTGGTAGTAAAATAGTTTCATGCATCAGATTTTGAAGCCTCGAAACATTTAGCAGTTCTAAATTCATGCAACATTTTGATTTGTTTACTGTTTGATTTATTTAAATTCATTCCTAAAATTTAGCAGGAGTTTGTTTTGTGCAACTCTATTTAAAATTTGAGTTTTATGTAAAGAAGGGAAGACGGTTGGTGGCACAGGGCCTAGTGCCCTAGCCCTATTGCTAATTCTCGTGCTATTCCTGAAGCTGTGTATTTTTGAACTCATAATATATTCCAGTTACACTCTTGAGGATCCACAAAATCTTACGGTGTGTGTATTTTTTTCCCTTCTGTTTTTACATACCTTATCTATCTTTCTAGATTTATCATAAAAATTCTCTCTTATGTTTTTATTAGTCTTGTGAACCTCCAAGTCATATGGATCTATTTTTGTAAGTCTTGTTCCAAGTTTTCCTGATTCAGAATTGAAGATTTTTCATAAGCGTTCCTTGAGGTGGAATTAAACTCCATTTCATTTTTTTGTAAGTCTTTTGATCTAGCATGCATGTTAATCTGTTCTTTTCAGTCTTGATTCACCAAGCATTCCTGATTCATGAGGTCATGTTAGTCAGAACTATTCCTTGTAATGGGATTCTTTAAATGTAAAGTGAGATTCAAGTAAGTCTTTTCAAAGCATTCTTTCACTATACATTTTAGATCTGGAATTTGTGTCATTTTTCCTCTCAGCAGTGGATTTTTGTCCTATAGACCCACTATCTTTCTTCCATTCTTCTAACCATCAGGCTACAAACTCAATTTTTCTACCACATCATACACCAGTTCCCTCATATGTGTCAGATCCTTTTATATGTTCAACATTCTTTTCAGAGTACTTAAGATCCAACCACTTTCCAAAAAACCCAATCAAATCATAAGAATAGCTCTCATAGCTTAAGATGTGTCTAGTCAGGTGCTTGATGCAGTCCAAGAGCTGATTCCAATGCCAACATATTTTGGTGCGTCTGCCGGGAGACGAAGGCCTTGAAACAAAGTATTCTCTTGGGTCTCTTGTTTTAATTGCTAAAGATAGATTCTTGAAGGTGAACAAGAATTGATAAATTTACAAAGAATTTGGTTTTTCACCTGGCAACTCCATTGTTCCAAATCCAGTGGCGACTTCATGGGGATGCAGAGATCAAATTTTCAGTGGAAGTTTTGGATAAACAACTACACCTTTCGAAATTCTCAAAGGGACATCATTGCAGAGGTAGAATTTAATGATTTTCCTCATTTAGTAGTTGATGATTTGGAGTCTTCTTATAGAGCAGACATTTAATGCTTTATGAGTATCATGTGTTATGATTATTTCATCACGAGTTGCACTATGTCATGTTATGGAATCTTTCAGTTCTACTTCTAAGATTCAGAATCCATATGATGTTTTTCTAGCTATTTGAATGGTTGTACGAAAAATTCCATATTGCATGAAGATTTCCATTCAAATCAGATTAGAAGTAGAGGAATGAATAAGCTCGTTGTTTTGAGCAATTTTACAAAAAGAAAGATTTTAGTTTTCAATTTGAATCTAGATTCAGTTTGGAGAAATAAGTTGTAGAATTGAAATGATGCTTTTGACTCCATTACCCAATGGCTAGGCATACTGGTGTTTTTCAGTCAATGAGCAGAATTGCAGATTGAAGAAATAAGGGTTGGTTAAGGCAGTGCTGGAACTATGGTTCTTGATAGCTCGCAAGGGGCATATCATCCCCAATTAGAGCCACTGTTAGCACTGTTTTTTGACTCATATTCAAAGCTACCCTCTTTGTCATTCTATTCGGCCTCTAGCCCCTTATGTTTTAATTAAACCCAAAATCATTTACATTTGTGTCTCCTACAAACCTTTCAGAAATACCATACACGATGGAGCAGGACCTATTCCCCACCACACTTCCTTTTTCATATCATTTTCCATTGAAAATCATTAAACTTACCCTTTTTCTGCCTTTCTTCTTTTACCTTTTCTACCCTTACCTTTTATCACTTTTCACTTACTTCGCTTCCTTAATTCCCCGATCACAATTAAAGTGGGTCCCTCACTGCATTTCGCAGATGTTACATGTTTTGCATTGCAACAAGACTTAAATTTTGTTATCGCCGATTTGCGATATCGCATTTCGTATGTTTTGACTTACCTTGTGAGCACCCGCAATCTATTTTATTTAGTTTGCGATGCGGTAAGTCAGCCCCACCTCAACAGCTCCGCCCCCCATAGCAAACCTTTTAAACATATCATATATTATATGTGATATCACTTACCACTTAAACCTTCGCCGATTCATAAAAACTCTACCACATAGCCAGTGGGTCCCTCTTCCCGCACTTCGCGAATTTTAAAATTTAACCCCCGCAGCTTCTAACTAAAAGCTAAAAGCTGTGATTTGCGCTACGGTCCGGTCCCACTTCTTCCCTGCCACGTCACTCATCTCCTCCCCTGCGTGCCATACTTCACATTGTTTAAATTTTATATCCTCCGCCCTCATAACTAAAGGCTAAGAGTTGTGATATTTGACGTAGTCCAGTCCCACTGACCTTCCATGTCACCTACCCTCCATGTGTCCTTCCTACTTTGCATCGCAAAAGGTTTTGTTTTCCTTGCGACAATCCTTAATGCTAACCCCTAAACCTTGCGAAATGCGCTGTGGTGTGGATGTGATGAAGTTCAAAAATGAAAACCTAAAAGTCTTCACGTCTGGGTGTATAAGGTTTTTTACGTTGTTTATGAAGAAAAGGCTAAACACTGTAGAATGACTCAGGTAAGATAAGACCCGACAAAGAGCAAAGGGCATAGTAATGTTGAACGTCGCAGTAATAAAGAGATAGACTCCACGGATCAAGTTGGGCAAAAGTCATTCCTACGGAACTGTAATGATATGGTAGCAGTAATCAGTGCAAAAGAAACAATCACAAGTTTACAAAAAATATAGCAGCAGAGACTTTAAATATTCGACACCTATCAGCAAATAAAAAATTATTCTTAAAGCTCAAAGGCAATCTGTCAATATGATTAATTCTATCAGAGTTCTGTTAGGATTGATTAAAGTGGCAGGTTTTACAGTGCCACCTTTCTTGCAGCAGTTGAAGATAGTTAAGGCAGGTGGCAAAAATAAGCTTATGTGGCAGTCAAATAGTTTCATGCATCAGATTTTGAAGCCTCAAACCATTCAGCAGTTCTAAATTCATGCAACAGTTTGATTTGTTTACTATTTTTTTTATTTAATTTCATTCCTAAAATTTAGCAGGATTTTGCTTTGTGCAACTCTATTTAAGAGTTGAGTTTTATGTAAAGAAGGGGAGATGGTTGGTGGCACAGGGCCTAGTGCCTTGGCCCTGTTTCTGATCCTCATGCTATTCCTGAAGCTGTATATTGTTGAACTCATAATATATTCCAGTTACACTCTTGAGGATCCACAAAATCTTGTGGTGTGTGTATTATTTTCCCTTCTGTTTTTACATACCTTATCTGTCTTTCCAGATTTATAATAAAAATTCTATCTTATGTTTTTATTAGTCTTGTGAACCTCCAAGTCATATGGATCTATTTTTGTAAGTCTTGTTCCAAGATTTCCCGATTCAGAATTGAAGATTGTCCATAAGCATTCCTTGAGGTGGAATTAAACTCCATTTCATGTTTTTGTAAGTCTTTTGATCTAGCATGCATGTTAATCTGTTTTTGTCAGCCTTGACTCACCAAGCATTCCTGATTCATGAGATTATGTTAGTCAGAAGCATTCCTTGTAATGGGATTCTTTAAATGTAAAGTGAGATTCTTGTAAGTCTTTTAAAAGAATTCTTTCACTATACATTTCAGACCTGGAATTTGTGTCATTTTTCCTCTCAGCAGTGGATTCCTGTCCTACAGACCATTGTCTCTCTTCCATTCTTCTAACCATCAGGCTACAAACTCAATTTTTCTACCACATCATACACCAGTGCCCTCATATGTGTCGGATCCTTTTATCTTTTCAACATTCCTTTCAGAGTGCTCGAGATCCAACCACTTTCCAAAAAACCCAATCAAATCATAAGAATAGCTCTTAGAGCTTAAGATGTGTCTGGTTAGGTGCTTGATGCAGTCCAAGTGTTGATTCTAATGCCAACATATTTTGGTGCATCTGCCGGAAGACGAAGGCCTTGAAACAAAGTATTCTCCCAAGTATCTTGTTTTAATTGTTGAAGATCGATTCTTGAAGGTGAACTGGAATTGATAACTTTAAGAATATTTCGGGTTTTCACTTGCTGACTCCATTGTTCCAAATCTAGTGGCGACTTCACAGGGATGCAGAGATCATATTTTCAGTGGAACTTTTGGATAAACAGCTTCATCTTTCAGAATTTTGAAAGGGACATCATTGTAGAGGTAGAAGTTAATGTTTTTCCTCATTCAATAGCTAATGATTTGGATTCTTCTTATAGTGTAGACATTTAATTCTTTATAAGTATCCCGCGTTGTGATTATTTCATCATGAATTGCACTAGGTCATGATATGGATTCTTTCAGTTCTACTTTTAAGATTCAAAATCCATATGAGGTTTTTCCTGCTATTTGAATGGTTGTACGACAAATTCCATATTGCAAGAAGATTGCCATTCAAATCAAATTAGAGGTAGAGGAATGAATAAGCTCGTTGTTTTGAGCAATTTTTCAAAAATATGGATTTGAGTTTTCAGTTTGAATCTAGCTTTAGTTTGGAGAAATAAGTTGCAGAATTGAAATGATGCTTTGAATCCATTACCTAATGGCTAGGCATACTAGTACTTTTCAGTCAATGAGAAGAATTGCAAGTTGAAGAAATAAGAGCTGGATAAGGCACTGGAACTACGGTTCTTGATAGCCTGTAGGGGTAATATCATCCCCAATTAGAGCCACAATTAGCACTGATTTTTCAATCATATTCAAAGTTTCCCTCTCTGTCATTCTATTTGGCCTCTAGCCCCTTATGTGTTAATTAAACTCAAAATCATTTACATTTCCAGCTCCGACAATCCTTTCTGAAATACCATACACGATGGAGCGGAACCTATTCCCCACGACACTTTCTTTTTCATATCATTTTCCATTAAAAATCATTAAAATTACCATTTTCCGCCTTTCCGCTTTTAGCTTTTCTACCCTTACCTTTTATCACTTTTCACTTACTCCGCTTCCTTAATTCCCCGATCACAATTAAAGTGGGGCCCTCATCGCATTTCGTAGGTGTTACATGTTTTGCATCACAACAAAACTTAAATTCTACGATCGTTGATTTGCAATATTGCATCGCATATGTTTTGACTTACCTTGTGAGCACCCACAATCTATTTTATTTAGTTTGTGATGCAATAAGTCGGCCCCACCTCAACAGCTCTGCCACCCAAAAAAAACCTTTTAAACATATCATATATTATATATGTGATATCACTTACCACTTAAACCTTTGTCGATTCATAAAAACTCCGCCAGATAGCCAATAGGTCCTCTTCCCGCACTTTGTGAATTTTAAAAGTTAACCTCTGTAGCTTATAACTAAAAGATAAAAGTTGTTATCTGTGCTGCGGTCTGGTCCCACTTCTTCCCTGCCACGTCACTCATCTCCTATCCCGCGCGTTGCACTTCGCAGTGTTTAAATTTTATATCCTCCACGCACATAACTAAAGGCTAAGAATTGCAATATGTGCTACGGTCCGGTCCCACCGACCCTCCACGTCACCTACCCTCCACATGTCCTTCCTACTTCGCATCGCAAAAGGTTTTGTTTTCCTTGCGACAGTCCTTAATGCTAAACCCTAAACCTTGCGAAATCCACTGCGGTGTGGATGCGATGAAGTTCAAAATTGAAAACCTAAAAGTCTTCACGTCCGGGTGTATAAGGCTTTTTACGCTGTTTATGAAGAAAAGGCTAAACACGGTAGAATGACTTGGGTAAGATAAGACCCGAAAAAAGAGAAAAGGGCATAGTAATGCTGAATGTCGTAGTAATAAAGAGATAGACTCCATGAGTCAATTCGGGCAAAAGGAATTTCTACGGAACTGTAATGATATGGCAGTAGTAACCGACGCAGAAGAAACAGTCACAGGTTTACAGAAAATCCGGCAGCAAAGACTTTAAAGATTCAACACCAATCAGAAAATAATAAAATCTTCTGAAAGCTCAAAGACAATTTTTCAATATAATTAATTATATTAGAGTTCTGTTAGGATTGATTAAAGTGGCAGGTTTTACAGTTCCACCTTTCTTGCAGCAGTTGAATACAGTTAGGGCAGGTGGTAGAAAGAAGCTTATGTGGCAGTCAAATAGTTTCATGCATCAGATTTTGAAGCCTCGAAGCATTCAATAGTTCTAAATTCATGCAACAGTTTGATTTGTTTACTGTTTTTTTTATTTAATTTTATTCCTAAAATTTAGCAGGAGTTTGTTTTGTGCAACTCTATTTAAGAGTTGAGTTTTATGTAAAGAAGGGGAGATGGTCGGTGGCATAGGGCCTAATGCCCTGGCCCTGTTGCTAATCCTCATGCTATTCCTGAAGTTGTGTATTGTTGAACTCATAATATATTTCAGTTACACTCTTGAGGATCTACAAAATCTTATGGTGTGTGTATTTTTTTCCCTCCTGTTTTTACATACCTTACTTGTCTTTCCAGAATTATCATAAAAATTATATGTTATGTTTTTATCAGTCTTGTGAACCTCCAATTCATATGGATCTGTTTTTTTAAGTCTTGTTCCAAGCTTTCCCGATTCAAATTTGATGATTGTTCATAAGCATTTCTTGAGGTGGAATTAAACTTTGTTTCATATTTTTGTAAGTCTTTTGATCTAGCATGCATGTTAATCTATTTTTGTCAATATTGATTCACCAAGAATTCCTTATTCATGAGGTCATGTTAGTCAGAAACATTCCTTGTAATGGGATTCTTTAAATGTAAAGTGATATTCTTGTAAGTCTTTTCAAAGCATTCTTTCACTATACATTTTAGATCTGGAATTTGTGTCATTTTTCCTCTCAGCAGTGGAATTCTATCCTACAAAACCACTGTCTTTCTTCCATTCTTCTAACCATCAGGCTACAAACTCAATTTTTCTACCACATAATACACTAATGCCCTCATATGTGTCAGAGCCTTTTATCTGTTCAAAATTCCTTTCAGAGTGCTTGAGATCCAACCACTTTCCAAAAAACCCAATCAAATCATAAGAATAGCTCTCAGAGCTTAAGATGCATATGGTCAGGTGCTTGATGCAGTCCAAGTGTTGATTCCAATACCAACAGCACCTACGAGTTCCCTCACACTTCTTGCAGTCTCCCTCATGCAGCTCGCTACTTGCTAGCTCCCTCACATTGCTCGTCGACTGCCCTCCCTCTCGTCATTTCTCCCTCCCTCCCATCACTACTCCCTCCTTCCATCAATGCTCTCCTCCCACAACGTTCTCCCTCCGCAACGCCTACGGGATCCCCTCCCTCCGCAGCACCTACGAGCTTCCCTCTTCCCTCCTCCCTTCGCTCCCTCCTCTGCCCTCCCCCCGATCTCTCCTCCCTCCTCCCTCTGCTCCCTCCTCCCTCCTCCATATGCTCCCTCCTCAGCCATCCCCTCGCTCCCCTCCTCCCTCCTCCCTCTGGTCCCTCCTCCACCCTCCCCGCTCCCTCCTTTTCCCTCCTCCTTCTGTCATCACCTCCCCCTAATCCATCTCCCCTTACCTGACCTCCCCATTTCCAAACTCCCTGATGTCCCACCTCCCCCAGGTCTGACCTCCCCGAAGTATGACCTCCCCAAATAATAACTCTACAAAAAAAGAAAAATTATTTTTTTACATTGAAATTGATTTTTTTGCAGCAGAATAATTGTTTTTACACTAGAATTCAACCTTTTTCCAACATACTACATTTTTTTACAGTACATATTTACAATTCATTCTCTCATATCTATTTTGGAAGTAGTTCTCTCTAGCAAGGATAATTATCCTGAGTGGTATCAGAAAATCAAGCATGCTTTCATTTTTAATGAGTTGTGGAGAGGAATTTGTGAAGGAGAAGGAGAAAATGCATCGACAAATCCCACCTCAGACAAGAAGATCGCCATTTGGGAAAACAATAATTGGAAGGCCTATGCCTTGATTGCAGCTTCTGTAAATGAAGAGGTGAGTCGACATATTACACCATTTTCAAATGGCTATGAAGCCTTGAGGAAATTAAAAGAACTCTATGACTCACATTCAGAACTTGAAATTATTCAATTAATGATTAAACTATTCAACCTTGAATTGAAAAACGATGACCCTCTTGCTTTAGCATTATAAGTAAGATATATCATGGATGACATTAAAAATACTAGTGTAGATGTTGACATACCTCTCATAGCTTATGTTAAGGCATTGTATCCCACTTACTCACACTACCTTGAGTCATTTCGAGCAAGTGGAAAACTCATGAAGATCACCTTTGATTCCCTTGAGAAAATGTTTGCAGAAAGAGGGAAGGATTTTGGAAAGAAGACAGATCCTCTCTCTTCTGATGAATTTGTATGTTTTGCACATATAAAGAAGAATCATGCTCAATATTCTTCCATAGGAAGAGGTGGCCGAAGATGGAGAAGAAGAAGAAATTTCAGAGGAAGGGAGGGCAGACAAGCTCAAAGTGAAAAATCTGATCTTCATTGCATACGTTGCAACAAAGATTAGCATGATCCATCTACATGTAAGCTTCCTTGGGACAAAATTGAGTAGCAAAGAAATCAATAAAAAGGTAAAACTCATGACAGAGACAAAGTTAAAGCATCTTAATCTTCTCATTAGGTTCTAGCACATTATAACATTGGAGTAATTGAAGACTTGTTTAATGCTTCACTTACTTCTTGGAGAAATGACTAGTTGCTAGATTCAGGAGCAACATGCCACATGAATTTAAAAAAATATTTCTTTGAAGAATTTACTAACAAGGTTGATGGAGAAATATACTTTGTAGACAAATATAAACCCAAGCCATCAAGGCTTGGCACATTCAGGCTTAAGTTGCCTAGTCTTCTAAACCATATTCTACATGAGGTTCTATACGTCCCTGAGTTGAGGAGATACTTGTTATCCCTGGTCCACATCCGCTAGAAAGGACACTCCATTCACATGTTTGATGGCAAGGTTGAGGTCATGAAAGCATCAGATCGCTCACTTGTCATGAAAGGAATAGAAGGAAGACTCTTAAAGCTACAAGGTACCTCTACTTATGCACAAAACTTTGCATTTAGTTCTCATTATGGTGAAGGTACATTATCATCAAGTATTTTATGGCATGCTATATTTGGACACTTAAACTATGACAGCCTTCGATTTTTGAAGAAAAATGGTGTTATTATATTTCCTACAATTCCTAGGAAACTTAAGCAATGTGATGCTTGTATTCTAGGAAAGCATAGAAAACAATCCTTTCATGATTCACATTCCAAAGCACATAGAAAACTTGAGCTTATTCATTCAGATTTATGTGGCCGCATGCCTATTACATCCGCAAATGGAAATAGATATATGATGACATTTATTGATGATTACATCAGAATGTGTTGGGTTTACTTATTGAAGAACAAATCTGATGTTTTCCAAACATTCAAGAATTTTCATGCATGGATTGAAAATGATGCACAAACTCATATTGGCTCTTTGCGTAGTGATAATGGAAAAGAATACACTTCAAACAAATTTGAAAAATAACTTCGCCAACATGGGATCAAACATCAAACAACCGTGCCCTATAATCCCTACTAGAACAGTGTAGCTGAAAGAATCAACAAAACACTTTTAAATATGGTTTGCTCCATGATGTTTTTCAAGAATGTAAAATTTATGTTTTGGGCCAATGCATTTCTATGTGTTGTCTACATAAAGAATAGGTGTCCTTATAATACAATCAGAAATAAATCTCCTTATGAAATGTGGCATGGCCACATTCCTTCAGTAAAGCATTTCAAGGTCTTTGGTTCCACCTATTATTCTTTGATACCCAAGGTACAAAGAAATAAACTTGGTGTTGGAAGTCGAAAATGTATTTTCTTAGGGTATTCCAATACATCCAAAGGATATTGTCTCTATGATGAAGTCAATAAGAAGTTTGTATATCTAGAGATGTCACATTCCTTGAATCTTCCAAGACTGACGACATTGTTAACCAGAAACTTGATCGCCTGGATAGATTCACACATGCAAATTCATTTCAAGAATTTGATAATCAAATTCCACATCCTGAAGGGGGGATTTGTGTATTGAATCAAATTGTGGAATCGTCTGTTGAAGCATTCTCTCCCCTGCATGAAGAACCAACCATGGATGACACCTTGAATGATGTGATTGACAAATTGGGAGATTGAATCTTGATTTAATATCAACTCAGTCAAATGAGCAGCCTGGGCCATCTTAGAAAGGTCCCTCGAAATGGTTGACAAAGAAACTGGAAAATGTTCATCCCAGTGAGGTTGGAATGACAAAAACAAGAAGTTCCACCTGGAAAAATGGAGGTTATGTAGATGATTCTTATTCACCTATTCATATGGATGTTGCTTATAATTGTGAATTGAATTTGTCTACAGATCTTCAACAAACTTCCTCCAAAGAAGTCACTTCTCATGATGAATGGAATGAAGTGATGCAAAAGGATTATGATTCCTTGATAAATAATGGAACTTGGAAGTTGGTTGATCCTCCATTGGGAACCAAACCAATTGGCTAGTTGTGGGTCTACAAGAACAAGTACAACGCGGATGGATCACTTGAAAAACAAAAAACCAAGCTTGTGGAAAAAGGTTTTTCACATGAAGAAGGGGTTTATTATGAGGAAAAATTCCCCCTCGCAGCAAAATGGGCCACCATCCGAACACTCTTTGCCTTAGCAGCTCAAAATGTTTGGAAATTCCATCAGATGGATGTAAAAATTGCATTTTTGAATGGAGATCTAAAGGATAAGGTTTTTATGTCCCAGCCAAAAGGATTTGTTGTGAAGGGCCAAGAACACAAAGTATGCAAGCTTATAAAATCCTTGTATGGCCTCAAGCAAGCACCGCGAGCCTGGTATGATAAATTAACTGAGCATCTTTTGAAACTTAACTTCAAACATTTTGATATTGATGATGCAACTTTGTTTGTTAAGAAAGTTGGAAAAAAAGTTGTATATATTGTGGTGTATGTAGATGATCTTTTGATGATAGGGAACAATGTGAGTTATAATGCATCCATAAATAAGGAATTTAAGAAAGGTTTTGAAATGACTGATTCGGGCTATGTTCACTACTATCTTAGTATTTAAGTAACTCAACATCCTAAATTTATATTTATTTCTTAGAAGAAGTACATTGGATATGTATTGAACAATTTTGGCATGGCTAAATGTAATCTTTGACCACTCCAATGGAACAAAACTTGAATCTCACATCCATTGAAGGGAAGGAATTTTAGGATGCAATGAGTGTGTACAGCTAGTAGGAAGTCTCACATACCTGACTACTACCATACCAGACTTCTCATTTGTTGTTGGAATCCTCTCTAGGCTTATGCAAAAACCTTGTGAAGGGCATTGGTCTGCTACAAAAAAAGTTCTAAAGTACTTGAAAGGGACTCAAGACTTTGGAATCAAATATACACAGGTGGGCGACTTAAGCTTGATTGGATACTTTGATTCAGACTTTGATGGAGACAAAGAAACTGGGGTATCTAATTCAGGTTATACTATGAGTCTTGGATCAGGAGCTGTCTCCTAAAGATCACTCAAACAGTCAGTTCTAGCAGATTCCACAACTAAGGCAAAATATGTGGCACAACTGAAGCGACAAAGGAAATTGTGTGGCTCAAGAAAATCCTAGAAGATTTTCAGATGAAACAAATGCATTCAAATCCACTCATGATCGAAAACACTTCTAAAATAAATTTGGCCAAGAACCCAAAGTTCCATGATCGAACGAAGCACATCAATACAAAATACCATCTGATTCGACATCATGTTGAGGCCAAAACTAACCATCTACGTCATGTTCCAAAAATGAGAAGACTATAGACATATTCACCAAAGCAGTTGGAAGAGAAAAGTTTGAAAAATTTAGAACGATGCTTGGACTCACCAACATCCCTTCAGATTAAGGGGGGGAATGTTGACACCTAATCCTAAGGGATTGGGCGAAATTGTACATTATTGTAAAATAGGAAATAAGGAATTCTAAGAGACATTGGGAAATGAATCCCAATGGTCTCACCTCCATGTATATATTCATGAGAACCCTCAATCAAATCTCACGGTTCATTTTGTGGAGTTACCTCCTAGCCTGACATACAGGAACAATAACTAGAGAACATAGGCTTGAAGAGAGCACAATCAAGTGGATCAAAGTATAATGATCAACAAGATTCTTCTAAGTAGGGAAAGAAGAACCAAAAAGGGGGAAAAGTTAAAAAATGGTAGCCATAGCGCACCTGTGTAAAGATCCTAGTGACCATTGCAACCACTGCAACATTGATGGTCATACAAAGGAGAAGTGTTGGAAGTTGCATCCAGAGCTAAACTCGAAGAAAAAGAAGAAATATAATAATAATAAGAATATTATGGCCACTGATTCGAGCAACCAAGTTTAAAGTAGCTCAGACATAGATGAGAATATCGTTTGTACTTCAGTGCAGAAGGTGGTGAATCTAAGTAGCCTTCAGCAGCAGGAAAATAAATAAATGACAACACTCTTCCATATAAAGATAAAAGTCAAGAAGACAAAGATTAATGCTCTGTTTGACTCAGGATCGTAAGAGAATCTCATTGCATCATAGATGGTTAAGAAGTTGGGGTTGGAAGTTCCTGATCATCCAAACTTGTATCCACTGGGGTGGGTAAATAAGGATGCAATGTTGAAGGTAAAAAAACAATGAAAAATTAGATTTTCTATTAGTGTTAATTTTTTAATGAAGTAGATCTAGATATGGTTCCCCTCGATGTGTGTGGATTCATGTTTGGGAGTTTGTACATGTACATGTGTGATGCAATATTCATGAGGAGAAACAACCAATACAGGTTCAACAAGGATGGAAAATTGGTCAACATAAACACGCACAAAGGTAATGAAAATTTCACTGGTGAGTGCCAAGCAAGCCAAGAAATTGATTAGTGTCAGTAAGAAATATGTGTTATTGTTTTTAAGAGAAATTAAGCCTGTAGAGGAGTCAATAAGAGGCAAGGAATCCCTGGATGGGTGAGCTAAGAAACAAAAACAACAATTGGAGGAGTTGTTATAGGAATACAGGGATGTGTTCCAAGATCCTAAAGGACTACCACCTAAGAGACAAGTGGAGCATGAGATTCAACTATTGTCGGACTCCCCTTTGCTAGATATTGGGTTGTACAGGTAGTATGTTATAGAAGAAAATGAGGTGAAGAAACATTTGCAGAAACTAATGGAACAAGGTGTCATTTGACTGAGTACATCACCATGTGGGTCACCCATCATCATTGTGCCGAAGAAGGATGGGACTTGGTGGATGTGTATAGATTATAGGGCATTGAAAAAAATAATGCTCAACAAAAGATATCCCCTACCCAGGATAGATGATTTATTGGATCAGTTGCAGCAAGAAAAATACTTCACCAATTTGGACTTGAAGTTTGGATATCACAATGTTTGAATCGAAGAAGAAGATACCTAGAAACCGCCTTTAAAACCAGGAAATGTTTGTATGAGTGGTTAGTCATGCCCTTTGGCCTATGTAATGCACTAGCTCCATTTATGAGATTGATGAATGATGTACTACACCCTTTTATAGATTCATTTGTTATTTTCTATTTGGACAATATACTGGTATATAGTGCTACCTAGGAGGTGCATATGTCACATTTAACGCGGGTGCTTGAAACATTGAAGAAGCACCAACTGCTAGCAAATCTCAAGAAGTGAAAGTTTGTGCAGTGGTATTTGGTATATCTAGGGTATGTGATCAGTGGCAGATATTCGAAGATATATCCTTCCAATATGGATACCATCATGAAATGGTTAGTTCCTACAAATTTTTTTGAGGTCAGGAGTTTCATTGGGGAAGCACAATACCTGAGGAAATTCATAGCCTCATTTTTAGTGGTAGCAACACTGCTTCATGCCATAACAACAAGTAGCAAGAGTCTCCAATGGGGAAAAGGCCAGCAAAGGGATTTCAAGGAGCTAAAGAAGAAGATCAGTCAAGCACCAGTTCTAAAATTACCAAACTTGCAACAACCCTTTGAAGTGGAGATAGATGCGACTGGGTATGCTATGGGAGTTGTCTTGATGCAGGGAGGAATGACTGTATGCTACCATTCTAACGTATTTCAAGGGGAAATACTTAAATGCCCTACCTACGATAAGGAGCTCTATTCCATGGTGAAATATGTGAAGAAGTGGAAGCATTATCTGATTGGGAAAGGAGACATTAATCCACACAGATCACCATTTGTTACAATACTTGCAGGCCCAGAGAAAGATATGTCAGAATAGGCATTACAAGTGGATGGGGTTTTTACAACAGTTTTATTTGGTGATCAAGTATAAGAATGTCAACACAAACAAGTTGGAAGACAGGCTTTGAAGGCCACCGACATCGAATATTACAACTTTGGGAAATTTTATGCACATGGATCCATTCACCCATTATGCATACAAAGAGGCATATTCATAGGTTGAGGACATCGAGGAGGTGTATCAACAGTTGTAGAGTCAAATTCATGAGCACGATGGTGATAGCACTATTGACTACCATCTCCAGGATGTGTTACTCTATAGTTTGGATAAGTTATGTATTCCTAAAGGTGAGCGATTGCAACCAATTAGAGAGGCTCGCACCTCCAAGGTTGCAGGGTGTTGTGGTATAGGGAATACTGTGGCTAACTTGTAGAGGTATGTGTATTGGCCCACGATGAAAGAGCATGTAGCTAGGTTCAAAAGAGGATGCATATTTTTTTGTACCAGCAAGCCTAGTAACAGGAAACAAGGTCTATATCATCCCTTACCTCTACCTACTCATCCTTTGTAAAGAATTTCCATGGACTTTGTGGGAGGTTTACATAAAATGAGGAAGGGACATGACTACATGTTTGTGGTAGTTGATAGGTTCAGCAATATGTGTGTTCTGATGCCCTATAAAAACACCATCAGCGGGAAATAAGCACCAAACTGTTGGGAAAAAAACGAGAGGGGGGGTGAATCAGTATTTTACAACACACACAGACTTTTACTTTTCTTTACTGAATTCTATACGCAAATTTACTTAAGCCAACTAGTGTATGTACACTAATTTCATTCAGGAAACTAGTGTATTCCCATAGAACTTATAATTCAGATAAACCTTCAGTAACTTAACTTAGACCAGTGCATTAATGATTTATCAGACATTTAGAAAGAAGTTAACATGTGCAGTAAGAAAAGAATAAACTGTCACACATGAACACCAGGATTTAAGTTGGAAACTCAATGTGGCAGAAAACCATCGTTGTTGTCATTGTATTCAATATTTATTACATAGAAAATTTCTTAAAATATTGTACTGGTGCATACTCATACCAACACGCAGGCACCCACCTGCAGAAGGCCTCAACCTTCACTCGTTTTCCAGCTGCTACTGGAAAGGAGCTCCAACCCCTTGATCTTGTTTACCAGACACTACTGGAAGGGAGCTACAACCCCCTAATCTTGTTTACCAGACACTACTGGAAGGGAGCTACAACCCCCTAATCTGATCACTGGCTCCTACTAGAAGGAAGCTTTAACTTCCTCATTGAAGGCTCCAACCCTCAGCACCACCATGGACCACTTTTCATAAATTTTCACAATGGATCCAACAATTTTAACACATCACAATTTGTAGATCAACCAAAGTAAACATCAACCCAATTCAAACAGAATAATGAGATCATTGTAACCAGACCATAGAACTGAACACAGAATATTGCATCATCACACAGAATAAACTGCAACCCTAACCATTTTTATGCCAAAATATATACACTACTATTGCTAAGGAAACTTGTGTGCATATGTGCTTTTATGTGGCGCAACCTGCATATATATCTCAATATACCAAAATTTAGAATTTTGACTCGATCACAGAATTGACCAGAGATATTCTGAAATATTTTATCACCTTGCAGAACCCTCATACAATTAGCAACATCAATAATTTTTCAATCAACCAATCACTGAACTTTAATCACAATCAACTAGTAGCATAATCAATACTCAAAAAACCGAGATCTATGTGAAGATATCATTGACAGAGAGAAGAAACATAGAAAAACTAACTAGACATTTTCTTCAGGATTATTCAGCAAAGACCCTGGATTTCATACGCGCCTTCTAGAAGAATTATTTGTTTATGAACGCGCTTATCTAGAAACCAACTCGCATATAGATCTCAATATTTTTACTGAATATATATGTGCCTTTGCATAACCAAACCCGCATGTATATGTGTCTTCCTCGTGTCAAACCCGTGTAAAGATATTTAAATAATTCAGGACTACGCAATACTTCATAACTTCAAACTTACTCAGATCATACCCTTCACTGTAGCAAACATGTACCAGACCACAAATATAAACAACTCATAAACAAATCATGCAAATACATAGTCATTTCAAGTCTAGAGATCATGTTTCATCATTGTATTCATGAGTGCATCATTATATTAGATCTATCAATCAACTATAGCCCATACCATGAAAATATACTTCAAATTGAAGTAATCATTAATTAACATTACTTATGCACACTTAGCACTTTAATTTTCACCTCCTTATATAGTTTGAGCCTTAGCTAATACCATGAGCCAAAACCACACAAGTGTTGATGGTATTCTTGGATGGGATAAAATAATTGTTATTGTGCTCAATATTGTGGCTAATACCATGGTAAATACCGCTGGTATTATAAAATTAGTGCGCTAGCACATACACGACTTTGTTTCTTTGTACCCGCATGTATGCGTGACTTTGCCTTCACTAATTCACGTATAGATCTTCAATTATTTATTTTTAACCATCTTATGATTCTGATCTGAAAACCTCTCTCCCAAATTTTTTTCATTTTGTTCCATCACTTTGTCACATATGAACTCATCCAATTACCATATACTTGGTCTTTTACAAGTGGGTTGCCATCAAGGACAAAACATGTATCATAATGCCAATCATTATCCCCCTTTGGACTTGATGGAAACCATGTTGGTGTTTGATCACCAAATCTTATAGATACATGTTAGACACATCAACATAATAATTATTCAAAACACCAAGTTACTCTCCCCCTTTGACATCAAGGGCAAAGGGTAGACCAATGTTGAAACAAGGTTTCTCTTTCCTTGTAGATACAAGAGTTCTGTAGATCTAATCTGCACTATACTGACCATGATCCCCCACAGCACATGCTAAATCTTCAGATATATTTGCAATGAAGTACATGACTCTATAGCTCAACTTAGTATGACCTTTCCTATCACCAAGGACTCAAACTTACATCAATCACCCAACCAAGTGGGGTTACATTTGTGACACAACCACCCAACCAAGTGGGATTACATATTTGACACAGCTACCCAACCAAGTGGGATGACCTCAAAGTCCATACATGACTGAATATGACAATTATTACATCATAGGTTTCAAAATGACCTTTATATCAAATTACATATATGAATTTTTAACCAAAGATCCTCAATATAGAGATATCATCAAACAAAATTTAGAAACCATGATACACATAATGCCAACAATGCAGTATACACTATAAGGCTAATGCTCCCCCTGAACCTGTGCTACCTGAACATTTTCAACAACTCATTCATCAAATCATATTCATCAAGCAGATAAATATCAAAGAAGAAATATAACTCAAAAACCATATTAACAGATTGTACCCATCAACACCCGATCAATAGAACCAAATCATGACTGTTAGTAGCATGAATGAGTCTATTCTGGAGGCTGACTCACTGATTTCATGTTAGAGATAGCCATACACGGCTATCTGCAAAGAAACTCACATATATACGCGATTATGTTTCACGAAACCTGCATACCGAAATCAACCTTCTGAAATTTCATTTAAAGAGCAGATGATTTTAACAGCACAATGTGGCAGAGACAACTCCCAGTTTCTATCTTAGATATTTAAATGCTTCTCTGGGAAGATTTTTAGTAAATATATCAACAAATTCTTCTTTGCAGGGAACATACTCCAACTTAAACTTTTTCTCAAGCATTTGTTCTCGTAGAAAGTGATAATTAATAGGAATATGCTTGGTTTTGGAGTGCATAACAGGATTTTTTGAAACAATAATAGCACTTGTATTATCACATAGGATGGATATGGGTGGAGAACATTTAATTTGAACATCTTGTAATGTCTACATCATCCAGAGAAGTTGAGTGCAAAAAGATGCATCAGCCACATTTTTTGCTTCCGTTGTAGATAAGGCAATGGAACTTTGTTTCTCGATGAGCCAAGATACTAATCGGGGCCCCATATAAAATGCACCTCCACTAGTTCTTTTCTGGTCAACAACATTTCCAGCCCAGACTGCATCTGTGTAAGCATGAAGAGTAAGAACGACACTTTAAGGATACCATAGACCAAAATCTTGAGTTCCTTGGAGATATTTGAATCATTAGGTGAATTTTGAGGACTAAAATGGGCCTCCTAAGAAAATTTTACAACCAAAATAAACTTTATAAGAACCAATAGGGTTCAAGATGATGATGTCAACCATGGGGGATGATTCGCCATTTTTGGAGTAAAAAAGTAAAAAGTTTTAAAAAAATAATAAAATAATAAAACTACTTTTTCAACTCGTATTTTCAACTTATCTCCCAAAGGTTCTACTCAATTTTCGAGTGTGAGTACTCATTGGATGAAAAATTTGATTCCTCAACTAAGGAGTACACATGTTGCATATTTTCGATGGACCCTACTACACGAAAAATGAGAAATACATGAAAAAATCTGTTTGCAATAACGTTTTTCATGTAGGTAGTTCATCGAAAGTATGAAAAATGGGTACTCCTTGGATGAGGAATCAAATTATGCATCCAACGAGTGATGTTGCTCAAATTTTGAGTAAACCCACAAGGAGATAAGTTGAAAATACAAGTTAAAAAATTAGTTTTTCTTTTTTCCCTCTAAAATTTGATGATGTAATCTAATATTATTTTACTATCACCATTATTTTATAATTTTCTTAGGAGGCCCATTTTAGACCTCAAAATTCCGCTAATGATTCTCTTTACTAGCTAAAGATGTGATTCCTTTGGATTGGCTTGGAAACGTCCAAAAATCCCAACTGCATGCATGATATCTGTTCTAGCACCTGTTAGATAAATTAGAATCCCAATCATAGACCTATATTATGATTGGCTTATAGTGGGAGAATCATCACGATAACTCAGGTTACATCCTGTCATCATTGGAGTACACACAAGTTTGTTGTCTTCCATCCCATACTTCTTCATAATCTACTTGAGATATTTTTTTTGTGAGAGAAAGATGCCATCTTTTACTTGTTGCACTTGTAAACCAAGAAAATATTTTAGTTCCCCAAGTAAAGAAATTTCAAATTCTTGCTGCAAAATAGAAGAAAATTTTTGACTCATAGATTCTTCATTACTCCCAAAAATGATGTCGTCAACATAAACAACAATAATTAATAGTTTATCATCCTCAATTTTTGTGTACAGGTTATTGTCTGTAGATCCTTTTGTGAAGTCTTGTTGTTGAAGATATTTGTCAAGACGATAATACCATGTCCATGGAGCTTGTTTTAGCCCATATAGAGCCTTTTTGAGTTTGCATACAATTTTTTCATCATTCCAAAAAATGAATCCTTCTAGTTGTTCTATATATACTACTTCTTCTATAACTCCATTAAGAAAAGCAGATTTTACATCCATTTGATAAATTTTGAAACATTGAAAACTTGAAAATGCAAGAAACATTTTTATGGCTTCAAGTCTGGCTACTGGTGAAAATGTTTCTTCAAAGTCTGTACCTTCTTGTTGGGCATAACCTTTACAAACAAGTCTAGCTTTTTTTCTAATTACATCTCCATTTTCATTCAACTTATTTTTGAATATCCATTTTGTCCAAATAACATTTTTATCATGAGGCCTTGGAACCAATTCCCAAGTATTATACTTTTCAATTTGATTCTTCATCCATGGCCTTAAACCAACATTCATCTTTAGTAGCTTGATTTACATTTTGTGGTTCAATGGTGGATAATAACGCTAGATAACTAGGAGATCCTACAAGGGTTATTCTTGTTTGTACCCCATATACCTTTTCTCCTAGAATTTGAGTTTCTGGATGATTCTTTTGAACATACCTGGATGGAGCCTTTTCTTTATCTGATGTGTCTTATTTTGATGCTTCATTAGTTTCTTCTTCTATATCATTGTGATTTTATGTGGGAAAGAATTCATCATCATCATCCTCTTCTTTTTTTGTTACCCTTTTGGGAGTTGTGCATGCTTCATTAATCACAACATCAATACATTCAACAAATTTTCCAAGTCTCTTATTGTCACATTTGTATCCTTTACTTCTAGAAGAGTAACCAATATGTATTCCTTCATCTGCTCTAGATTCAAACTTACCAAGTTTTTCATTATTATTTTTGATGAAACATTTGCTTCCAAAAACTCTAAAATTCTTCACAGTCGGAGGCTTACCATACCATAGTTCATAAGGAGTTGTATCACTATTCACACGAACATGGGCCTTGTTGAGAATATTTACTTCAATATGTGCAGCTTCAACCCAGAAGGTGTCAGGAGTTCTAGACTCATCAAGCATAACACGAGCCATTTGCTGAATTGTTCTATTCATCCTTCTGCCACACCATTTTGTTGAGGAGTACTAGCTACAGAAAATTGTCTTTTATGCCATGTTGTTCACATAAATCAAATAATTCATTGTATAAATTATACAAACATATGTATATCAATGGATTCAATCTAATCTAAAAATGTACTAAAGCTATATATTGAATCCTTCTACAAACCAATTGTGGAAATTAAACACAATCGCCAATCACATGAAGCAAAGAAAGAATAAAATCAACCCACAACACAGATAATTTCCCGGGGAAAGCTTGCTGCTCAAAACCTCTCTATCTTCTATTGTAATATTAACCATGGAATCATGAAACAATTACAATTCACTCTTCTCACAAGAGTCTCCTGCACTCTCACATTGTCTTGGAAAAAACTGACCAACACAAAGTCAATTCTCATCCTCTAAACAACTTGCCTTGCTTGCGCAATTCTTGATGATTACGCAAGGATCATGGGCACTCCAATGGATGTCTAGTTCCATTCAGGCAGCCTACTAATCACACAACTAATAGTTAACATCCCTTTAACCTTTGTCTCAACTCGGTCTCCACTGGAACTGACATGCATTCAACTATTAATAGTAAATTATCAGTTGCATGGCATATCACTGATTTTGAATTAAATAATATTTAATTCACTTGATCTCTCACTAGTGCAACAAACAGTTACAACTAGTTAACTGACTCTAACTCACCTAACTAAGTTAACTAATTACACCTGCATTAAACTAATGCACCAACTGAAATTCGAACTCTAAACCTAATAGAATTACTCTGCATGCCTCACCAACCACCCTCAACTCAAAATACATGAGATAAATAAGTTTATCACACTCAGTTAACTATTACAAGTGATCATGAGATAAGACTACATTTTATTGTCCAATTTAATTAAGGGAAAATTAAATTAGACATTGCACCAAATTAATTAATTAATTTGGCCTTCACACTAATGTATCACTAGGACGTGTTGGTCCCACACTAGTGTGTGTGCTGCAATTTCTTGTTGGACTTCAAAACTCCCTCTCAACAAGAAAGGGATTATCTTCCACCCTGATCTTGCCTCTATGGTATTCAAATTTTCTCCTGGTGAGCGCCTTCGTTAGAATATTTTCATCCTGATCTTCCGTGGGAATGTACTAAAGTAACATAATGCACTTTTGAACACAATCTCTGAGATGGTGGTACCATATGCCTATGTGCTTGGACTAATCATGGAATATTGGATTAATCGAGATTTTAATGCAACTGTGGTTATCACAATGTATCACAGTCGGATCCATATGAGAACCAAACAAGCCAACCAGGATCTTTCTCATCCAGATGGCCTCACGTGTAGCTTGACTTTCTTCCATGTACTCTGCCTTGGCTTAATTGAGTGCCACAGATCGTTGCTTCATATTGTACCAAGAAACTGTTGTCGATCCTATGTTGAAGATCCCTCCTGATGTGCTCTTTCTGTCTGATGGACTGCCTACCCAATCTGCATCTGTGAAGCCTTGAAGCTTCACTCCCTCTGTCCGTCTGTACCATACTTCATACTCTATAGTGCCCCTAATATATCTCAATACATGCTTCCCCACCTTCCAAAAGATCTTGGTTGGCTTAACCATAGCTTGACTCAGCTACTTAACTGTGTAACAAAGGTCTGGTCTGGTGTTCACCAATTACATTAGTGAACCCACTAGCTACCTGTAGACAGTAGCGTCCAGTACTTCTCCTGAAGTAGCATCCTCTTTCCTCAAATTTCCTAGAAGAGGAGTGTCTATGGGTTTACAACTATCCATGTGAAACTTACCCAACATCTCTTTGGCATACTTGCCTTAAGAAACAAAATGATCATCATCCCACTGCCATATTTCCAAACCAAGGAAATAGTGGAGGAGTCCCATGTCCTTCATTTTGAACTCCCTTGCAAGATCCTTCTTGCATGAAGTTATCAGCTACTCATCACTTGTCAAAATTAGATCATCAACATAAAGTAAGATAATCAAGAGCTTACCATCAACCACAATCTGGTATAGGTTTGCAGCCGCTTCACTTTTGATGAAGCCCAACCCGGTGAAACAGTTGTCAATCCCAGTGTACCAAGCACTAGGTGCTTGCTTCAACCCATACAGTGCTCTCTTGAGTCGACACACATGCGACTCACTGTCAAAGATCTTGAAACCTTCTAGCTACTCTATGTACACTTCCTCCTTAATAAATCCATTGATAAATGTAGTTTTCACATCCATCTGTTGAATGCGCCACCCCATCTGCTTTGAGAGTGCAAGGATAGATCTAATGGAAGAGTACCTCGCAACTGGTGCGAAATTCTCTTCATAGTCGATCCCCTCAACTTGTGAGAATCCACGGGCCACAAATATGGCCTTGTAATTCTCCACACTACCATACGCTGCTTGCTTCACCTTATAGATCCATCTAGATCCAACCACTGATTTTATGACCAGTCTTGGGACAATATCCCATGCACTGTTCTTGACGATGGATTCATACTCCTCTGCCATAGCGTCAACCCAAATTGGTTGTTGCACTACTTCCTTTAAGGAAGACGGTTCTGTCACAATACACTTTCTCATAAGATCCATGTATCCAATAAACTTGTCTGGAGACTGTCTCTATTTGCGCAGTGAAGTAGGGACTCCTACATTCTTTGTTGCATCAAGTCTCAATCTATCAGTTTCCGTGGTGCGCCTTCTACCATTTCTGGTGGATGGCTCTGCATGAGTTTTTTCTGCCACTCCATGATCCTCCGCATGTGGCTGCTCCACATCTTGAGGTTCATTCTTTGGAACCAAGAGTTCCTCCTCTACATTCAAATCTAGCTCCCTCTCAAGGGACAATCAAATGACTTTCTCCCCATCAAATTTTATATCCCGTCACACAATAATAATTCTGTTGTTTGGAAAATACACCCGATAGTTGTGGGGAGTTTTAGTGTACCCGACAAATATCCCAAACTCAATTGTTTGTTCAAGCTTCTTCTTGGTGTCTTTGCTCACATGCACATAAACAGATGAGCCAAAAATCTTAAAATATGAAACATAAGGTTTCTTACCAGTAAAATCCTCTTCTAGTGTACTCATGCCAAGTATCCAATGAGGACAACAGTTTTGCACAAATACCATTGTGTTGCATGCCTCCGCCCACAGATGCAATGGTAGGCCCTGATCATGCAACATCGCTCGTGTTGCACCCACAATTGTTCTGTTCTTTCTTACTGCGACCCCATTCTGTTGTGGGTGCAATCAATTCTCTCTGAATTCCTTCTTTGCTAAAAAATTTCTTGAATTCATTGGAGATGTACTCACCACCATTGTCGCTCCTAAGAGCCTTCACATGCTTCCCTGTGTCTTTCTCCCCTAGTGCTTTGAACTCAAGAAATTTTGAGAACTTCCGATCTTTATTCTACATGAAGTATATCCAACACTTTCTAGAAAATTCATCAACAAATATAACATAGTACTTATGCTTCATTGTCAAAGCAGTAGAGAATGGTCCACGCATGTCTGAGTGAACTCTCTCAAGGATTTCCGAAGCTCAATTCTCCTTCTCGTGAAAAGTGGCCTTTGCATACTTCCCCATAGTACATCCCTTGCATGTGTCTGACTGCACAAGAGTACCCTTGGGAAGAATCGTAGAAATCTATTGCATGACCTTCAAGGCTCCATGGTTTAGATGGCCCAATATCCTGTGCCATAACTCACCCTCATCCCAACTCACCACTTTTTCTGCCTTACCCATCAATGTTGCCTAGCCATCTACATCAAGTTTATAGAGATTCTTCACATGAATCCCAATCTTCTCGGCTTGTCCTATTTTTTTGTGTCACAAGAAAGCTTTTCCCTCACTGAAAAACAACATCATAGCCTCTATCCTCCAACATTGTGAATGAGACCAAATTTTTCTTCAAGCCTGGCACATGCATTACATATTTTAATTGAAAGGGTTTACCTGACTATCTCTGGAAGGTAACTGTACCAATATCGATAGCACTATACCGCCCGTCATCATCCATTTCAATATGAATCTGGAGGTCCTTCTCCTCCAAGCTACTGAAAATTTCTTTGTCTCACGTCATGTGACAGGATTCACCACTATCCAAGTACCACATCGATCCCATTGCACTTGACACCATGCATGTAATGAGTGAGAATTCAAGTTCAAAATGTGATGCCAAAGCCTCACCAGCTGTAGATTCTGAAGCCTTCTTGTTATTCTTCTTTTGTGGACAATTAGTGGGATAATGTCCATGCTCATGACAGTGAAAACACTTCGCTCTGGACATGTCACGCTCCTTGCCATCTTTGCCGGACTCAGATTTGGAATGAAATTTCTTTCCTTTCCCCTTCTTCACCTTAGCATCCAAATCACAATATTCTTCATCATCATGCTTAGATGAAGAACCATCCCTGGTATTCCGCCTGAATTCTTCTTGCACCAAATCCGACCAAAGTCGTTCCCAATCTTGTAGCTTTTCCCTTCCATTGATAGAATCCTAATAACTATGCCAACTCTTGCAAAGTCCTATAAGATATAGGCTCACCAAGTCATCATCCAAAATAGTAATTTTGACACTCCCAATCTCATCTTGACATTGGACAAACTTTTTTTAAATATTTCGCCATGGTATCGCCTTTCTCCATTTTGATTTTCCTGAGTCTATCCTTCAGTGCCAATTTTCTATGATCACTGCTACTCTGAAGTAGATATGTCAAATCTTTCCACATTGCATATGGTTTCTCTTTTCCATGGAGACTTGAGACAATGTGGTCTCGTACTCCCTCCAATAATATCCTCCTCGCCTTTGCAACCTTCTTTTGCCAAGCATCAAGATTTGCACCATCTATTACAGCGGGTTTGGGAACATCATTTTCAATGAATTATTTCAACCCATTGTCCTACAGTATTGCTTACATCATGTATTTCCAAGAAATATTGTTAGAGATGCCCTAGATTGCATACTCCAATCTTAAGCCATTGAAATCCATTTCGATCCTAAATTTCCTGACGCACTAAGAATGTCTTTTGCAAATTCGAATTCTATTCAGTCACAAACATAGATTCTCCTCCACTCTAGTGATTTCCTGTGCTCTAATACCATGTAGAAATTATACAAACATATGTATATAAATGGATTCAATCCAAACTAAAAATTTACAAAATCTAGATATTGAATCCTTCTAAAAATCAATTGCGGAAATTAAACACAATCACCAATCACATGAAGCAAAGAAAGAATAAAATCAAACCACAACACAGATAATTTCTTGGGGAAAGCTTGCTGCTCAAAACCCCTCTATATTCTATTGTATATTAACCATTGAATCATGAAACAATTACAATGCACTCTTCTCACAAGAGTCTCCTACACTCTCACAACTGTCTCACACTGTCCTGGACAAAACTGACCAACACTTAGTCAATTCTCAGCCTCTAAATAGCCTGCCTACCTTGCGCAATTCCTGATGAATAAAATCCATGTTCTTTAGGAATTTTGTTCTTCCAAAACTACGCAAGGATCATCGGCACTCCAATGGATTTTTGGTTGCATGCAGGCAACCTACTAATCACACAACTGATAGTTAACATCCCTTTAACCTTTGTCTCAACTGGGTCTCCACTGGAACTGACATGCATGCAGCTATTAATAGTAAATCATTAGTTGCATGGAAGATCGTTGATTGTGAATTAAATAATATTTAATTATGTGATCTCTCACTAGTGCAACAAACAGTTACAACTAGTTAACTGACTCTAACTCACCTAACTGATTTAATTGATTACACCTGCATTAAACTAATGCACCAACTACAATTCGAACTCCATAACTATATAATTACTCTCCATGCCTCACCAACCACCCTCAACTCGAAACACATGAGCTAACTGAGTTTATCACACTCAGTTAACTATTACAAGTGATCATGAGATAAGATTACATTTTATTGTCCAATTTAATTAAGGGAAAATTAAATTAGACATTGCACCAAATTAATTAATTAATTTTTCCTTCACACTAATATATCGCCAGGACCTATTGGTCCCACACTAGGGTGTGTGCTGCAATTTCTTGTTGGAATTCAATGTTCATTTGATATGTATTCTCCTCCTCAGTCAGATCTGAGACATTTGAATTTTAGATCTAATTCATTTTCAGCTAATCCTTTGAAGACCTTAAATTTATCAAATGCTTCATGTTTGTGTTTCAATAAATCAATCCAACACATTCTAGAAAAAACATCAATGAATAATATATAGTATTGTTCTCCATGAGGTGACTTTTTCTTTATAGGTCCACACAATCAGTATGCATAAGCTCAAGAGGCTTACTTGTTGATCCTTCTTTGGCATTGAATTGAACTCTGGTTTGCTTACCAAATTGACATGACTTACATATGGTACTTTCTGGTAGGGTGATGTTGGGTAGATCACGAATAGCTTTGAGCCTACTTGATTTTCTTATTTGAGAAAAACTTAGATGTACCAACCTTCTGTGCCATAACCATTTTTCCTCGACTTTTCCTAGGTAACATTGTTCTTGGCCACCTTTTAATATATACAGATTGCTTGGTTTTCTTGGTCCTTTTATTATGGTATTTCCTGCGTCAATTATTTTGATCTGAAGGCCACCTCATTTCCTTGGTCACACATTTGGCTAACACTCAGCAATTTATGCTTTAATCCATCAACATACATAACATTACCAACTTTAACCGTTTCTTTTAGAAAAACAAATCATTTACCCTTAATGACAGCAGGGGAGTAATTTCCAAAAGTGACATTCTTTTCTCTTTCTCATGCATTGTATGAAATGAGTTTATCTTTATCACCTACCATGTGTTTTGAACATCTGCTATCAATGTACCATTTATTTCCTTCTGCTTCTGCAAATAAAGCTATGCCACAACTTACGGATTGTAAGTCCTTTTTCCATACCTTAGAATTTGTTGATATTTTCACTTTTGGCTATAATTTACTCATGCATTCAAATTCCTCATGTCCAAAGTTATTGAAAAATGAGCATTCAATTTCATCTTTAAGAGGAGAGAAATCGTTATAAGTATTATTCTTGATTCTTATCTCATTCCTTTATTTCTTGCTTCTCTAGTCATGAGGGTTTTGTAAGCAACACATTGAGTAGATTTGTGACAAAATTAGGACATGAGAAATATTGTCCATTAAAGAAGAAATATTTTTTATCATAGAACCTTCTAGTGTTGTTTACCTTTTGACTGATGCTTTTGTTGTTGCTCATCCTTGAATTAGAGAAAGCATGATTTACTCGCAAAGTGTCTTTGTTCTTATATTGAAGGTTGAAACTTTGCTGACCGGATTTTGCTACATTTAGATAAATTATGGTTGTAGCTGAGGATTTTTCTATCTTTGATAATTCACCAACGTATCCAAGAATTGTCTTCATAAGAGGAGAGCATTTAACCTTGATAATTTCATCTAAGGTTTCATATCCTTTAACAAATCTAAGATTAAGAGTTTTTATTTTCTCAAGTTCCTTTCCTAGACTTACTATTTCACATTCTAACTTCTCATTATGCTTTTCCTTTTCTATGAATTGATTCTTTAGAGTATCTATGGCTAATTTGTTTTCTTCCAAGAATATTTTGAGTTGAGTAATTTCTTCAAACAAATCATTTTCTTCTAAAGCATCCATAAAATTATCTTTAGACTCATTAGTGTATTTCTCAAATGTCATGAGTAATTTAAGATCTTGATCAGATTCTCCTTCTTCACTATTTCACAAGATATCACTATCTTCATGAGCATAATAAATTTTCCTATTATCAAATCGTCTCCTATTAGCTTTTGAAATATCCTTCCCCCTGTCATAGTTATCTTTATGAGGACATTTAGTAGCCTAATGACCCACTCTACCACAAGAAAAACATTTGAAGGGAAGCTTACCTCTGAACCTTTCGGTGCCAAGTTGAAGTTTCTTTACAAAATTTACCTCATCTTCTTATGATACCTACCCCGATTATTTTTGTTCTTCCTTTTCATTTCCTTTTTCAGTTGCTTTAAATATGGCTTCTCTGACTTCTGGAGGACCTCCTTTTCTATTTTCAAAAGCAGTCTGGATCCCATGAAGTTGAACAACAATAAGATTCTGCAGATCCTACTTTTCTTCAATGGCCGACACTTTTGACTCGAATTTAGGAGTTAGAGATATTAATATTTTCTCTACTAAAGTTATGTCTTTTATATCTTCACCTAGATTTCTCATATGATTTACAATCTCATCTAGACGCAGAAATAAACTAGAAATACTTTCATCATTATGCATTCTGAGATTTTCATATTGAATTCTGAGAGTTTGGAGTTTGGCACTTTTTACCTTGGCATCACCTTCATAGCTTAGGATGATTTTGTCCCATATTTCCTTTGTTGTATTTAACTTCATCACTTTGACAAATTTTGATTCGGTTTGGCTTCTCAATAATGCATTGACAGCTTTAGCACTGCTTTCATATGTCTTCTTTATTGCTGGATCTGTGGGAACTGCGGTTGGATATTGGTAACCTCCTTCAACAATTCCCAAAACTTCTTCTCCAAGAGACTGCAGATAGGATCTTTTTCTTTTCTTCCAGAAGATTAAATTATTTCCATTGAAGAGAGGTGGTCTGATAGATTTTGTTCCATCTTGATTTTTCATCTTGATAGATCTTCGTTCAAGTGATCAAGCTTCTTCTGAAGGACCTGCTCTGATTCCAATTTTTGGGAAAAATACTGAGAGGGGGGTTGAATCAGTACTTTAATAGACTTTTACTTTTCTTTACTGAATTCTATATGCGAATTTTATTCAAGAAACTAGCATATGCTCAGAGAACTTATAATTCAGATAAATCTTCAGTAACTTTACTTAGACCAATGCATTAATGATTCATCAAACATTTAGTAAGCAGTAAACATGTGAAGTAAGCACAGAATAAACCATCACAGATAAGCAACACACATGGACACTAGGATTTAAGGTGGAAACCCATTGTGGGAGAAAACCACCATTGTTTTCGTCTTTGTCTTCAATATTTATTATATAGGAAATTGCTTACAATATTGTAATGGTACATAATCATACCATCATGCAGGCAACCACCTGTAGAAGGCTGCAACCTTCACTCATTTTCCAGATGCTACTAGAAGGGAGCTCCAACCCCCTGATCTCGTTTACCAGCTACTAATGGAAGGGATCTACAACCCCCTGATCTGATCACCAACTCCTACTGGAAGAAAGCTTCAACTTCCTCACTGAAGGCTCCAACCCTCAACAGCACCGCGAACCACGTTTCATGAATTTTCACATTGGATCCAACATTTTTAACAGATCACAATTGTAGATAAACTGAAGTAAACATCAACCTAATTGAAACAGAACAGTGAGATCAATGTAACAAGACCACATAACTGAACATAAAATATTGCATCATCACACAGAATAAACTGCAACCCTGACCATTTTTATGCCAAAATATATATGCTACTATTGCTAAAGAAACATGTGTGCATACGCGCATTTATGTGGCACAATCTGTGTATATATCTCAATATACCAAAATTTAGAATTCTGACTCAGTCAGAAAATTGACCAGAGATATTCTAAAATATTTTTTCAGCTTATAAAACCCTCCTACAGTTAGCAGCATCAATCGTTTTTCAATCAACCAATCACTTATATTTAAACACAATCAACTAGCAGCATAATCAATACTCAAACAATCCATATATATATGAAGACATCATTGAAAGACAACAGAAACATAAAAAAAATGATCAAACATTTTCTTCATCATTCTTCAGCAAAGACCCTAGCTTGCATACGTGCCTTCTAGAAAACTTATTCATGTATGAATGTGCTTATCCTGAAACCAACTCGCGTATAGATCTCAATATTTTTACTAAATATATATGCGCCTCTGCAGAACCAAACCCATGTGTATACGCGTCTTCCTTGTGTCAAACCCACGTATAGATCTGTAAATAATGTAGGACTGCACAATACTTCATAAATTCAAACTTACTCATATCATACCCTTCACTGCAGCAAACATGCGCCAAACCATGAATCTAAACAACTCATAAACAGATCATGCAAATACATAGTCATTTCAAGTCTAGAGATCCTAATCCATCATTGTATTCATGAGTGCATCATTATATAAGATCTATCAGTCAACTATAGCCCATACCATGCAAATATACTTCAAATTGAAGTAATCATTAATAATATTACTTATGCAAACTTAGCACTTTGATTTTCACCTCCTTATATATTTTAAGCCTTAGCTAATACCATGATCCAAAACCACGCAAGTGTCGATGGTATTCTTTGACATGATCAAATAACCGTTAATGCGGTCAATTTTGTGGGCTAATACCATGGTAAATACCCCTGGTATTATAAAATTAGTGTGCTAGCACATACAAGACTTTGTTTCTTCATACCCCCATGGATACACAAATTTTCCTTCACTAACTCATGTATCGATCTTCAATTATTTATTTTTAACCTTATTATGATTCTTATCTGCAAACCTTTGTCAAAAATTTTGTCATTATTCTCCTTCACTTTTTCACCTCTAAACTCATCCAGTTACCATATCCTTGGTATTTTACAGGTGGGTTTCCATCAAGGACAACACATGTATCATAATGCCAACACAAACTTGTTATTTGGACATGTCTAGGTGCACTTTGGGATACCAAGGAGTGGTGTTTCAGATAGGGACACAATATTTATTAGTGCATTTTTTACCATATTGTGGGAGAAGATGGACATAAAGCTGAAGAGATCTATGACATTCCATCCGCAAACAGATGGACGGATAGAAGTATCCAATAGGTCTTTGGTGCAACTTTTGATGGGATACAACCAGAAGCATCTGAAGGCTTGGGATGAAAAATCTAGTATATATACAACATTCTTAAAATAGAGTAGTCCACACTTCTACATTAAATTCCCCATTGGAAACTTGTTTTGTATATTTTCCTCCTTCACCTTTGGATACCGCATATGGGTAGCAAGGAGGAGAGAGGGAAGATCTTATAGGAGATGTTTTTAGGGATGAAAAAATTATAGAGAAGATCAGGAAAATCCTTTTACATGCAAAATAAATAATGCAGAAGTATAAGGCTAAGCATGACCAACATAGAACAGAGAAATCATTCAAGGTGGAGACAGAGTATGGCTACAATTGAACAAGGAGAGGTTGCAAGGGCCTGGCAAGAAAATCGAGGCTTTGAGGTATGATCCATTTGAGATACTAGAAAAGGTGGGTGATAATTCCTATCGACTCGTTTTACCACCATATATGAACATTTACTTTGTTGTGAATCTATATAATTTGAAACTCTATGAGCCTTCCGTGATAAATCAAGAAGAGGAACAATTCCAACCTTCTATGGAGGATTTGTGCACCAAATTCTCAAGCAGAGTTGACAGAAGATATATTTTTGTGGAAGAGGTCCAAAAATAAAAGACATGGGCAACATGACCTTTGGTAGATTGGATTTAAGGGACAACTTCCAAGAAAATATGAATGGTACACCAAAGAAAAGGTGGAGGAAAACTTTCCTCACCTAATTCAGTAGAATATTTTTGGGGCCAAAGCCTCCTAAAATGGGGAGGTGTGATCCACATTGGATCATCATATTGTTTTTCATCCATGTCGATGCATTTGGAGTGGAAAAAGTGGAGGAATTAGCTCACGGGACCACTTTTACCAGCAAGACCCAGTTTGGAAAAATGGGGTCTGAAACCTTCCGAGAGCATTTTGAGGCATCAAACGACGTTTTTTGGATCTTCCCAATGATGCAAAAATCACGTCAATCAAAGTACATATGAAAAAATTATGCCACTCATGTTTTCACACCAATAGTTTGGGATGATGTCGTGTCAGCCCCCATTATTCATGGAAAAGGGGCTAGCTATGTGATTGTGATGTAAAGGACTCTAGAAGAGTATATATTGTAACTCTATTTAAAAGTTGATATATTCAAAATTAACCACAAGTAGGCTATCGGGTTGTGTTATAACTGAGCAAATAGGGAGAAGAGGCTTTTCACTCTTTCGAGATAATTTTGTTCCATAGCTGAGAAAAGATAGATAGGAGAGATAGGAGGTGGAGCAGAGAGGGAGGATTTGTGCACTGTAGCAGCCCATGGGCCACAAGCATTACTTATTTTACCCACGAGCTTATTTTCCATACAGAGAAAGAGAACAAAGTGACCTCACCTTCTATTTTGTTTTTCTCCCGAAAGGGTTTCCCAGAGCATATTTTGTGTCTTATGTGTGTGTGAGATTATTTTGTCATTATCTATTTTTTTGCATAATTTCAATTCGCATGCATCCACTAATTACAATTAAATCTAAATAGTTTTAATAAAACTATAATATTGTATAAATTCAAAATTATAATATAATATTATCAAATATGTTGTGACGAACTGTCCAGTGGAATATCCACAAAAGTTTACAGATCACCCCGAAAAAGAAAAGATGCATGCCCCTAAGCCAAGGGGATGGAAAATTCCTGACACTTCAGAATACGAAAAATAAAATCCCGAGGAAAATACTCCAAATACAGAAGCACAAACATAACCTGGTATTTAATCAAATGGGAGAGTTGGGGATCAATCAGGAACAATGGTTCATAGCCAGAAGAGTATTGAATCAACATAGATCATAGTATCATAATAACTAAAAGAAAAAACATCCACTGAAAAGAAATTGGGGGGCACAAATAAATCCCATGTATTTGATAGCTCATACTCAAACAAAGAAGTCTCCCTGAAGGTAGATGGAAATCAACTGGCAATAGTAACAACTGCTCCCAATCAAGGAGTTTCGTGAAAGGGGGAGATAAAAAAAGCAAAGATGGGGAAGCTAAGTGACTTTTATCACACTTAGCTTCAACAAATTTTTTGTACTTTTTATAGTATTTTATTTTATTTTTTCATCAACCAATAGGTTGATATGATCGAATTCTTACAAGCATATCTAGTGTAATTTCCCTTTTTCAGGAACATGCTGCTCCATCGGGAACATCTTAGATGTTCCATTTTTCCTTCTTCAGTGAGCTACTACAAGTCCATTTTAGAGATTGAATGATGGGGAATTTACAGGATATGACTCCTTCCAAAGAAGGGAGAAATCCTGAGGCTAGCTGGCCCTTCTCAGACTCTGCCTATGGATATGCAATATTCCACCTCGGGAATTTCTGCTACAGGGTCCTTGAGGATGCTGTATAAGGAAAATGCTGCAAAAATAAGACATACCAACGCTGGGATGCCCTAGATAACATCTCATACAACTCCTATGCAGAATATGAGCTCAAAGAAATACATATATATGGGTTATTCAGATCTCCCCAAACTAGATCTCTAAAACAATGCTCAATGAGAGAGCTTACAGCAATATATGAACATGAACACTGAACTCTGCAGATCTGAACATACCATAAGAGGGAAATGTATGCAGCCATCATTATATGATTATATCATCATAAATATACAATAAATAGTTGAGGGACAAGCCACTCAAACTCTAAGAGCAAACCTCCAGTGAATAGACAATGAAATACAAGAGTTGTTGCATATCCACAAAATGCCGGAGTAGCTGCAATTGCGCAGTTTATATGAAGGAATAGCTGTTGAATATGAATTAAATACATGTATGGCTGAAGGAATACAAGAAATAAGCCCAATAAAAGATAAATGGGCTGAAATACATGATTTCTAGCCAATCTATGAAGATTGCTAGAAATGTCGGAGAAAACCAAAATGTGACAACTGAGTTGTCACTGCAACTGATACAAAATATGAATGAGGCCATGGCAGATCTGAAATGTAGATTCCCTCCTCTGATAATTTCTCTAATACAAAGTGCTGATCACTTTGTCTTATAAACACACTCTTGATGAGCTCATGAAACCCTCTCTCACTGCCTCCTCTGGAATAACGCAGTTTCCTCCATGGACTGCGTAGTGGGAGATGATGGAATGTTGGCCCATGCCAACTGATCTGAGATAATGCCCAGGAATCCTCCTTGCAGCTCCTCCAATTAGTGGATCACTCCGCCAATGAAGAAAACTAAACAAGAGAGACTCCATGAGTTCCTCTCTTTACTGCCCCCAGTAACACAACGTCCTCTCTGCTACAGAAATAACGCTGTAACTGATGGTAGTAGTTGTGGCCAATGCTGGATTGAGGAAATGTAGCTCAATCCTCATCCTTTCTTGAGGAAGAGGTATGGATTCCTGACCGGGAACACCCTAGTGCCCAAGAGCACCATCACCCTACTAAACAACCCGGGGGTGCAAGCTCTTGTAGACCCAAAGTCTGAAATCTAAAACATAGCATAATCAAAATGGGCTGCCATCTCCTCGATATAAAGTGAGAGAACTCTTCTCCACCATGGTCCCCACCAATTAGGGTTTCCACCCTCATGAAAGTGTCTTCCCTCCAAAACTGTGCAACTTCTCTAGGAAGCCTCTTCCTCCTTGGGCAGCGTTGTTGACTTTATTCAATGGTGACTAATCAAGTGAGCTGGGTTCCATTCACACCCTTGGTGTTTATTTTAGCTGCTTTATTCACTCCCCTTTCACATTAGGAGTGTTATTTCTTCATCTAAAAGGGGCTAAGGTGTCTCCTTCCCCATTTTATTAAATAAAAATAAAATGTGCAACTATAATGTTCCATTTTAGCTTGAGGCTAAAACTGGGAACATTACATCTAGAATGTAATTTTTCCTTGTTTTTAGGTTGAATAAAATTACGATTTTTTCCTTCGAAAAAAATGAATTTTTTCCCTCTCTAATTTGAATTTGATTTTTTTAATGTTTATATTTGGTTATACATTTTTCCCCATAACCTTTTTTTTTAATGGAGGAGTGAAAAGTGTTAAAATGGGTTGTTTGTTTGTTTTTCCATTTGTTTTCTTTTCAAAGCTTAAAAAACCATGTTTTCCCCTAGTTTCAATGTTTTTCCTTTTTAATTTTTCCCTCTTTATCTCCTCCACCCCATCGATGATGATTATTATTAATATTATTATTGATTTTTTTGGCAACAATATTGGTTTTTAAGAAGGTGGCTTCGAATACGTGGTAATTTTAACACTGAAAAAAATGGGACGATTTTGGGAACATCACTTTTTGATTTGGGGTTTAATTTTACAATTTCGGTTACAATGGTACTAATTGTTAAGTTCATCATTCTAAATTAACCCAAAAAAATGCATTGATTCTCAGAACATCATTGTTCAATTTGGGAGTTGATTTTGAAGTTTTGGTTGCAATGGTAAACCTTTTTTAAGGCCACGGTTTCAAACGAGTTGAAATTTAACACCCACCCCCCCACACTCTCTCCCTCCTCTCATTGAAAATGTAGCTATGGTCGATCTTGATGAAATTTTTTGTTGACATTATTGTATTTATCAAATAAAAAAATTACAAGCCATATTTTATATGGCATTGAAAAAAAGGGGGAAAAATTACTATTTTGTTGTAATTAACCAAGAGACTCCACAAGTACTAATTCGGGTGCAAAATTAAAGAGGACAAACGTAAAATTTTGAATTTTCAGAATTTTCCCCCATAAGATTAAGTTGCCCTCCTAGAAGCTTCAAGTTGGATTTCCCTAAAAGGAACATATTTGGATCTCTCAATGATTATAAATAGAGCACCATCCTCCTCCTTCAAATGCAATTCACTTCTCTTAGCATATCTATTCATTCTACTCAAGCAAAGGTGATATAAGGAGAAACTAAAGGTCTACTCAAGCAGGAAGTCTTCCTTCTCTCTCTTGCCGAGGTCGATTTCATCTTGTGACTACTATAATAGTGATTCAAGAGTTTGATCTGAAGTTTTTTTTCTCCAATTCAAAGTGTTGTGGTTTGATCTAAGCCTGAGGAATAAGTCTGAGTTCATTAGTGACTAGAACAAGGTTTTGTGGTTTGACCAAGGTTTTTAGCACATATCCAGGCTCCAAGGAATTGATTTGAGGTTTGTTCCATTGATTCGAAGTCTCTTGCACTAGTATGAGCTATAAGATATTGATATGAAGCATGTTTCATTGATTCAATCTATAAGGCATTGATATGAGGTATGATCTGAGATCTGAATCATTAATCTGAGGTCTGTCGCATTGATCCATATTTGATCTGAGGTATAATATGAGTCATGTGGCTATGATATGAAGTTTGTGGTATTGTTCCATGATCTGAACATATTCGTAGTCTGAGATTTTTGTTTGAGGGTTGTATCTGTGTTGTATTATCTAACTTTGGTTGATGCATTCTTTAGAGTTGCGTCATATCTACATCTAGGCCGATACTTAGAGGAAGAAATTCAATTATTTTGTTGGTGAGATATGGGTCATAATTCAACATATTCTTGGTGATTGTGTTGGATCTATAGTTGTGGAGATTTTGCACTTGTGGGAGCTTTCTTAGGTCAATACAATATTTTTCTTGATGTTGTTGAAGGATCTCTCTAAGAAATATTTGATTGGTTTTTCCCCTTTGCGGGGTTTTTCCCTGGTCTTTGACCTAATTTTGGTGTCTCTTGTTATTGTGAATTGTGATCTCTTATTTTTCCTTACCATTCATTTAATTTTTGAAGTGTAATTACTTGATGAAGCGAATTAAATTGCAAAAACACCTGATACATTCACAAGTGATTCCTAGCAGTTCAAAAATTATCTTCCACTTGGTTTCTCAACATGGTTTTAGAGATGGAGCAAGGAAAGAAGCTTGCAGATCTCTTCTTAGAAGAAAACCTTGAAAGAAGCTCTTAAAATAAATATCCTATAAAATTCCTTGAGAGAATCCCTAAATGTATGATTTCTACCCTAGCTTGAGGATGCTCTTGTTATATGACTCTCCTCTACGAAAGTCGAATCTTCATCATAATCATCCATCTTTGTTGACCAAGGATATTGTCTTAAAAGATTAAGCATTTTACTCACAAAATTCTGACATATAAGTCCATATCACTGTAATGTAATCTCAAGCTAAAGTTTTTGTTATTAACTCTGAATGACAAACGAAAGTAACCAAAATAAATCTTATTATCTTATTCTAGATGAAGACCAAGTCCCATCCTCTATGGCTAAATGCATTGATTTTTTACCAATCACAAAATTTCTTAAGTATGAAAAGGTAGTCTATTAAAAGGGCCAAGTTATTATATCTACCTCATAACGTGAAGTAAAGGATAGAATTTTCTTTGTAATATGTTTTCAAAAAATCTTCACAATAATTTCTTTCTATCACTAAAAGGAATATTTGAACTGAATATTTGAAGTGCATTTGCATCGGTTTATAAAAGTTTATATATGTTTGGATCTTGGGTTAGCATCACTTTTATTATGATGCTACATAGTCAGGATTTACTAATATTTCTATGAAGGATTGTGGTGATTCTCAAAGAGTCTCTTCAAGGTTTAGAGAATTCATTCTAATTGTCTAAAGGGAACATGTATTCAAATACATCTCCATGATTCATACATAAAATGTGTATCTGTTAATTGTTGATGAAGGTTTGAGCATTGAAGGATGAAATACTTGATGGTGCCATATACTGTAATGAAAAGGGTACTGAGTTACCTCTTAAGGAGTCATTGAATATCAATTATTAAAAAAATCCAAAGTACTTGTTGTAGGTAATGAAGGGTGATAAATTCATTCCATGTACATGACATGGATAAGGATCTTTTATGAAAGGAAATGAAATGAAGCATGTTCATCTCAGTAGTATAGTCTGAAATTATTCTTAGTATATGAAACATTTCCATGAGAGATTTGAGTCCAGAGATATATTCCTCTATACACAGGTAAGGAAGGTCAATGTTATTAAAGGACAAGTCACTTGCATCTATGACATGTCCTAAAAGGAATTATTGACATAGCATCTGAAATTAGTACTTCAGTAAGTATGGAACCCTCTTGATCCTTATTCTACATCATTTGCAACCTTCCAAACCTCATAATTTAGATGAGAGGTGTGTATCAAAAATTCAAGTTGTAACTCTATCCTAGGACTGAATAAAGGTGATGTTGTATTAATAATTTCAAAATAATGATGTTAATACTCAGTATGGCATAAAGAGAGAAAAACATTGATCCTCGGGAAGTCTTTAGGAAATCTATCAAGGTAATCCTTCGTTGTTAATCTAGATCTATTGGCCTAATTCCTCAAACAAAAGACTCATCACTAAGGTAACAATTCAATAATGCAAGGATCAATGATTTTCCAAGAAAGGTTGACATATCATGACCTTGAAGTTTGATTAGATTGTTTTTGGAAGATGGAACCTTAATGAGTTGTCTATATCTATAGTTTATAAGGGTTAGAAAACCCAAGCAATGGTTTGAAAACCCTAGCAAGGGTTTGAACTAGAATTCGTGGAAAAACCCTAGAATGACCATTTCATAATACTAATATTGTGTGATGAAGTGGAATTCAAGTGTTGCATATCCAGGGTTTGTAAACCCTAGAAAAAATTTGAGAAATTATTTAATTATAGGGTTTGAAATTAAAAGCCTATCCATACAATTGTAAACCCTGATCAATCAATAGGGTTGGAAAAGAATGTCTGGGGTTTGTGGCAAAAACCCTAGGATTGATTGCTTCCGCTTAAAAAATAAACCTCTAGCTCTTTGATGATAAGGTGACCAAGGCATATTCAATTATTGGATGCAACAATACCAAGATCAAGAAGGAGACAATATACTCTCAATAGATAAGTACTTTCTTCATTATTTTAATTATTGTTTTACTTTCATATTCTTATCTTTGTATATATTTCTTGGTTTTACTTGTTCTTCCTAATGAGGATTGCAAGTTCTTAATGAATATTTCCAAGGTTGTGGCTATCGATGGAAGAACAAGATTAATGAGCATTAGATTCAGATGGAACATAAAAAACTAGCTTTATTGGAGTATTCTCTACTTATGTAGGATAGAAGTTCATTATGAATTCCAAATTAAACTGAATCCCATGAAGAATAGTTTTGATTCATATGCTCAGTGAAAGAGGTAGATGAAAAAATAAGTCTAGTTCAATCCAAGATCGAGGATATGGAGCTTGATAAAATCCTTTTGGAGACATGGGTTTATGAATTGTGTCATTTGTATGATGTGGAACTTGAAGAAGCTCTGCCAATGAATTGGAAAAACCCTCTGATCAACTCTTATCTGACAAGACATAAATTGAAGATAATCCCAAATGACATATCAAGGTTGTGAAAGATGAAACTATAACTTTTCTTATTTATATGGGTGACCTTCTTCTAACAAGTTATGAAGATTTGATTTTTCAATGTAAGAAGTACTTGGTTATTGAATGAAGGATCCTAGCATTACTATTTAAGACTGGAAGTCTAGTAGAAACCCTAGTGAATATTTCCTTGGTTAAGGGAAGAAAATTATCAAGATCCTACAGAAATTTGAAATTTTGGAATGTTATTCCATGAAAACTCTTATAAGGAAACTGAGAGAAGTTTACTATTTATTGATCCATCTATGTACAAGAAGTTGATTGGTGCTTTGCAGTGAAAAAATTGAGTCAATTATGGATGGAGCCCAATAATGAACAATGTATCATACATATTTATGATACTTCTAACCATTTCCTGAAGTATGTTGATGGAAAGAGTACTACCAATAGATATGGGCATTTTTATGGCGTATTACATGAGTGGAAATAAGACTTTTGTGGCATCTAGTTCTACTGAGGTAGGATGTATGGAAACATGTGTAGTGACTAATGAATAAGTTTGGCTTCAAAATTTTCTTTTCGATTAGTTTGATTTTATTATAGATACCAAAGTGATATTTTTTTAAGTTGTATAAGAATCCAGTGTATCATGGCAAGGTAAAACATGATAGCACCCAGTACCACTACATTCATGAAATGGTGTAGAAATGAGTAATAAGCTCTGGTATATCTCCACTGATTAAAAAACAACCGATAAAAAAATCTCCCCCATAGGAAGTTGTATATTTTAGAGATACGTTTGACTTGTCGATGTTTCCTCTTTGGTTGAGAGGGAGCAGTGATCTTCTTAGATCATGTTATTATATCTGTGCCATATTGACCTAGATATGGTTGTAGGCTCTGATTCAATGTGACTTGAAGGGGGAGAATGGTTCAATAGATTGATCAACATTGTGGACAACCATTCTCCCCGTGTCTTGTACTATGGCTTGTATAGGGTTTTTACCCCGAGTCTTGTACATTGACCTGTATAGGGAGAATGGTCTTGTGAGCATCTTTTTGTGTCTTGTGATTTGAATGGTATGGGACTTAACATCCTGTGTTGAGTACACTAACTTGTATATAAATATGGGCATATTCATGAGTCATGTATTTGACTTGTATATGGATTAACATCCATGTGTCAATACATTGAACTGGATAGGAAGATGGACATTTTCCTGTAACTGGCACTATGACCAATAACATAAAGGAAAATAACCATTCTCTTGAGTCTTGTACTATGACCTGGATAAATTTGTAATCCCTAATTCAAGTACATTGACCTGGATTGGAGAATGCGTTAAAAGGTTATCGGGTTAGATAGGAGGCTCCCAGCATCCGACTCTAAAGATCTGATTATTACCATGCATGGATAAGGAAATACTCTAGTTTTGCAGTACTAGCTTATTGATTTATATGGTACCATGTCTATGAACTTATGAGACACTAATTGATTGGTGTCTCTTGGGGAAAGTATGCATGAAGAGTACCATGGTGATTTGGTAATGGGTAGTGATGCTAATAATCCTTTGATGGTGTTGATCTAATCTTAGCCTTTTCTTAGAGAACCTTTTCAACTTGTATTACATCTTGGCTATGCTTATGAGTACCTCCATATCTAAGAGGGACTATTGAAAATGTAGTTATGGTCAGTCTTCATAAAGCAAATTATTGTCATTATTGTATTTATCAAAATATTTTTTTTGTAACCCATATTTTACATGACATTGAAAAAAAAGGAAAAAAATACCATTTTGTTCTAATTAACCAAGAGGATCCATAAATGCTAAGTCAAATCCAAATTAAAGAGGGAAAACGTAAAAATTTTAATTTTCAAAATTTTCCTCCATAAGGTTAATCTGACCTCCTATACGCTTCAAGTCAAATTTCCCTAAAAGGAACCTATTTGGATCTCTCAATGGTTGTAAATAGAGAACCATTTTTCCTCCTTCAAAGGCAATTCAGTTCTCTTAGCATATATATTTGTTTTGTACAATTGAAGTTGATTTATGGAGAAACTAAAGGTCTACTCAAGAAAGAAGCCTTCCTTCTCTCTCTCTCGCTAAGCTCTATTTCATCTTATGACTATTATAATAGTGATATGAGGGCTTGATCTAAAGTGCCATGACTCTAATTCAAAGTGTTGTGGTTTGATCTAAGCCTGAGGCATAATTTTGAGTTCATTGGTGACTAGAATGAGGTTATGTGGCTTAACCAAGGTCTGTAGCACATATATCTACTCTAAGGAATTGATTTAAGGTCTAATCCATTGATATGAATTATGTTGCATTGATATGAGCCATAAGTTATTGATATGAAGTTTGTTGCACTAATCTGAGATATAAGGTATTGATATCACTAATGTTACACCTTAATGTGGGAATTGTATTCCCACATTAACCTCTATGATAACCCACTCCCAACCCTAAAAATTGGTTTGCAAATAGGCTCGTTTTACATTATAATCATCCTCAATACTACCCTTTTATTAAACCTAATGGCACTTAATATACCTCTTAATATTTTGAAAACTTATCTCTTATAAAATATAACTCTCACATAACTATCATAATTTATTATATTACTCCTTTTTAAATTTGGAGTGTTACTTATCTCTAATTAAGATTTTATCAAAACTTCTCTCCTTTGTGTAATTAATTATAATTTCAAATTTTATAAATTAATAAAATATTATAATTTAATTAAAATATTACAATTATTTTCATTATAATTTAACAATATTATATTTTATATACATTAAAATATATAAAAATGATATAATTTAATTAAATATGAATATTATAATTTAATTAAATCTCACAATTATTTTCATTATAATCTAACATTATTATAATTTTATATACATTTAAAGAAACACATTAACATATCACATTTTTATATATTATAAAACACTACCTTAAAAAACCTTTTCTTACAAAAAATTTAGAAATATATTTAAATTTACTAATAATAAATACCTAAATAATTTAAAACTTGTTGGTTCCTTTTCTTTCTTTTCCTCGCCACCTCCTATTTACTCCTCATTTCTGAGATATTTCTTCCTCACATTTCTATCTTGATAATGAACCTCGGTAGAAGGTTCGAAACGTCGGTATAACAAATAACCTCATGCAATGGATCTGCATTAATTATACAACAAGAATATATATCATGGATTCAATCTGATCTAACAATGTGTTAAAGTTAAATACTGAACCGCTTCTACAAATCAATTGTGGAATTAAAAACACAATCGTCAATCACATGAAGCAAAGAAGAATCAATCAAGCCACAACACAGATAATTTCTTGGGGAAAGCTTGCTGCTAAAAACCCCACTATCTTCTATTGTATATTCAACATGGAATCATGAAAAAATTACATAAAACTCTTCTCACAAGAGCCCTCCTATACTCAACTAATTGTCTCACACTGTCTCAGAGAAAACTTACCAATTTTTAGACAATTTACTGCCTCCAGATAGCTTCCCTTGTTTGCACAATCCATGATGAATGCAATCCCTATTATTTAGGAATTTTGGCCTTCCTTGACTGTGCAAGTAACATGGGAACTCTAATGGGTGCAACCCAATAATCCTACAACTGATAGTCAACTTCCCTCTCACCTAGATCTCAATTGTGTCTCCACTAGATCTGACATGCATGCAGCTAATAATAGTAAATCCTTAGTTGCATGTGAGATCATCATTGATTGTGAATTAATTAATATTTAATTCACTTGATCTCTCACTAGTGTATCTAACAGTTACAACTAGCACAATTGAATTTAACTCACTTAACTGAGTTAAATTGATTACAACCTGCATTAACTAATGCACCACTGCACTTTGAACTTTGTTACAACTAGAATTACTCTGCATTCCTCACCAACTACCTCTAACTTAAAATTCATGAGCTAAATGAGTTTATCACACTCAGTTAACTATTACAAGTTTTTTTGAGATTATATTACATTTTATTTTCCATCTTAATTAAGGGATAACTAAAATAGACATGCACCAAATTTAGCCCACACCAGTGTAGGTGCCACTAAGCCCTATGGTCCCACTCTAGTGTAGGTGCTTCTTGGACGTCATGGTCCCACACTAGAAATGGGTGCTGAAATTTCTTCTTGAATCTCAACACACCCTCTCAACAAGAAAGGGATTATCCTTCACCCCGATCCTGCCTCTATGGTATTCGAATTTTCTCCTGGTGAGCGCCTTCGTCAAAATATATGCATCCTGATCTTGCGTGGGAATGTACTAAAGCAAAATTTTTCTTCTCTACACACAATCTCTGAGATGATGGTACCAGATATCTATGTGCTTGGACCTATCATGAAACACGGGATTAATCGAGAGTTTAATGCAACTCTGATTATCACAATGTATCATTGCTGGATCCATCTGAGAACCAAACAAACCAACAAAGATCTTTCTCATCTAGATAGCCTCACATGCAGCTTGAATTGCTACCATGTACTCTGCTTCCACTTAACTGAGTGCCACATATCGTTTCTTCCTGTTGTACCAATAAAATGTTGTCGATCCTATGCTAAAGATCCCTCTTGATGTGCTCTTTCTGTCTAATGGACTGCCTGCCCAATCTGCATCTGTGAAGCCTTGAAGCTTCACTCCCTATGTCTATCTATACCATATACCATATTCTGATGTGCCCCTCAAGTATCTCATGACATGCTTCCCCGCCTTCCAAAATAGCTTGGTAGGCTTAGCCATAGCTTGACTCAGTTGGTTAATTTCATAGCAAATGTCTAATCTGGTGTTCACTAGATACATCAGTGAACCAACTAACTGACTGTAGACAGTAGCATCCACTACCTCTCCAGAAGTAGCATCCTCTTTCCTCCAATTTCCTGGAAGAGGAGTATCCATGGGTTTGTGGCTCTCCATGTGAAACTTACCCAGTATCTCTTTGGTGTAGTTTCCTTGAGAAACAAAAATTTCACCATCTTGCTGCCATATTTCCAAACCAAGAAAATAATGAAGCAGTCACATGTCCTTCATTTAGAACTCCCTTGCAAGATCCTCCTTACAAGAGTGTATCAGCTGCTCATCACTAGTCAAAATTAGATCATCAACATAAAGAACAATAATCAATAGCTTACCCTCAACCAAAATCTAGTACATGTTTTCATCAGCTTCAATTTTGGTGAAGCCCAGTCCGGTCAAATAGATGTCTATCTGAGTGTACCAAGCACGAGGTGCTTGCTTCAACCCATACAGTGCTCTCTTGAGTCAGCACACATGTGACTCACTGTTAAAGATCTTGAAACCTTCATGTAGCTCTATGTACACTTCTTCCTTAATCACTTCATTGAGAAACACAATTTTCGCATCCATCTAATGAATGTGCCAGTCCATCTGCGCTAAGAGTGCAAGTATGGATCTAATGGAAGAGTGCCTTGCAATAGGTGCAAAAGTCTCATCATAATCAATCCCCTTGATTTGTGAGAATCTCCGGGATACAAATTTGGCCTTTTATTTCTCCACACTCCCATCAACAACTTTCTTTACCTTGTCGATCCATCTAAATCCAACCACTGATTTTTCGACTAGTCTTTGGACAATTTACCATGCACTGTTCTTGACAATTGAGTCATACTCATCCACCATTGCATCAACCCAAGTTGGTTGCTGCACTGCCTCCTGAAAGGAAGATGGTTCAATCACAATACATTTGCTCATAAGATCCATGTATCCTATAAACATGTCTGGAGACTGTCTTTGTCTGTGTTGTGAAGTAGGGGCCCCTACATTCTTTGCAGCATCAAGTCTCAATCTATCAGCTTCTATGGTGTGCCTTCTACCATTTCTAATGGATGGCTCTACATGAGTGTTTTCTGCCACTCCATAATCCTCCTCATGTGGTTTCTCCACATCTTGAGGCTCGTCCTTGGCAACCAATAGCTCTTCCTCTGCATGCAAGTCCAGCTCCCTCTCAAGTGACAACCGCATGGATTTCTCCTCATCAAATTTTATATCTCGCCGCACAACAATCATTTTGTTGTTTGGAAAATACGCTTGATAGTTATGGGGTGTTTCAGTGTACCCCACAAAAATCGTGATCTCAGTTGTCGGTTTGAGCTTCTCCCTGGCATCTTTGGTCACATGCTCATAAACAGATGAGCCTAAAATCTTAAAGTGTGAAACATCAGGTTTCTTACTAGTGAAAGCCTCTTCAGGTGTACTCATGCCAAGTATCCTATGACAACAATGATTATGCACAAATACCACAATGTTGCATGCTTCTACTCATAGATGCATCTGTAGGCCTTGATCATGCAACATCACTCTTGCTACACCCACAATTGTTCTATTCTTTCTTTCAACAACCCTATTTTTTTGTGGGTTATGAGGCGCTGTCAGTTCTCTTTGAATTCATTTTTTGCTGCAGAAGTTATTGAATTCATTAGAGAAGTACTCTCCACCATTATCGCTCCTAAGAACTGTCACTTGCTTCCCAGACTCTTTCTCCACCAGTGCCTTAAACTCAAGAAACTTTGAGAATGTCTGATATTTCTTCTGCATGAAGAAGATCCAACACTTACGAGAAAATTCATCAACAAATATCACATAGTACTTATGTTTTGTTGTCGAAGCAACAAAGAATAGTCCACATATGTCTGTATGAACTCTCTCAAGGATCCCCGAAGCTCAGTTCTCCTTCTCATGAAAGGTGGCCTTTACATATTTTCCCATAGTAAATCCCTTGCATGTGTCTGACTACGCAAGTGTACCCTTAGGAAGACCAGTATAAATCTATTGCATGACTTTCAAGGCTCCATGGTGAAGATGGCCCAATCTCTTGTGCCATAATTTTGCCTCATCCCGGCTCACCACTTTGTCTACCTTGCCCATCAATGTTGTGCACTAAAAAAAACATCATAGCCTCTATCCTCAAACATTGCAACTGAGACTAAATTTTTCTTCAAACCTGGTACATGCATTACATATTTTAATTGAAAAGGTTTACCTGAATTCCTTCAATGGAAGGTAATGGTACCAATCCCGGTAGCACTATACCGCCTGTCATCACCCATTTCAATATGCATATGGAGATCCTTATCCTCCAAGCTACTAAAACGTTTTTTGTCTCCTGTCATGTGAAAGGAAGCACCATTATCCAAATACCACACATATCCCAATGCACTTGACACCATGCATGCGATCAATGAGAAGTCAAGCACAAATTGTGAGGCCAAAGCCTCACCAACTGCAGATCCTCCAGCCTTCGTGTTCTTCTTCTTTTGTGGACAGTGTTGGTGTCCAGATGTGAACAATATTCAAACCCTTTTTTCCACATAAATTATCAACCCAAGGGAATTAGTTATTTCAAGACTAACGCACACAGTATATGCAAGAGCAGTCACACAACCTGCTATTGGATCACAGGATTAATTAAATGAACAGAAAACTACTGTAATAGCAATTAATTGGATTGCAGAACTATAAAGGTATTCACAAAAATTACAGAATATACTGGAACAACAGTTACAAAACCAAACTAAAACATGAAATCAATGGAAAGAAAGGTACCGCAACACCTGATCAGAAGAGTGGACCCGACTCTTTGATTAGGGTTGCAGTAAACTCACAACTTACAGGTAAAATAGCATAATTTTGTGCATTCAATTAATTGGGAAATACTTTTGTTGAAAAATTTGTATATGCCTGCTTAACCCCGATTCACAACCCACGGGCCCTCTTTATACAATTGTTCAAGAAATCACAGATTTCTTCTAACAACTACATCTACAATTATACAATTCGTTGCAACAACAACCTAGTTGCCAAAAGGAAATCATGAAAAAGCCTAAAATATTGCTGGGGTGAAATGGAGTCTGTTGCGCTGTAGCAGCAAGTGAAGATAGCGCTGGAAATTAGGAGTTGCTCCATGACTCACAGCTGTAATCTTCCTACTTTTTCCAAATCTATAAAAATATCATAATTAACATTTGAAAAAGGTAAAAACTCCTTGACGATTACTTCATTAATCAAATATCCTAGGTTAGATAAAATAAATGGGTTTACCTCATGCATTTAAGAACAATAATGATACAAAGAGATAGAAAGGTGGGCGAAAATGGGAGAGAAAAGTATACAAATCTGGTACCTAACATCTCCCCCCAACTGATCTATCTACATGTCCTCATGCAGCTCGTCGTCTCCTCAGATCTGGGTTGGACTGACTGTTGCTAGCATGAAGCTGTGTGAGATCAAAATTTTTGGCCATTTCTGTCCCAGGGGGTTTATAAACTTCTGTCAAAACAACATCCTTCCACCAGTCTGGGTCAACGTTGTATGCAGGAGTATATTGGTTGGCTAGCAACCATATAAGGGGAAATTGAAACCTCAGCTCGATCCATCTGACCCCACAGGTCTGAATGCATGCTACAAAACGTGGCATCCTCTCTAGAGCCCATGCAAAGTTAGGTGCTCCAAATGTTTCTTGTCCTCTGACGGCTGAAGATGACAACATCCACCTCCTCTGACAACTGTCCAGTGCTTCCTTTCGAAACATTGTAAATTGTCTGACACAGAGGTTAGCAAACCATTTCTGGGTTGTCAACATGTGCTCTCTGTGCACCTCAATCTATAGGAAGGTAAAATTCTTGTTATACATATTTTTTGACTAGCCATGCTCCTTCCTCATCATTAACGGCCTTGTGACTTGGTTTTCCTCAAACGTATCATAGGTCTTTCTCCATTTAATCTGATTGATGGTGTAGGAGGCAAAGGCTCTTAAATGAATATCCCCCATGAATGGAACGGGGTTAAAATCTTGATCATGCCCCAAAAAGTATACGTGCATGTAGAGCTCGCACATTAAGTGTTGTCCTATGATATCATGAATTTTCAAGATACGGAGAAATTTAATGGGGTCCTCAATTGTTGGAAATATGATGCAGAGTGTTGTCCTTGATGGCAACCCACTGAATGAAGATGAAGACATGCGACTGATGACATGTGTTGTCCTTGATGGCAATCCACTTGATGAAGTTATTCTTGACTTGATGGACTTGGTAAATGATGTAAATCTGATATGAAATGATGTTTGATAGCAATATGATGATGAGTGTTGTCCCTGAAAGGCAACCCACTTGATAAAGATGATGGCAACTTACTTGATGAAGTTGTGCTTGCTAGAATATGTTCTTGATGAAGAAAAATGATGTATCTACAGTGTGTACAGAAGGCAATGAAGAAAGGAATTCAGAATGTGCTCAAAGTATGATGAAAAGTGTGTCTCTATGCATACGCGGATATGTCTAGGGGAAGTCGCGTATGCACGCGGGAAAGAACGTGATAAGTCGCGTATGGGCAAAAGCGCTCAAAAAGCGCTCATAAAGTAGGGCCCGTGGTATTGAAGACTCATGGTATTGATTTGGCTCGTGGTATTGAAGGCTCATGGTATTGCTTTGGCTCGTGGTATTGAAGGCTCATGGTATTGCTTTAACCCGTGGTATTGAAAAAGGATAAACCTATATAAGGAGAAGAAATTCATTGTGCAAATCATGAGTGTGGGTGCAAGATGTCTGAGCTTGAATGAATACTTCTCTCTGAAGTAGATCTAAATGAAAGGGTTACACTTGAAGATAAATCTGAATGGATGATGCACCAATGATGAAGAAAGGGATCTAGATCTGAAATGTATCTACTAGATCTGCTTATGGAAGGCTTAGATCTGTGATGAGGCGAACATCTAGGCGAACATCTGTCTGAAGTGAAAGGGTAAATCTGAACTGAATATCTGATCTGAAGAAGTATGCTTCTTTGGAATAATTGAAGATCTATACGCTACTTTGACGCGGAGGAAGCGCGTATATACGCAGCTTCAGCGAAGAGAAAGCGCGTATGCGCAATAAAATATACACTGAGGTATACGCCGGTTTGTGTGGACGGAAGCGCGTATATACGCGAACTCAGTGAAGTAAAAGAGCGTATGCAAACTAGGGTTTGCTGAAGCAAGGGGTATGAAATATCTGATCTGTTCTGCTGTGTTTCTGCTATCTGATCTGTGTTGATAAGTATCTGTTGGTGATGTATGTTTGTGCTTAAAAGAATGGAAAGGGTCCAGTTTGAAAATATGATGAAATGTGGCCTGCAAGTTGTGTTCTATTGAAGTTGGTTGGATCCAGTGTGAAAATTGATGAAACGTGGTCCAAGGTGGTGCTGAAGGTTGTAGCCTTCAGTCAGGGGGTTGTAGCTCCCTTCCAGGAGAGGCTGGTAAACGAGATTGGGGGGTCGTAGCTCCCTTCCAGGAGAGGCTGGTAAACGAGTCAGGGGGTTGGAGCTCCCTTCCAGGAGAGGCTGGTAAACGAGCGCAGGTGGATGCCTGCGTGCTGGTCAAGTCTGCGCCAGCACATATGTTGTAAGATGTTTTCTCTATAATAAAATATTGAAGGCCGAGCAACTGCAGCGGTGGTTTTCTCCCGATTTGGGTTTCCACCTAAAAATCCTGGTGTTCATGTGTGATTCTTTGTGTGATGGTTTATTCTGTTCTTACTGCACATGTTAACTGTTTATTGAACATCTGATGAATGAATGATGGAATAATATAAGTGAAGATTTAATGACAGATCTAGATCTCTGTGTATACGCTAGTTTCATAAAGGGGATCCGCGTAAATACGCTAGTTTACTGAAGGAAAGTAGCGTATGGGTTTTAAGGAATGAAAAAGTAAAAAGATTTGATTATGCAGTAAATACTGATTTACCCCCCCCTCTCAGTATTTTTTTCCCAACAATTGGTATCAGAGCAGGTCCTTCTGCAAAAGCTTGATCGCTTAAAGGAGATCCGTCGCAATGGGAAAGAAGCAAAAGAAGAAGGTTACTCAAGGAAAGAAGAAGCCTCGGAAATCATGTATAGAAGATGAAACAGGTATTGATCGTTGTTCTTGTATTTTACTTAACTGTATATGCAAAGATTATGATAGTGAAAGTGAAGATGAAGAATATTCTGACCAAGCTCTACAAGTGCTCATGGCAAAGAAGAAGGATACTCAAAGTAAGGAGATGTCTCAGAAAACCAGTTTAGCAGAAATTGAAGAAGATGAATCAGATAGTGATTGGGGTCATCCTTTGAAAGATCTTAGTGGCAGAAACAATGATGAAGATAGGGAGAAAAAAATTGTGGATCTAGAAGAAGTTATCAAAGATCAACAAAGAAAATTTAATGAGAGGGAATCTGCTAACAAAGCTTTGTGTTTTAGACTGAAAAGGATGTTCGATGATGTATACAATCGAAGTAAAGGATATCAAGCTGGAATCATCTCTCTGCAAATAGAACTTGAAGAATCAAATGAGAAGAATGAAGGACTTGAAGCAGAAAACGTTTCTCTAAAAGCAGATCTGGAAAAATCAAAAAGGAAGAATGAAGGTCTTGAAACTGGAATCATCTCTGTACAAGAAAAACTTGAAGCATCAAGTAAGAAGAGTGAGGAACATCTACCATCATTTGAAAAGGAAGGACTTGAAGCAGAAATCATTTCCCTCAAAGAAGACCTGGATAAATCAAATAATAAGAATGCAGAACTTGAAGTTGAAAACATATCTCTGAAAGAAGATCTCAAAGCATCAAAGAAGAAGAATGAAGAGCTGCAACAAACATGTGAAGTAAATGAAAATTGGTTGAAAGAAGAGATCCTAAATCTGAAGGATCAAGTAGAAGATGGAAGAAGGAAAGAAGAAAGCATGACAAAGCAATGTCAAGACTTGGAGGTTGAGGTAAACATTCTCAAAGGTAAATTAGAAGAAAAGGTTAAACTTTTAAGGTTTCATGATACTACTAATATCTTGGACAATATTCTGAGTAATCAAAGGTCTCCTGCTATCAAACATGGTCTTGGTTTCCATGAAACTATTAAAGGTGAATCTAGCTCACAAGGAAGTGCTAAAAATTCAGAGGTAGTCAATGCAAAACCTGAAGTGTTGAAAGAGACAAAAGCTCAACCAAAAATCATGAATTCTCAAAGGAATTCATTCAAGAATGTTGAATGTTTTAAATGTCATAATTATGGGCATGTTGCAGCAAATTGCAGAAGCAGAACAATTCAGCCACAAACAAACAGGTTCTACTCAGAAAGGTACTCTAGTAACTTCAAGGGATATTGTTTTTCATGTAACAAGTATGGACATAAAGCAGCTGATTGTAAAAGGAGGAAGAATAGAAATACTCATTATGATTCTTATGTTTATTTCTCTGACCACATGAGATGTTATGCTTGTAACAAGTATGGACATGTAGAAAAAGAATGTAGGATGAACAGATCTGGGAAAGTGGACAATTTTCAGCACACAGTTGGAAAGCTCAAGCAAATTTGGAAAAAGAAGGAGGACCGATCAGAAACGTAGGGAATTCTGACCCTACTTCAGTCATCCGCTTCTGAAGCTGACTTTTCTTATTGACTGCAGGAATGATGTGAGATACATTATGAGATCTAGCAATGTATCGTCACAAGGGGAGCAATGCATGATGACTCTCATGGTTGATTTGATTATACTGGTTATGTTTACTTCTGACAGCGCATCTGATGTGGAAAGGACAGGTACAGGAGGTACAAGCTCAGGAAGAGATAAAGGAATGTGAAAAATTGCTATGTTTCACTTTCCATACGCGGGTTCTATTCACAAAAGTCGCGTATACACGCGAGTTCCAGCAGACACAGTCGCGTATGCATTGAGGATAAGAGAATTCATATGATAACTGAAGATCTGGAGTAAAGGTCCAGGGGGAGCATCAGTCTGACTGCTGATGTTTGCACTGTTAGCATTATTCTGGTCATACTCATGATAATGAAATGAGACGTGGGTTCTTGTGTTGAAGATTATGGATGAAGCCTGGTTGCTTTATGATGAAGAGCATTAGTTGATGAGATGAAAGTCTTATAACTCAGAGATGAGAACTGATCATGCAGAGATTGTTGCTGATGACTTGCTGATTGCACAAGTTAAGGAAGAGCACTGGTTTAGGGGGAGTAGCAGGTTGAATACTAATGATTGCATTGTTGGCAATATGATTGCTTATTCTTTGGTTATTGTGATACTCATGCTCAAATGATGATGGCTTGGTACATGGTTTATGATGATGAGACGTTGAATGAGCTGTGTTTACTGCTTGCTGGAGTTTATCTGTTGGATGAAATTGGAAGTCTAGTTCATGCAAAGCTTGTTACTATGGTTAAGATATTTTGCCTACATATGGTACTTCATGTTAAATCTTAAATATCATGGTGATGTTGGACCACATGGATGATTGCTTGACACTTATGTGAAGATGCTGTTCTGGTATGGAAAGAATGTATTGATGCTGCAAAGAATCTGAAGACTTGGATACTAATGTGCTTATGCTACCACCATTGGATGATGCTTGAAGACACAACTACATTGTTCTATCCATCCGTAGTCCAGGGAAGTATTCAAATATCTCAGAAAGAAGCTGAACACTGTCTTTGCCTCACAAAGAATCAGATCTGGTTGAAATTTAGAAGATGGCATTGGATACGCGGGTTTCATGAAACACAGTCGCGTATATACGCGAGTTCCTGCACAGAAAACCGCGTATGTTTGGTTGCTGGAAATTTTTGGTTGGTTCAGCTCTCTTCAGCACAGCTGCAGTGCTGTTTGGTATCTCTGATACTGTTTGGTATCTCTGGTGGTGTTCCAGTTCTCATAATTCTATTTCTAATGTTTTGATAAAGATGCCTTGATGATTTGTTGGTGATGGAAGTGTTCAGGATGCACAAACTAAGGGGGAGCCTTAGTCATTTGGAAAGGATGCTTGGATGCACAGATTCAGGGGGAGCATTGGCTTTGCTAAGTATAATGCATTGTTGGCATTATGATGGTTCTGAAATATGTTCTCTTTCTTGAGGACTTTCTGGTGTTGGTCTTAAATGGTCATCTTTGTAATTTGTTGAAAAGGTCTTGTTGAGACTCATGTTGTAAAATTGTAAATATTCAGTCATGTAAGGACTTGCCAATTTTGTAAACCCACTTGGTTGGGTAGCTGAGTCAAATTTTGTAAACCCACTTGGTTGGGTAGCTGAGTCAAATTTGTAAACCCACTTGGTTGGGTAGTTGAGTCTCATATGTAAATCCACTTGGATGGATCTTTGATGTAAGTGTGAGTCATTGATGATAGGAACTTCATAGAGTCATGTACTTCATTAGAAAATATGGTTGAAGATTCAGCATGAACTCAGGGGGAGCATGGTCACTTTAGTATATATCAGATCTGCAGAACGCTTCTTCTACATGAGGAGAAAAGGGGGTGAGTGTGTTGGTTTTGATCCGCCCGTTGCCCTTGATGTCAAAGGGGGAGAGTGTGTTGGTTTTGATCCGTTGGTTTTGATCCGCCCTTTGCCCTTGATGTCAAAGGGGGAGAGTGACATGGTGTTTGAATGCAGATAATGGTGTCAAAGAATTGGGAGAGTGACATGGTGTCAATGTACTTATCTGTTGTGGTAACCAAGCACCATCGTGGTTGCCATCAAATCCAAAGGGGGAGATTGTTGGAAATATGATGAAGAGTGTTGTCCTTGATGGCAACCCACTGAATGAAGATGAAGACATGCGACTGATGACATGTGTTGTCCTTGATGGCAATCCACTTGATGAAGTTATTCTTGACTTGATGGACTTGGTAAATGATGTAAATCTGATGTGATATGATGCTTGTTGATATTATGATGTTGAGTGTTGTCCCTGAAAGGCAACCCACTTGATAAAGATGATGGCAACTTACTTGATGAAGTTGTGCTTGCTAGAATATGTTCTTGATGAAGAAAAATGATGTATCTACAGTGTGTACAGAAGGCAATGAAGAAAGGAATTCAGAATGTGCTCAAAGTATGATGAAAAGTGTGTCTCTATGCATACGCGGATATGTCTAGGGGAAGTCGCGTATGCACGCGGGAAAGAACGTGATAAGTCGCGTATGGGCAAAAGCGCTCAAAAAGCGCTCATAAAGTAGGGCCCGTGGTATTGAAGACTCATGGTATTGAAGGCTCATGGTATTGCTTTGGCTCGTGGTATTGAAGGCTCATGGTATTGCTTTAACCCGTGGTATTGAAAAAGGATAAACCTATATAAGGAGAAGAAATTCATTGTGCAAATGATGAGTGTGGGTGCAAGATGTCTGAGCTTGAATGAATACTTCTCTCTGAAGTAGATCTGAATAGAAAGGGTTACACTTGAAGATAAATCTGAATGGATGATGCACCAATGATGAAGAAAGGGATCTAGATCTGAAATGTACTTGTATCTACTAGATCTGCTTATGGAAGGCTTAGATCTGTGATGAGGCGAACATCTAGGCGAACATCTGTCTGAAGTGAAAGGGTTGAATCTGAACTGAATATCTGATCTGAAGAAGTATGCTGCTCTATAATGATTGAAGATCTATACGCTACTTCACCGCGGAGGAAGCGCGTATATACGCGGCTTCAGTGAAGAGAAAGCGCGTATGCGCAATGAAATACATACAGAGGTATACGCTGGTTTGTGTGGACAGAAGCGCGTATATACGCGACATCAGTGAAGGGAAAGCACGTATTCAAACTAAGGTTTGCTGAAGCAAGGGGTATGAAATATCTGATCTGCTCTGCTGTGTTTCTGCTATCTGATCTGTGTTGATATGTATCTGTTGGTGATGAATGTTTGTGCTTAAAAGTATGGAAAGGGTCCAGTATGAAAATATGATGAAATGTGGCCTGCAAGTTGTGTTCTATTGAAGTGGTTGGATCCAGTGTGAAAATTGATGAAACGTGGTCCAAGGTGGTGTTGAAGGTTGTAGCCTTCAGTCAGGGGGTTGTAGCTCCCTTCCAGGTGAGGCTGGTAAACGAGATCGGGGGGTCGTAGCTCCCTTCCAGGAGAGGCTGGTAAACGAGTCGGGGGGTTGGAGCTCCCTTCCAGGAGAGGCTGGTAAACGAGCGCAGGTGGGTGCCTGCGTGCTGGTCAAGTCTGCGCCAGCACATATGTTGTAAGATGTTTTCTCTATAATAAAATATTGAAGGCTGAGCAACTGCAGCGGTGGTTTTCTCCCGATTTGGGTTTCCACCTAAAAATCCCGGTGTTCATGTGTGATGCTTTGTGTGATGGTTTATTCTGTTCTTACTGCACATGTTTACTGTTTATTGAACATCTGATGAATGAATGATGGAATAATATAAGTGAAGATTTAATGACAGATCTAGATCTCCGTGTATACGCTAGTTTCATAAAGGGGATCCGCGTATATACGCTAGTTTACTGAAGGAAAGTAGCGTATGGGTTTTAAGGAATGAAAAAGTAAAAAGATTTGATTATGCAGTAAATACTGATTCACCCCCCCCTCTCAGTATTTTTTTCCCAACATCAATCTCGTGCCAAATTTCCTTATATATACTCTCAAGACAAAAGAAAATAAATTTCTCACGAAGGAATAAGGCATATTTATGTGCAGGAGGTATGCATGCCATTACCTGTTGTACAAGGGAGAACATCTTCTCCTTATCCAATTGCAGCAGCTGCACTTGTTCTTCTAATTCTTCTATTCTGGCCTTTTGTTTAGCTTGCCTCAGTCGCACCTTATCTAACTGGTCTATGTATCCTATAATGATCCCGACAACCTGTTCTATAACCCACATTGCCTCTTTCTTATGCCCATTCACAGCAGACTGCCACCTTTGGATCTCAGCAGCCAAGAAAAATTCTCAGCCTTCAAACAACTATTCAATCAGACTAGTCTGTGTAGCTGCAGAGGAGACCTCAATTTTTGGCTTTACTGCCCTTCATTTGTAGACTTTTACCTTCTTTTTCAACCGGGAAAATTTTCTCTTCAACTACCGAACCTCCCCCTTCAATCTCATGGTTTCATTGAACTACAACTTATACCTTTTCTTGAGAGGTAACCTTCTCTTATCACACTATTCAATCCATTCCTGTTTGATAATAAATTCATTTTCTAGGCCTATAGGGCTCAGGGGGTAGTGGAATGTTGTCGGTATTATCAACTGGTTCTTCTGTTAAGTATTTCTGGTTGGGCTCCTTATCTTCAGGGGCATCTTCCTCTACATTTATCTCGAGGAATCTTGTCATTTTGTCATCATTTTCATCGACCACTTTGTGTTCCGGTATTTCCATAGGAATCCCATCTTCTTTGCGAGCCTTTCTGTCCTCCAACAAAGATTCACCAATGACTGAGCCGATATTGGCCATGTCCTTTCCTAGGTTGACAAACTTAAGCATCGGTGGAACAACTATTTCCTCCATTAATCGTTGGGGTGAGAGGAATCCCCTCACCCCTCTAGGCATCATGGACTAGAACAGAAAGCGAGGAACATCTTCATCATCCTTTTTTCTAGCTTTGGCCGGACTTTCATGCACTATTACTTCAGTCGGAGTCGACACTAGTTCTTGTGGAACAACATCGATTCCAAGGGTCATTTCCCTTTTGTCCTCCTATCCTTTGTGCATTATTTCCTCCTCTTTGGTCGAAACTAGTTCTTGTGGGACAGTATCAACCTCACGGGTTATTCCTCCTCTATCTCATGTTCCTCATGAATTGCTTCCTCTTCTGTGGTCGATACTGGTCTTTGAGTGTTGTGGAGGTAAATCCCCTCTGCGGACAGAGGCGATCCCTACTAGCCCAGACCAGGTCTAGCAACAATCGTTCACGCTATAGTGCAGGTTCCTAATTGCAAATAAACCAACTAGTGATGAAGGCTTACCTGGAATCCAACGTTGTCGCTTGTAGAGAAAGTAGCGCTCCCGTTCCTTAGCTCTGGCAGATCACAATCCTCACGATCTCCGTGATCGGACACCTGCACACGCAAGAAACAAAACAAACGCAAGCGTAAAATCCAATGCATACAACTATATGTCAGTCAGAGAAGACATAACTCATGATCATCATCAAGAACAAGAGTGGAACCATAACCAATAGTCGCTTATCATTAATTAATCAAAAGAAGAATACAACCATAGCTCTGACGTTGAATTCTCCTTCGGAGGGTCGTCAGCGGGACGCGTCTTGATAAATCCTGTCAGGGATGGGACAAACTTCTATCTTCGGATGTCTCGACAATGATCTCCTTGCTTGGATTTGGCCCTAAGGGAATGGATCAAAGCTCTCGCAAAGATAAGGCTCGATGGCTCTTGGGTACTTGGAGATTAGCTATGCATCCATCAAATTTCTTCATCAATGCAGATGAAGGCTATACGTAGGAGGAGAGGAGGAGGTTGGGATCCCTACAATAGTGGAAGGGGAGGCCTTATCCAATGGGAGGTTCTCATATAGAACTATGAGGCCAAAGGATAGAAGGCTGCGGGTTTAAATAAAACCACTCTTCGATGTTCATCCACGAAGTTGTTGTAATCGAAAATTCGCCTCTTTTTTTTAAAAAACTTTCCAAAAGCAGATTGGTGCGGGTGCTTAACTAGGATAGAGTGCCAATTGGCGCGGGCTCAGTGTTAATTTTCCCCCATTGGCGCGAGGACATAACGGGCTACCAGTGCCAAGGCAAAAACAGGTGTTTTTAGGGGTCTGCTCAGGAAATGATCAACAGAAGAAATGTTGTCCTCATGGAAAGGGATGCAACGATGGTATTTTCAAGGCATGAAACTGCTTATTGGTCACAGAAACGACCCTCCAATGGGCGAGATGGGGATTGCAAGGACGGTGACAAATTACTGTGTAACAGATGCCCCCTAAAGCATGAGGCCCGAAAGAGAGAGAGGGGTGAAATGCTTTACGAGAACGTGTCCAACTGAAAACACCGCCATCAGAAAACCTGCGTAGAGAAGTACAACTGATATCTCAAATACATGATATATGTGGTATGGGCGCAACCATCCATAACAGAGTATTGCTATAATCCGTATCCAAGGTATGGACGCAATGCATTCAAAGGAGGATCGATAAATGCATAGGTACCGTCGCAGCCATCCAATCAAAGGATTCATGTAACTAACCATAAGAATCCACAAAATCGCAAATGATTATACCGTATAGGAATCTGTGGTCTTGCACTCCATGCTCCATCTCGACCCCGACAAAAAGTACAAGTTCAAGCATGCGAATATGTGAGCGAAAGCGAACATGCAAGAACATCACTCCGATTACTACTAATGATGAAAGTCATATCGTACGCGAGAGGTACCACCAATAATGATAATGGTCCTCAAGGTACTATAGGTACAATCCATGCATGTGAATCAATGAGCCGCCGTCATTATCAAGAGAATCATTCGATCGAAGGCCAATGATGAAAACCTTGCGTCGAATGCGGAGAACCTGCAATTGAGGCATGCAGGCTCCAAGGTACCGGAAGGGAGTCTCTAGATCATCTTCCTGGATAATGAGCTGAAGTCGACAGGAAGTGACCATGATCGAAGCTGGGCCATAATGTTTCCCACATCATCGATGCAAGACAAAGGAACATAATTTTTGTGAATAAGGATCAGATGAGAATCAGAGGAGGGTTGAAATTGCAGAGGTCAACTTCTCTTGAAAATATCGGCGACACGACAATGGATTTGGTAGTATTTGACATCAAAAGATCTGAGGTCATGACGACGAGGCAAAGAGCAGATGAGAGGTCAAAAAGGATCACCCAAACCCATGGAGGCAAGCGGAAAACGAGATGAGATATCCCCAACCTGACATGAATGCAGACAAGTGCCATGTTCAAGAGCGACATACTGCTGACACGATGATGATACTGGTTCCATTTTCCCCCACCATTTCTGGCAAGTACCTCTTTATTTTTACACAAGCTTGAAGAGGATAACATATGCTTGTCATATAAATTTGTCCTTCGAACAAATCCAACCTAGTACATTTAACGAGCCCTAGGAAGGAGGAACTCGAGTAATGTCATTGCGATGGATTCTGATGTCATCAGGTTTTAACGAGTCTGACAAAGGAAGAACTCAGCGTCTTTTCATGTTTAGAGAGTTTGAAAAGACAACGGAAAAGAAAACTCCAACAGTCCCTTTGCGTAGATAGTTCCTAAGATCCGAAAAGGTAGAAAACTATGTCTTAGAAAACCTCCTAGTCGTGATAGGTTAGGGTATTCCTTTTGGGTAGATGTCGTTTCGCAGCCAATTTAATGAGATCAAAACGACAAGCGACTCGGCAATCTTTTCATGTTTAGAGAGTCAGAAAAGAGCTAAAAGATGACTCCTCCTGGAGGAACGAGTGGTATAAAGGGAAGCAACTGGTTCTGGTGATGGTGGAACTACTAAGAAAAAGATAAAGGTCAAGAGGATGGCTAACAAGACCACTCATCGCAGTAGTTCCTCAGGAACGGGTAAAACAACCAAGTGAAGGCATATGATCGGCCAAGCGTATAGTGACGATGGAGTGAGAAACCAAGGCTCATCTCGGCAAAAAATAAAGCCGATAAAATGGAAATCACAAGAGGTAAAATGGGAAAGGTTTCATTTTTACACAAGCTTTGAAATCAGGAAACTCGCTTGAAGTAGGTTTCATTTTTACACAAGCTTGAAACAAAGATAAACTATGCTTGGAACTGGTTTCATTTTTACACAAGCTTGAAACAGAAACAAACTATGCTTAAAAAAGTAAGCATGCCCCCAACATGGTGTCTCAATTCTAGGTACATGCCCCCCAAGCTTCAATCCATATGAAAGGCAGATGGAGTGAAGGTTCAAGTTACGAGACCAAGAGAAAGACTCGACTGGGATTTTAAGAGATCTCATCAAAGACTCGAATTGAACGAGAAAGTGTTTCATTATTTTAACGAGGTTGACACATTAAAAGAACTATCCTCAGGACACCTTGTTTCATGGTTTAAGGAGCTTGACACAAGACAAGGAACTATGCTCCGACGACCTTGTTTCATTTTTTAAGGAGCTTGACACAAGACAACGAACTCTGCTCCGACGACCTTGTTTCATTTTTTAAGGAGCTTGACACAAGACAAGGAACTCTGCTCTGATGACCTCATCATAATGAACAAGAATTCATCGCTTCCAAGAGTTCCACTCCTGATGGAAGGAAAACATCCTAGAAGTCAGGACCCAATGCCCCCAGCACCTGATGCACAATGGAACTATCACTGAGTACAGGCATGGGGTATGTAGCCACATATTTGACCTACGGTGGGGCAGATACAACAGGTGGTTAAAAACCAGGAAGGGATGATGGCGGGCCAATTGCCATATTAGGACCAAAGAACGAAAGTTGATCAATGGTCACAATCCGTCCTTCATGTGGAAAATAGACCACACAGAAAAGGGAGGAGACAAGTGCTCCCATGGCATAGGTGTAATCATGCCCCAAAAGCAGATTGAAATCCAAGGGGCCTGGAACAACCATCACGTCCATATGGACAGTTTTACCTCCCAAAGTAACAGGTAACCTTGGAAGGATCCCTAACAGTTGACTCGTTCTTCTGTTAAATTCCAACAGATTCTGCGTAACAGGCGCAAGCGGCGGTGAACCGAAAGCTTGCCAAGTAGTTGAGGATAGAACACTAACAGATGTGCCTTCATCTACAATGGTGTTGGGTACAACCAGACCAAAAGCCTGTACTGTGATCTTGAAAGGCACATAAGACGGAAGGTGGTATCCTGAAAATCGATTCCAATCAAAGGAAGCAACCAAACTACTTGGAGGGGCTACCATCGAACCGAGATGGTCTTCCCCTGGTGTTACGGAAGAAGAAGGAGCATCCTCCACAACTTCCATCACGGAGTCGGGAAGAGTATCCTCTAACACCTCCATCATGGGAGGTGGAGGAGCCACTTCTTGAGGCATAGGGACAGGAGAATCTTTCTCCAAGTCCGAAGAATCTGAAGAAACCAGAAGAACATGGGGGATGTGAGATCCACTCTCAACGAAAAAGGCCTGGTGCACCGTAGAAGGGGCCAGCTCAACTGATCCCACGACCAATGGTTGGTCGGGAATGGATTCCTGAATCTGAATTTCCGGGGGAGCGATATCGACCAAGGATGACTCTTGACCAATCATAGGATCAGCTGGTAGAGGACTCAAAGAAAGCTGTTTATAACCAACCGGTAGGCAAGGTCTAGAAACAGCTGAGTTGTCCAAAACTCGCTTGGCTTCATACATATACGGACAAAGGTGAATGGCATGGTAACCTTCACTCAACTTACAGGGATTGGTGATCTTACCCTGTTTCTTAAGAGTTTTACCAGCACCAGTTGAAGTCGTGCCTCCAACTTGACTCCCAAAAGCCAAAGGCAACGACGAGTGACCGTTGGACCATACTTCAAGCACCTTGGGAATGCCAGGGCAATCTCGAAGAAGATGATCTCCTATGCACAACATGCAAGGGAACTTGACTTTCCGTGGAGGGTTGGAAGGTTTATCAAGAGGAGGTGCATTAGAAGCAGTAGCTGCAGCCTTAGCCTCTCTCTTATCAGACTTCTTATTCTTTGTCTTCTTCTTCTTCTTCTTAGCCACCTGGTTACTCGAATCCAGACTTTCACCAGGCGAAGTAGAAGATGAGGATGCAGAAACAAGCAAAGAAGGGGAGAGGTCCACCTTGGAATCAACATGATGTTGTTCAGGTGGAGGAACTGATTGACCAGTAGCTAAGACATTCAGGACCACAGAGGTTGAAAACAACCAAATAGGCAACCCAACAGTTAACCCAGGAAGGGACAACATTGCCATATAAGGAGCGCCAACATTTCCAAAAGGAGGAAAAGGACCAGGATTCCCTTCGAAGGGGATTCCTTGGTTGGTGAACTCCGGAAATGTTGCCATCAGAAACGATCTTGAGAACAACACCCTAAGGAGACTAACTTTAACTAGGAATATTTCGTGGGCAGTTGATTTTAAAACATTGAAACAAAACTCTACCGTTTCATATTTTAAGAGTCGAGAAACAAGCAAAAGGTGACTCTGTCACTTTCAGATTGGAAACAAGCGTGAAAGGACAAGCGCTTGATGATATTTTCAAGTTTAAAGAGTCAGAAAAGATCGAAATGACAATTATGTTAATCTAGGCAAAGGGTGTACCAGATATCCATGAAATGCAATATACACCTTGGTTTCAAAATGAAAGATAAATCAACCAAGGACTTAACGTACATGCAAGCATTCTCCCCGAATGCCGTGTCCGGTGTATCACGGGTATAAGGCAGCAGACTCGGTTTCCTATGGATAAAGGATAGAAACCTAGTGGGGTCTCCCTTTATATACTCGACGGTACGGGGAGCACAAGTCCGTACTAGTGCTGTCTAAAGCCAAGAGGTGAACGACAGCTACTAGGTTTAAAGACGCCAGAACACGTCTCTAGCCTAGACCACTAAATGTTGTGTTAATTTTTCAATGCTGCCTTAGTGTAAATTGAGTAAATTTTAATTTTTATCTTCAATTACGTTTCAGTTTTCAGGCCCTAGCGAGTGTGATGTCACAAAATCTCCTAAATGCACACTATATGCCACAGTATATCATTTCATTCGATGAAAGCTAATTATGAGAGAGTTGAGAGATTTTCACAAATAAAATGATCAGAAAACAACCAACAAAGTCTCTAATGCAGCTAATGTAAACCAAAAACTTTTCTCTCAAAGTCACTAATCACTAATAACACGGAAAATATTTTAATTTGCACTAACTAATCAAAATCAAAAGAGATTTTTTATATTTTCAATGTTTAATGGCAACATGCACTAAACAAAATGAAAACTAATGAAGAGAAATTTGAGATGTGATAGCAAAAGAGCAAAGATAAGCAAATCCACTCAATGAAAACACGCAATTAGACCTCAAATCGACAAAACAATCCCTCAAAACCAAAATAATCCCAAAGACTCAAATGGACCATGTAATCTAGGCCCAAACCAAGACAAAGCGCAATTTGAATGAAGAAGAGAACCAACACTCAAATGACGCAATAAAACAATAAACAACTGCTAAACAAATGTAAAGAAGCAATCACAAGGTCGACTGAACAAATAGAGACCAAAAAACTTGTTGGGGCCCTTGTTTTGAAAAACCTTGTTTTGAATGGTTTGAATTTGAATTTGGAACAACGGCCAGATTTTGGGTTGCGGAACGAGGACACCCGGCAGCCGCAACCAAGTCGCAACCACATCAAACGGCAGAGCTACCAAGGTTGCGATGGAACAGGCACATAGCGGAGGAAACTAGATGCATAAGTGCAGATAAGGAGAAGATACAGCAGAAAGAACGCAAGCGGAACACACAGATAATCAGAGAAAAGATAGAAGTAGCTGCAAAAGGACAGAAGAGGAACTAACAGTCACGACAGTGGGTAAATAAATAGCAATCACCCGGATGAACAAAGGGAGATTTTCACAGCAGAAGAGAGAAGAGCGCGACTAAAGGAAAAAATGCATGCTACAGTAGGAATCCGGAGCATGGATGAGGTCTCTGTAGTTCCTAAGGTCTATTGATGTAGAATCTCTGTTCCGAAAGGCATATGTATCAGATCTGTAAGCCCATTGCAAAGCTATGTAACTGGAAGTTGGCCAAGGACTTAATGCAATTGCAGGTTACTGTCTATTTGTGTGATTCATATGCATGTGTGTTAGTTGCGATGCTTTAAAATTTTAATTACTCAAATGTCTGTATGCTCTCGGAATGATGTTGCGTATGTGATTATATTTATGTGATCTAACCCATGATAAGAATGAGTTGCGGATCCATTCCTTGCCATTGGTCTATTCCCCTCCTGCATGTGGTCGTGGCACGCCTCGGGTGAGACTCTCTACTCTCTAGAGTAGGGTGATAATGCCAGCGTAATCCTAGACTACAGCGGATTCCTTTGTTGGCCACAACCACTGAACCTGGGTCTTTCCCGCGAGACCTGATCGCTCGCCAACAAATGGTTCCGTTGCCGGGACCTGCATGATATGAGGGAATCTAGATCATGGTATCACGGATCTTCGAAAGGGAGATATGGCGATGGTGGGATAACCACTTAGACCAGTTCATTACTCATCAAGCGGAGTTGATCAAGAAAAAGGAAGCAGCGATCAAGGATCTCGTCCTTTTCTCGGATTCAGGCAGTGATACGTACGAAATATTCTGGGGAAAATTCCCTAACGACCTCTACAATTGGTTGCGGAGGTTGCAGATGAAGGTGCCTCGCGACGGCTCGCGGAAGATAAACCGCAGGTGGGTGCACAGAGATCTGGTGGCTCTGCATCGGTTGAGCACCGAGTTGACCCGCGCGGTGGATTTTTGGGTGGAGACCACGTTGGAAGGATACATTGTAGAGTTTGCCACCGAATGTTATCAATCCTTCTCAAAGGCCAAGGCCATCTTCCGCTCCGGGCTAAGAGGGAAGCTGCTTAAGGAGATTCTGCTGTGGATTAAAGCTCTGATGGCGGATGAAGGGTTGATAGAATTCCACAAGACGAGTATGGAAGCGTAAACCACCGGTGCCGGGGGAAGGGCTGAAGGGACCGATGCTGCATAGAATGTGACGTGGGGAGTGGGGAATGGAGGCTGAGGCCACAAGGACGTTGCGGGAGCGACGTGCACATCGGTGGGCACAGATTTTCGATAGGTGGCGAAGAAGGGTGATGCAAGATTTGAAGAGACGAGAGATTGAGAGGAAGAATCGGAAGGAGGCACCTCAGAAGGTAGGAAGTATGGACGTGGATGCTCAGGGACGAGAAGGGACCGCTGTAGGAGTACGATGGGTGCATGGGGGCCCAGCTAAGCGAGCATGCGAGACGGTGACTGACAGAGATGATGAAGAAATGCAGCCCGAGGAAAGTTCCAATGGTGAATGGTATGTTGTGATGCAGCAGTTGTTCCAAGAGCGGACGGCACTCAGTTCTCCAGGTTGATATACTCCCCCCAGTCTGCGTGGACAGGATCCTGACCTTCCCCTGGTACTTTATCAACCTTTGAGTAATATTTTCGTTAAGTTACAAGCATTAAGGCAATCGCACAGTAGCTCAGTGTCGACAGCGACACCCGTGAGTAGTAGCATCGCTAGTAGTAGTGTCTTTCCTAGTGGAACAGTTACGCAACCAGGACCCGGAGGATTTATCCTGGTCAACCCACCGCAAGGGAACATGGCTGGGTCTTTTACCCGGTATCCCGAGTTCTCGGGCCGGGGTAATGATGACGTAGAGCAACACTGGTATCTGTGCGAAGCCATCTGGAGGGCGCGACAGACACCAGATGCTGGGAAGTTAATAGAGTTCCAAACCACGCTCAGAGAGAGGGCTCTGCGATGGTTCATTAAGTGGTCTGAGGCCCACCCAAATCTGGTCATTGCGGACGTGAAGCGGGATTTTGTCCGGGAATTTAAGCTTCCCCAGACGGACCAACAGGGTCTGTCCGAGCTCTGGGAAATTAAACAGAAGGAAGGAGAGACCGCATGGGAGCTAATGCGGCAGTTCAAGGACGCGATCAGGAAGCTTAGTTACCCGATCGATCCAAACCATCAGAGGGACTGGTTCATCAAGGCTTTGCTTCCCTTGACGCGAACCCCCCTCACCCAGCAGAATATTGATAATCTGCAGGACGCTCTGGAGCAGGCCATGAAGATCGAAGCCATGGCGGGCTACCCTCAGGAATACAGGGGAGGGCCGGCCCCGCAGGATCCCTCCTTGGTGGGACTGCAGCATCAAATAGCTAGCCTAACGGAAAAGCTCAAGGAGATACAGCCAGTCAGACCAGCCAGGCCAAATGTTTGGTGCACTCATTGCCTGGTTGAAGGCCATGTCGCAACTGAATGTCCTCGGTTGCGTGGCGCGGGGGCGGGACCCTCGGTCACGGCAATTCAAGGATGGCCACCCACGGGGGGTGGCGTGGCGCTGAATCCGCAGGGGGCATACCAGCCGCAACCGCCTTACGCGGGGTTTCCTTCCCAACTCAACCCAGCCGCCACAGAGTATTGCGAGATTTGCCGGATGGTGGGACATCCGCCTCGGATGTGCCCGATCCTGCAGAAGTATTCCAACGTGCCAAACAATGTGTATTGTGAGTTTTTCACTTCCACGACTCACAACACTGAGCAGTGTCGGGCTCTCGACGCACTCGCGGATCGGTTGGACCGACCCTCCTACAAGGTGAACGAGGCACCCAAAGGACGGGGCGGCGGCATGCGGGGCGGCCGCACGGGAGGACGCGGTCCAGTGAAATGTTATAACTGTGACCAGGAGGGTCACGTGGCTCAGAAATGTCCCCTTCCCCGACGGCCCTGGTGTTCTCAGTGCCGCGTGAACACCCATGCGACGGAAGACTGTCTGGAGCTCATCAAAAAGTGGGAAGAATGTGCACGACAGAGGGGCACAAATTTGGTAAACGCCGAGCCGCGAGAGGCTGCCACTCCAGCCATGCAGAACGTTGCCATTGTGATGAGGGGCGGTAATAAAACGGGGGAGGACACTCGCGGGAAGGAGCCGGCACCAGTTGTCAGGCCAACATCCCTGCATCGGGTGATCCGACTCGAGGCGCGGAAGAAGTATTTTCAGGAGGCAGTTGAGGCATTTGCTCAGCTGCGCGAAGAGGGAGGCTTGGAGGTGCCCTTGCCAAGAGAGCCAGGAGGTGCAGAGCGCCGCGGGAAACCAGGTTGAAGAATGGCTCCAGCTGTTCCTCAAGATTGTTGACAGCGCTGCGTTGCGGCAGCAGCTCAAGTGTACTTTGGAAGGGGCACTGCAGGGGAGGACAGGATTAAGGGAACCGGTGGACATAGCCCCCCAATCGGTGCAGCGCGTTAAGCGAAATAAGCGCCGAACGGGAAAAGAGTTCCAACTGAATATGCAGGTTGGGGGATTCCAAATCAGCGACACCATGCTTGATTTAGGGTTCGACGTCAACATCCTGCCAAGGAAAACGTGGGAGGCTCTTGGCAAACCACGACTGGCCTACTCGCCCATCCAACTCAGGATGGCGAACCAGTACTGCATTTTGCCGATTGGCCGATTTGAAGGTGTCGAGGTTGACATTGCGGGGGTGAAGACTTACAATGATTTCAAAGTTATCGATATTATGGGAGACAAGGATCCTTACCCCGCCCTGTTAGGCATCGATTGGACGTTTGAGAATTATGCTATCATCGACCTCAAAAAGGAGTTGATGATCTTTGAAGATAGGGAGGTACGGGTCACTCAGCCTCTCGACCCGTATCAAGGCCTGCGGTATACCGAGACGGTGGACGCCTCGGAGGACGCTCAGATAATGGAACATCTTTATCAGATGACTGCAGGGAAGCGAGAAGACTATATCAACCCGACCGCGGATGGTTCTGTCAGTTGGCGCAGTGTTCAGAGCTCGGACTTAGGATCAGAACTCACGTGGGAGGATTGGCAGCAGGGCGGGTATGAGACCAGCACGCGGAGATGTGCTCAGGTTGGCCGTGTCAGTTGGATTGGGGTTGAGTTTAGAGAATACCCCATCCTGTCAAATATGCAAGCTGTCAATACCTTCATTGCTAAGGTTGAGGACATGGTGCCAAAAGGGCGCAGACTACCCCTTCTGGACGTCGCACTACAGTCTACAGCAGCCCGGTGGTGGAAAAATCACCGCAATACCTTGTCGCGATGGAGTAGTGTGGCGGATTCGTTGCGGGCACGGTTCAAAGAAGAAGAAGGCCCTCGAAGCAAGCAGCGGTACTCCTAGTCCGTAGGACCACTTGCGGACCTGTGAAGAACAGTGGCGGAGTGTCGAATACCCGGAAGAGCTGTGGGTGCATCGGTTTGTCCACTCTTTAGACACCATCCCACACGCATGGTACTTGGAGGAAGAAAGGAAACGAGGGACTAGTTCTTGGACGGAAGTCGCGAGCAAATTTGTGCGGTGCTTCTCTTTCGCAGGAGAAATAGAGTTGGAATCTCAGGCATTACACGCTATCAGGGAGGTACTGTTTTTCCGCGATCCACAGACTGACAGCCGCACGCTAGCCTCCCGTCCTGAGGCTGTGCGAGAGTTGGTTTGCCAATGGATTGACGGCGATTCGGAGGACGATGGTCTGGGGGACCTGAGGCATCTGTATTTCGAAGAGAAGGAGGGCGAGCAGAACATCAGTGAAGAACCGACCACCGAGGGCATCCATTTACAGCCGCTGCGGACCAAAAAGCTAAACATTGGTACGGACGAAAAGCCTAAGTTGGCTACTGTGGGCGATTATTGGGATGAAGAAACGACTAAGGAAATATTTAGCCTGTTGCAGGAATATGAGGATTTGTTCCCTTCGTCGGTGGCAGATCTGAAGGGCATCAAGGGTGACCTCAGCGAAATGCGCATTGTATTGAAACCGGATGCCAGGCCCGTAAAGCATCGACCCTATCGGTTGAACCCCGGGTCAAAGAAAAGGTCAAGATGGAGATTGACAAAATGCTGGCCGCAGGTATAATCTTTCCCGTGGAAGAATCAGAATGGGTGAGCCCCATAGTCATTCAAAATAAGAAGGACAAGGCAGAGATCCGTTTTTGTGTCGACTATCGCAGTCTAAACAATGCCTGCATTCATGATCCGTTTCCCAACCCTTTTAGCGATGAAGTGTTAGACCATGTTGCAGGGAACGAAGCCTACTCTTTCACTGATGGCTTTTCAGGCTACCATCAGGTGCGTATTGCGGAAGAAGACAAGTCAAGGACCACATTCACCACTGAATGGGGGTCGTTCGCATACCACGTCATTCCCTTTGGCTTGAAAAACGCCCCGGCCGTGTTTTCCCGGATTGTCATCGCCGCCTTCCGGGAGTACATTCACAAGTTCCTGGAAGTCTACATGGACGACTGGACCGTCTACAGCTTGCTAAAGAAACACGCAACCCTATTGTGTATCATGTTTGATAGGTGCCACCAGTTTCAGATTTCCTTGAACTTAAAGAAATGTATTTTTGCAGTCCCCTTCGGCACGCTGCTGGGACACGTGGTATGCAAGCAAGGGGTCTGCGTCGACCCCGCCAAGGTTGCGGTGATAATACACATGGAAGCCCCCGAGACGGTGAAACAGTTGCGGGCATTGCTCGGGCACACGAGATACTACAGAAGGTTCATCCGCAACTATGCCAAGATCACCGCTCCGTTGGAACGACTTCTGAAAAAGTCCGCAGTCTTTCAGTGAACGAAGGAGTGTCGGGAGGCCCTGGACACCCTAAAGGAAAAGATGGCATCGGCGCCTATTCTTGTTCATCTGGACTGGGATAAGCAGTTCCATGTGCATATCGACGCTTCTATTATTTCACTTGGGGTTGTCTTGGCACAACCAGGCGATATGACAGTTGACCACCCGGTATACTTCGCTAGCCGCAAGCTGTCCAATGCAGAGAAGAATTACACCACGACCGAGAGGGAGGCGCTGGCGATGGTATACTCTCTTCAGAAGTTCCGCCACTATCTTCTAGGGGGCAAGTTCACGTTCTTCATGGACCACTCTGCACTGAAGTACCTGGTCAATAAGCCTGTTCTGGAAGGACGGATTTGCCGTTGGCTTCTGCTATTTCAAGAATTCTCGTTCGAGGTAATCGTCAAGCACAGGAGGTTGAATATTGGGCCTGATCACTTATCCAGGTTGGAGACGGGGGAAAACGATGGCTCCCTCGATGATCAGCTGTCGGATGCTGACCTTTTCCGAGTTGAAGTTGTACCTGATTATTTGTCCGACATTGCCACCTATTTGACCACGGGGCAATGCCCTCCGGATTATACCCGGCTCCAGAAACGACAGTTGGTCGTCCGTGCCGCTGACTACCAATTGATCGCGGGGCAGCTATACAAACTGGGCCTTGATGAGGTTCTGCACAGATGCGTCCTGGACCACGAACGGGAAGCGGTCATGTGGGAATGTCACAACGGTGTTGCGGGAGGGCATGTGGGAGCGAAACCCACTGCAAGAAAGGTACTCCAAGCTGGCCTGTGGTGGCCGACAGTACATACCGACTCTAAGGCTTATGCGAAGCAATGCGACGTCTGCCAGTAGACGGGACAGCCCTCTCACCGGGATGAACTTCTGCTCCACCCAGTGCATGTGTTGCGACCGTTCGAGAAGTGGGCTGTCGACTTCGTAGGTCCCATAACCCCGGTTGCCAGACACTCCAAGGCCCGGTACATCATTACTGCCACTGATTACCTTACCAGGTGGGCTGAGGCAGCCGCGGTACGCAACTGCACAGCGGATACCGCCGCCCGGTTCATTTTTGAGCACATCATTTGCCGGTTTGGCTGCCCGCGAAGTTTAACTAATGATCAGGGTACGCACTTTATTAATGCCACGGTCAAGTCCCTGCTAGACACCTTCATGGTTCAGCATCAAAAAAGTAGCCCGTATCATCCGCAGGCTAATGGTACTGTGGAAGCATTCAATAAGATTCTTGAGAAAGGCTTGACTAAGATTTGCAATGCCAAGCGTGATGATTGGGACGAGCGCCTCTCAGCGACATTATGGGCCTATCGGACTACGGTGAAGCGCTTGACCAATCAAACACCGTTCCAGCTCATGTACGGCCGAGAGGCTGTGATCCCCGCCGAGTTTATTGTCCCAAGCCTGTTGATCGCCACGTCTTTGCAGTTTTCGGAAGAGGCCTCCCTCCAGGAGCGCCTCCATGAATTACAGGAACTGGATGAGGCCCGCTTCCTGGCCAAATTCCACCAGAAGATTCAGAAGGACCGGCAAAAAGCATGGCACGACCGCCACATTAAGAACAAAACCTTCCAAGTTGGCGGCAAAGTTCTTTTATACAACAGTAGGTTCCAGAAGTTCCCAGGAAAGCTACAGATGCACTGGTTGGGACCCTACTTCGTTATTGAGATTCGCGACTCCGGAGCCGTCCAGTTGGCATAGCTGGACGGTACAATTCTGCCTCGGTGGGTGAATGGCGCACGCCTGAAACCCTACCAGGAGTAAGTACCTTTCATTTCTCATCAATAACTCTCGCACCCGAGAGCACCCGTAGTGTAGCGTAGTTGAATAACTCTCCCGCAACCGGGATGAGCGTAGGAGATATTCTTTGTTCGTAGGTAGTGTGTCAATATTCGCTCAGTTGCGATGACCACACCGCAACCGACTGTGGTCGGGGCGGCGTCAGTCCAGCGTGTCAGCCCTATAGGATCCATACCCGTCTCCACGTCAGTCCAGCTCAGTCGGCCCACGCACTTGTGTCAGTCCGTAGGATCACCTAGATCTACATCATTAATTACCATAATTGGCAGTAACCGCGCTGTCATCATTTGGCCATCACCCGCGTAACCCCAGTCGTCGCATCCACCCATTTCCCCATGCCACCGTCAGCAACTGTCACAGCACTCATTGGCATGCGATTGATCGCACGATTATCGCAGAAAGAATGCCAGCGGGAATTAACTCGTTAGGGAGTCTCATCAACTCCACTCGTGCCAGGAGCTGACATAACTTGCATGGCCACCAAAAGCACAAGAATTCCAAACCCGTTTGAATTAGCAATTGCAGCTGCACCAGAGTCACTGCATTCTCAGAACGCATTGAACCAGCAAAGGCGCCCAAGGAAAATTTTACAGGTCTATCAGCGCCGGGAAAAAATGCCAAAGGTCGTTCCAGCCGTCGTTGAACCAAAGCTCGACTCTTGGATTCACAAGACCGAGTCCCTGGTGGGCAAGTATGATAGTGCAGCATTGATTGATGCCAACCTCTCAAATGCTGCCGAATTTCCGTCCCTCCAGGGGCAGGCATACATGGAACACTATTGCACTACAGCCAACAACCCCGCCAGCCGCCTGTTGCCTGAGTTCAGGGGCCTTCAGACCTCATCCCTGATAAACTTGAGAAATCTTCGGCTTTTTGGCACCACCGAACCAGTTCTGCAGTGTACGCGCTTCCTCATCAGCCGAATTCAGAATGGGTCCCTGTGGTTGACTCAGGAAATCCCCATTCACGCAGAAGATATTCATTGTCTCACAGGGCTTTCGCAGACGGGCGCAGACGTCTCCACGACCTGTCAGACCTCTTCCAAGCGCGCACGGAAGTCGGGCAATGCGGACTTCTATACCAAATATGGCACTCGCAGGGGGGGGAAAGGAGCCAAGATCGACCTCATCAACAAGCCAGAGATTCGCTTCGCCTGTTACCTCATTTCCAGTAAAACAATGAGGCATTACACCAAGGGCGAATGCACTCTTGATACTATTTCTATTGCCGAGCATTGTGTCCAAGGCACCAAACTGAATTGATGTTCGTTCTTGTTAAAGGAGTTGTTCGATGCGTGCGAGGAAAATTATAAGCGCGCAACTACTTTTATTTATGTATATTTGATTATTGCTTTCGCCATGTGGAAATGGCACACTCCACACATCTGGTTCCCAGCCGAGATCCCCGAGGGCCAGCCCCTTGTGATGAAATTCACTCCATGGCAGGTCTCAAATGACCCCAGTACCAAATTGGTAAACGCAGATGTGGTGGCATGTCAGCAACGGGTGCCCAGGCTCCTATTGGATGAATACAGTGAGAAAGTATGGTTTGGGGTAAGTCACAGGCACACTTACCTTCGACCCGCTTGCGTTCCGGCGGATACCTTTCAAATGACGCCACTGAAATTTCAGTTGGATGATGCTACCTTCCATCGAGAAGTCTGCTCATGGCCGGGAGTCGCGAAGCATATGCGGGATGGGCTCCCCAGATACAATTTTGATAGGATGGCGCCAGTGCAACAGCCTGCCGAGACGGAGGTGGCAATGCCTTCACAAGAAATCCCAGCCCCGCTCATCCCCGTCGTCCGCCACTTCAACACCCAGGTACGGAATCTTAATGCGGCGACTCAGATTATTTCTAGTGGTGCTACCCCCTTTCCTTTATTTTCTGAATTTCAGCTCATTCGCTCCACCTTGCACTCCCGCACCACTCTGCTCACCTCCCCCATTCCCACTCCTCTGTTTACCTCTGCTGATCCACTCACGACCCCGATGGGCGAGACCAGCCAGTCTAGGGATCCACCCGAGGCCCCTTAAGCTAAGAGGGCCCGCACTGCCGAGACAAATTCGATGGTGGACCTCACTGTTGATGATCCCCCACTGGCCCCTAGCATAGAGGTGCTGCGTCAAGACGAACCTCTCATCGACCCATCCGAGTTCATCAATATCTTCCTTCCACATTCCTCCACCTCACCGTTTACTGCTCCGCTCACCGGTTTCCCACCTACCACTCCATCCGGCCCATCTACTTCATCGGCCACTGTATCCAACCCCCTGGTTAGGGAACTTCGGGGTGGGGACCGCGGGGCTGAGGTCGAATCTTGTACTGCCTCAGTCCTCCCACCGATTGACCCCGAGGTCGAACCCCACCCTCCCCGTACTGATATACTCACACAGCAGACACACATTGTGTCCACTTCTGCAGAGGCTCACCCCGAGCCACCAGTTCCTCCACAACCGGCTCGCATTGATCAGCAAGCACCGCTGGATCCGAATATGGTGGACTCTGTGCACCTAGAGGCCACGCCCTTACCAACTCCTGAGCATTCCACTCGATCAGTTGCTAGTGGGCAACCTCTGCCGGAGCGGATACCGGCGCAGAGCGCTTCTGGGACCACCACCTTCCAGCCTGAGAATCCAGCTCAGTTGTATTTACTGATTCAAAGGGCGGCCCAGCAGGCCGAACGACTACATTTGGGACTCCAGCAGCAATGTGCCGAGCAGCAGAACCAAATTTCCGCGCTTACTGAACAGCGTGACCAACTCTGCACAGCACGGGAGCATATGGAAGCCATGATTACCAACGCCACTCAGATGTTCTCCGAGTTCTGTCCATCTCTCGAACCACACTATCCCATGCTGCCCCCTAAAATCGTTGCGGCCGATTTCTCCGAGCAAGCGATCCACCTCCGAATTGTCTTCCAGGAACTACGCCGGGAGAATCATGAGCTTCGGGCAGCATTAGCAGCCCGTGCAGAGCCGGCCGATCCCGCGGTTGACTATTCCGCTTAGGTGGCCGACAAGCAGGGCCAAGCCGCTCAGATGTAGGGAACACTTCATTCCACGGTCCGAGCAGCTCGAGACCTCCTGAAAGGCCTCCAGGAATGCTCCCTGGCCCTCACTGTCAAGACGCAGCCGATTTCATCCCAACTCCAGCAGGTTTCCCGGGAAATTCAAGAGGCTACTGACCCCGCTAGGCTGGATGAATTATATGCCCAGGCGGATGACCTTGAGGCATAGCTCCAACACACAGAGGCTTGTTCGGCGGAGGCTAAACGTGTCATTCGTGAGCTCCGGCCGCCCCTCCAATCTAGCGCCCGGACGATCCAACAGCTCGCAGTTGCGGCCGAACCTCAGATTAGCACGATCTTCGGAGTTGTCTCGTCGCCCCTCGACGAGGCTACTGTCACCAAGCTCGCTGAGGACACGGACTCGCTTATTCAGGGGTGGCAGCAAGCCGTGTCGGCGTTTACGGAGCTCAGAGCTACAGCATTCCAGAGGGTTCCGGAGTTGGGGCCCTTGTTTGAACAGCCGCCCGAAGATGCACAGCAAGGACAGGACCAAGCTGAGGGTGCATAGAAGGAACGAGCAAAGGATGTAAGTGCACAGGGCGAACAGGGCACGGGGTCAAGTAGGGCAATGGAGATCGAAACTGTAATTTGTGATTGACTCGGGGACGAGTCAAAGAACTGTGGTCGGGGCCTGTTGGGGCCCTTGTTTGAAAAACCTTGTTTTGAATGGTTTGAATTTGAATTTGGAACAACGGCCAGATTTTGGGTTGCGGAATGAGGACACCCGGCAGCCGCAACCAAGTCGCAACCACATCAAACGGCGGAGCTACCAAGGTTGCGACGGAACAGGCACATAGCGGAGGAAACTAGATGCATAAGTGCAGATAAGGAGAAGATACAGCAGAAAGAACGCAAGCGGAACACACAGATAATCAGATAAAAGCTAGAAGTAGTTGCAGAAGGACAGAAGAGGAACTAACAGTCGTGACAGCGGGTAAATAAATAGCAGTCACCCGGATGAAAGAAGAGAGATTTGCACAGCAGAAGAGAGAAGAGCGCGACTAAAGGAGAAAACGCATGCTGCAGCAGGAATCCGGAGCATGGATGAGGTCTCTGTAGTTCCTAAGGTATATTGATGTAGAATCTCTGTTCCGAAAGGCATATGTATCAGATCTGTAAGCCCATTGCAAAGCTATGTAACTGGAAGTTGGCCAAGGACTTGATGCAATTGCAGGTTACTTTCTATTTGTGTGATTCACATGCATGTGTGTTAGTTGCGATGCTTTAAAATTTTAATTACTCAAATGTCTGTATGCTCTCGGAATGATGTTGCGTATGTGATTATATTTATGTGATCTAACCCATGATAAGAATGAGTTGCAGATCCATTCCTTGCCATTGGTCTATTCCCCTCCTGCATGTGGTCGCGGCACACCTCGGGTGAGACTCTCTACTCTCTAGAGTAGGGTGATAATGCCGGCGTAATCCTAGACTACAACGGATTCCTTTGTTGGCCACAACCACTGAACCTGGGTCTTTCCCGCGAGACCTGATCGCTCACCAACAAAACTCCCAAGGGAGGCTTGACACACAAGAGCACCTAGATGCCCTAGGGCTAGAATGTGAAATCGATGGAAAACGGCAAACAACCATAGGACGAAGGTCACAGCCAGTCAAACAAGGCTCCAGAACACTCAAGCAGTTGAAAAAACAAAACCAAACACACTGATTAAGCCCAGGAGAGTAAAAACAGGGAAAACCCTAGTACCTCACAGGATTGGCATGACTGTGAGGCTGAAAATAGCGCCAGAAAGGAATTGGTGCGGGTAATACACAAGCAACCTGCGCCAATGGGCATGACTGTCAGGCTGTAAAGCGCGCCAGTCGAGTTTGCTAAGGAAAAAATAAAAATAGACACTCCAACAAGCAGACCAGTGATGATCAAGCTAACCAAAAGCCAAAATCACAAAAGAGCTAGCCAAAAGAGCTGACCAAGCAAGCAGAATCGAGAAACAACCGAAAAGACAAGACAATACTCCAATTGTTCAGTTCATAAACTAAATCCGAGATTGACTGAAGCAGCTTTGATCTACTCCGCAATTGCAGAGCAAGAGCGTTTCGAAGGCTATCTGGCCAACTTTAGGCTCTGTCTGTAGCTTATAAAACAAACAACGACAAGCTAGACGTCCCCAGCGGAGTCGCCAATTTGTTGTGGAGGTAAATCCCCTCTGCGGACAGAGGCAATCCCTACTAGCCCAGACCGGGTCTAGCAACAATCGTTCACGCTATAGTGCAGGTTCCTAATTGCAAATAAACCAACTAGTGATGAAGGCTTACCTGGAATCCAACGTTGTCGCTTGTAGAGAAAGTAGAGCTCCCGTTCCTTAGCTCTGGCAGATCACAATCCTCACGATCTCCATGATCGAACACCTGCACACGCAAGAAACAAAACAAACGCAAGCGTAAAATCCAGTATATGCAACTATATGTCAGTCAGAGAAGACATAACTCATCATCATAATCAATAACAGGAGTGGAACCATAACCAATAGTTGCTTATCATTAATCAATCAAAGAAGAATACAACCATAGCTCTGACGCTGAATTCTCGTTCGGAGGGTCGCCAGCGGAACACGTCTCGAAAAAGCTTGTCGGGGATGAGACAAACCTCTCTCTTCGGATGTCTCGACAATGATCTCCTTGCTTGGATTTGGCCTTAAGGGAATGAATCAAGGCTCTCGCAGCATAAGGCACTGATGGCTCTTGGGAACTTGGAGATTAGCTATTCATCCATTTAGCCCCTTCATCAATGGATGAAGGCTATATTTATAGAGGAGAGGAGGAGGTTGGGATCCCTACAATAGTGGAAGGGAGGCCTTATCCCTTGGGAGGTTCCCCATAAGGTGGAAACAAGAGACCAAAGGAGGAAGGCCGTGGTTATTCAGTCGAAACCACTGTTGATGACTCATCCACGAAGTTGTTGTAATTGAAACTTCGCCTCTTTTTTTAAAAAAATTTCCAAAAGCAGATTGGCGCGGGTGCTTAACTGGGACAGAGCGCCAATTTGCGTGGGCTCAGTGTTAATTTTCCCCCATTGGCGCGAGGACATAATGGGCTACCAGCTCCAAGGCAAAAACAGGTGTTTTTAGGGGTCTGCTCAGGAAATGATCAACAGAAGAAATGTTGTCCACATGGAAAGGGATGCAATGATGGTATTTGCAAGGCATGACACTGCTTATTGGTCACATAAACGACCCTCCAATGGGTGAGATGGGGATTGCAGGGACGGTGACAAATTATTGTGTAACATTGAGGGACAGTATCGACTTTGCAGGCTGACTCCTCCCTGATTCCCTGTTCTAGCTGAATCAGGGGTGGTTCTTTTGTAGCACCCCCACTTGTTTCAATATCCATATCTGCTAGGGCAAGTGATGTTATTTCTTGCAAAACAGCATCACTTTCCATCCCTCTATCTGATGTTCCATTTTCTCGTTCTTCATTAACAAAAGTTGATGATTGTATGACAGTCTCAACTTCATGCACTGTATCCATGATTTCTTCATTTGTGGGTTCTTCAGGCGAGGCTAGTTCTTGTGTGGCAGCCTCGACTGTGTTTCCAAATGTCTCCTTTATTCCCATTTCTTTAGGCTCTTCCTGATCAACCTCCATTTCTACTTCTTTAGGTTCCTCCTGATCAACCTCCATTTCCATTTCTTCGGGTTCATCCTGATCAAATTCCTCTGAATGTTCTTCTTCTGCCAAACCAATCGGAGATGTTGGTTCCTCTTCTCTAGCAGCAATAACGGTTGTCATCTCTTCTTCTAAGGATCCACATAGTTCCACCCAAGAGACTCGAAATATGGTTGTTGCACGTATGACCAGTAAACGCACCAATCCATGATTGGAGAGCACTATTGGCATCTGGCGCGAACACCAAGCGGATTGTGCCATGTGCTGCAATTGTTTTAATAAAAAGAAGGGCATGTTTAAGGAATGCACCTGAGCCTGTGGAAATCGAAGGTGAGTTAAAATTTTAAAATGATATTTAAACAGAGTTGTGGACCGACCCTCGCAAGTTATGTATTTCATTACAAAACCTACGTCTTTGTTCCATGGATACGGTACAGACTTGCGCTCATATCCTCTGCCCAATTGGACGATGCTTTCTCCTACCTGCAAGAACAATTCAAGAAACTCTGAGAGAGGAACTCTCCGAGAAAACCATTGTTGGCCTTGCTGTCTCAGCCCACTAACCTCTGCAATTACTTCTTCTGTGACAGGAATTTCCAATCCTTTGACTCGTGAGCAATTATCATCCAAATTAAGCACAAATTCCATTGTAATTCCTCTGTCAAACCCATGCAATCTATCGAAGTAGGTATCCCATCCTATACTAACAAAGAGTTTCCATACCTCTGGATTACTGTGGACCGAAGCTGTATTTTCAGGTTCATGCCGCACAGCCAGTCCGCCCATACTGTGGGGAATGTAACAGCACTCTGGAATAGCAGGTCATTGGACGAAATGGTGGATACCAAATTTGGAAAAACAGCATGGTGAAAATGAATGGTGGTAATAGTAAATACAGATGGTAATTCTCAGAAACCGAGGAGAGTCATGAAAAAGTATGGTAAGTGCAACGAACAGAATGGTAATTATTTCATATGAAATGGAAAGGACATGTTACGGATCCCAATGTGTATTTAATGATTATACGGAGTATTGATAAGGATCATAGGGTGTACCACACATGGAATTGTAATAATGACTTACAAAATCATCATTACACTGTCATTAAATTATGACAACACCCTCCCCAACTTAAAATTTTTCATCCGCGACATTAATGTCTTCACATGGAATATTTAATTAAATTAGTAAAATTCACATGGAGGCGTACCTGGCAACCTACATGGACAAAGTGGCAGTTGGTAGGATGACGACGCAGTAATGATGCGGTTGGAGTAACAGCGGTACGAGTAGCAACATCTAGAGTAATAGCAGTGCAAGTAACACCATCCAGAGTAACAGCGTCTAGAGTAACAGCAGTTCGAGTAGCAGCATCAGGAGTAACAACAAAGCGAGTAGCAGCATTTGAAGTAACAGCAGTGCGAGTAACAGCATCTGGAGTAATAGCATGTGGAGTAACAACAGTGTGAGTAGCAGCATCCGGAGTAACAACATCTGGAGTAACAGCAATGCAGGTAGCAGCATCCAGAATAACAACAGTGTGAGTAACAGCATCTGGAGTAACAGCAGTGTGTGTAACAACATCCGAAGTAACAACATCAGGAGTAACAGAAGTGTGAGTAGCAACATCTGGAGCAACAGCATCTGGCTAGCAGCAACCAAGGAGTAACAGCATCAAGTAGTAGCAACCGATTAATAGTATCATGAGTAGCAGCAACTGAGTAACAGCATCATGAGTGAAAGAAACCGAGTAACAGCGTCATGAGTAGCAGCAACCGAGTAACAACATCATGAGTAGCAGCAACCGAGTAACATCATGAGTAGTAGAAACCGAGTAACAGCATCATGAGTAGCAGCAACTGAGTAATAGCGTCATGAGTAGTAGCAACCGAGTAACAACATGATGAGTAGCAGCAATCGATACTTAGAAAAAAATTTGATTTTTAAAACATTACTCGTTAGTAGTAACTCTGATTTTTAAAACATTACTCGTTAGTAGTAACTCCTGCAAAAAGACAATAAAATAAATAATAACAATATAATTCTTTATTCTTTATTTTTTTTTATTTTTTTATTTTTTTTTAGAGCGAAGTGCAGAGGAAGATTTCTTTGTGCTGATAACCTTCAAACCATATTTCTCAGAGAGATGTTTGATGAAAGCATCCTTAAAGGCTAGGCGGTGGTATAATCTCAGGCAATGTCCATTTGCTATGAATGTAGCACGTGTATCATCAATTGTGACTAGCCTAATTGTTCCATTATCAAATACAGTGTCCACCTCGTAAGGTCCCATCCAGCGAGTGCAAAGCTTCCCCTTAAAATCATTAAAACGGGAGTCATAAATTAATTCCAAGTCTCCCCTATGAAACACCTTATTTTTTATAAACTTATCGTGCCATTTCACTCTCTGCTGTTGAATAGCAGTAGTCCTCTGGATAGCCATTGAACGGATTCATCTAGTTCATTGAGTTGGGCCAGTCAGTGTTTCTGGGCATCTGACAGATCGAAACCAATTTCAAGAGCTGTTCTGAGTGTATTGATTTCAAATTCTATTGGAAACTACAGGGATTTCCCATAAACCAACTCAAATGGTGAAAACCCGATTGTGTTCTGCCATGTTGTTATGTATGCCCAGAGAGCTTCAGGCAGCTTCTGGGCCCAATCTCGACAATGGTATGCCACATTTTTTGTCAAGATATTTTTCAATGTCTTGTTTGTGCTTTCTACTTGTCCATTCGCCTAGGGATGGTATGGAGATATCACCCTATGTTTGAAACCATATTTCCGCATAAGCTTTGCTATCTTGTGTGATGTAAATTGTGCTCATCCATGTGAAACAATCTCTCTTGGGTTACCGTAACGAGCAAAAATTTCTTCAAATATAAAATCCGAGACCACCTGCTCTATTTCTTTCGCAACAACTTTGGCTTCTACCCACTTAGTCACGTAATTTGTGTAGACCAAAATGTGGACCTTTTGCTGGGAGGGTGTTTTGAAGGGTCCAACGAAGTCGATAGCCCATTTCTCAAAAGGTTCGAGGACTACCTATGCTTGTAAAGGAATTTCATCAGCTCAACCAGACTGCACCATACGCTGGAAACTGTCACACCTCCTAACATAATTCTGTGCATCTCGAAAGATAAAAGGCTAGTAATATCCCATTTGTAGCACCTTATGGCTTGTTCTTTTGTCTGCAAAATTCCCTACATGAGGGCCATCATGGGCAGCCTTCAATACTTCATAAATATCATCCTCAGATACACAGTGTTGAATCTGGTTATCAGCCCCTGTATGAAAAAGGTACCCTACCATCCAAGAATATCAGGCACTGTGATGAATAATTTTTCGTTGTTCCCTATATGAAAAATGAGGAGGCACTTTCCTTCTTGTAGCAAGATAGTTAGCAATATTTGCATACCACAGAGGTTTAGTAGAAACTGAAAAAATATGCTCATCGGGAAAACTATATTCTATAGGTGTGCATTTGTCATTGTTATCCATTCTAGATAGGAAATTAGCACCTACATTATCTTTTCCTGGTTTGTCTACTATTGTGATATCAAATTCTTGAAGAAATAGAAGCCATCTTGTAATACGGCTAGGAGTGATAAGTTTATTCATCAAATACCTGATTGTCGCATGATCAGTATGTACAAAAGTAGGATACTTGGTGATGTAGTGCTGGAACTTGTTGATAGCATAAATGATAGCCAGGAATTCTTTATCCGTCACCGTGTAATTCAGTTCAGTAGGAATTAAATTCTTGTTGACATAATAAATTGCATATGGTGTTTTGTCTTCCTGATGTCCTAAAACAGCTCCTACTGTTGTCTGAGAATCATTATCATGTATGTGAAACAATAATGCCCAATCAGGTCCTCGAAGGATTGGAGCCTTGGAAATCAGTCTCTTAATTTTCGTGAAAGCTGCTTCACAGTCTTCAGTCCACAAGAATTATGCATCTTTCGTTAGCAATTGAAAAATTGGATGTGCTATCTTAGCAAAATTTTCTATAAAGCGTCTATAATAACCATCACAACCAATAAAGCTACGTACATGTGTGGGTGTCTTTGGTACTGGGAAGTGTAATATTACCTCTAATTTGGCTAGATCAACTCAATTTCCGACAACTAAGAGAAAATCTCCCAATACTATCCCTTCTTCCCTCATCATATGGAATTTGACTGTACTCAAAGATACATGGGTCTGCTTACATCTTTTGAGTACTTTCTCTAGATTTTCCAATCCCTCTTCAAATGAGTTTCCATATGGAGTAAAATCATCCATGTAGATTTCAACACTATCATTGACCAAATCAGAAAATATTCCCAGAATTTCCCTCTGGAAGGTAGCAGGAGCATTACATAGGCCAAATAGGAGGACCCTGTATGCAAAGGTCCCCCAGGGGCATGTGAAATTTGTTTTACCCTGGTCTTTCGGGGCTATCTAGATCTGGTTATATCCACTGAACCCATCTAGGAAGGAAAATAACTTCTTCCCAGCCAGGGTGTCCAGGAATTAGTTAATGAATGGCAAAGGAAAATTATATTTTTGAGGTGCCTTGTTTAGCTCCATGTAATCTACGCAGATCTGCCACTTACCATTATTTTTAGGAACAATAACTAGCGGGGATACCCATTGGCTATCTGAGATGGGGTAAATGAAACCTACATCCAATAATTTTTTCAATTCTTCTTTGACAATGCTTTATAGAGCAGGATTCATTCTCTGTTGGGGCTGTCTCACAGGGTGGAAATATTCTTTAATATAAATATGATGAGTACATAAGTTAGCAAGGATTCCCTTCATGTCGGTATAATCACAGGCAAAAGCTTCCTGATGATATTGAAGGACTTTTAAGAGCTGTTTTGTTTGGGATTCAGACATACTGGGGTTTATTGAGTGTTTTCCCTGGTTCAATTTCAATATAAATACTATCATGGGATGAAGTTACAGGAATGTCTTTAATTTCATCTGGTAATTCAATGTTTTCCTGTGTCTCACAGCTCATAGAAAATCCTAATATTTGATGAGTTGAATTGGAAATAGAATTGGGATCATTTATAAAAGTGTTTATGGCATCATCCTCAGTTTTTGTTTTGAATTGAAGGGTCTGCCCAATAGTGAGGATTGGTCTAACTTCTTCATTTTCAGGTTCAGGCTCTTCTATTGGTAAAGGTTTCTGACTGGTTATTAATTTTTCATATGGGCCAAGTTCCGTAGGAGGATAAAAAGTAAGATTCTTTGTAACCATCCCATTTGATATAATCATATGCCCAGATTGAAACCCTATGTAGGTGTCTCCAGTTGCAAGAAAAGGTCTTCCAAAAATCAATGGGTGACCACCAATCGAGGAACTTGTCTGTAATACAAGGAGGTCCATAGGGTAGTGCCATGAATCCACCAAAATAGTCACATCTTCCAGTCTCTCTATTGGTTTAATTGTAGACCTATCTGCTAGTTCCAAAATAGTAGGGGTTGGCTTAACATTTCTGAAACCTAATGTGTTCATTGTTTTGGAGGTAATGATATTTATGGCAGCACCCAAATCCACTAGTACATTTTGGATTTCAACCCCATTGATTTCTACTATTAGAATTGGATTTCCCGGGTCCCCATATTTCATAGGCATAGTCTTTCAAAGCATAATGTCGAACAGTCTACCCATCACATGAATAGTTAACGGATCCCTTGGTTTCTTCCCAGGTTTCTTAGAGCAGTACTCTTTGAGAGTTTTTTCATATATAGGTACATCCCTCATAGCCTGTAGTAGGCGTATTTTGATAAAGAGTTTTTTCAATTCTCCAAGGAAATCAAACTCTGCTTGAGGTTTTGGTTTATTCAAGGTTAGTCTTTCAGGATATGGTGGAGAAGTTGAACAACCCTAATTAAGGACAGTTTGGGGAGGTATCTGTTGTCATGTTTTGGTATGGTTTATCCCCAACCGTCCTCTATTCTGGTTCTGTAACTTCACTATCAATATGTTCTATAAGAATAGGAGAATTGGGAGCATTTACTACCCATTCAGATCGTAAGTTTATTTCGTTAAGTCCTGCAGTAGAAATGCTATAAGGTGGAAGGTTAAGAGTATCTGTTTGTTGGACCCCTTTGTTATTAAGATTTGGATTGGACTGGATAGGAAGATGGGATCGAAGGGCTGGGTTAGCAAGAGGTACATTGGAGAGAAACCGGAGTTGTTTTTGAGGCATAGATTGAGGAAATTGCACAGTAGGAGAGGATCCATGCCAATTCTGATTCCATGAAGGATTCAAACTGGTCTAGGGAGCCCATTGTTGCCAAGGGAGGTATTGATATTGAGACCACATAGATGAAAATGGTGTAGATTGGGCACCCATATTAAAATTATTAAAATACTGGGATGGATCCTGAAACATACCTAGATTCATAGCTGGTGGTCGAGGTTGCCATGGCTTTTTTGGTCCCATGAAGTACAACCATTCTACCACATTTTCTTCACTTGCTCCTTGAAAAACCACCTTCAATCTAGGCAAGGAAGGACATGAGCTGGTCGCATGATTCTATTCACATATTGCGCAGGCTTCCACTGTTTTTAATGGGCATTCTTTCAAAGGATGCTTCTTTCTGCACTGTGGGTAGAATATAGCCATAGCTTTCTCCAGCTCTATCTATTTCTATTTTTCTTGTAGAGTGTCCATCTGGGTGGATAATGTGCTCAGGATATCAGTCCTTACGTTATCTAGTAGGTTTCCAATTTATTACTTTGTAACCCCTCCACTAGAAGTCTTCAATGACTGAATCCCTTGTACGCTCCTTGCATCCCCTCGTGAACACTGAATGCAATAGTCGTAGATTGTGTGTAAGTCTTCTTTTGAAATATCCCCCTTTCCTACTATGTTCAGAAGTTGCAGAGAATCTTCCCTAAGCGCCTGGAGAAGAATGATCTTCAGAATATCTTTATCTAGGTTGCTATGGCCTTATCTCTGTAATATATATTTGAATCGTTCCACATAGTCCTCCATGCTCTCATCCTCTTTCTGTAGAAACTTAAAGATTTCCTCCTTAATGTCACGGGTTTTACAGTAATCTTGATATTTCTCCAAAAAGGCTTCTTTCATCCCCTCCCATGAGGTAATAGTTCTCCCTCCTAAACCCATGAACCATCGCAGAGCTGTCCCTTTTAGGGTAGCAAGAAATATTTTTAGTTTCTGAGCATCGAAGATATAATCATAATGTCAAATTCGAAGAGGAATGTATCAGGGTCTTCCGAAGAGAGCCCATGAAAATTAGGTAAAGTTTTTAAAGGGATGGGCTTCATCGATGCATCACCTATAATGTTTCCAATTGGAAAATTAATAGAAGAACTTATAGGTGCCATAAATATCATCTAATACTCACCTGGGATTTCAACTGGTCCTGCGACTAGTACTTGGGGTGATTCGACTATAGGAGGTTTCATCACACTTCGTTGGTCTCTTGGTGATGCAAAATCCTTCAGGAACTCTCTTTCCAAATCAGAATTTCTTAATTCAACTGCGGGAGGTTTCACAACACTCCCTTGGTTTCGTGGTGATGAAAACCCTTTCGGAGGTTCTTCTTCCCAATTAAAATTGACCAGTTCTTCTCACCCTCTACTTGCTATTTCTTCCCCTTCTATCGATAGTAGGGATGTCTCCTCCACTGATCCCTTATTTTTTTCTTCTTTCGCCATCAAAATAACTTCCTCTGGTACCGTGGATGGCACTGGCTGTTCAACTGACTTCCCCTCAAACTTTGTCTAAACCCTTACCCTAACAACAGCGCGAGACGATGCTTCGGATTTAGCCTTTTCGATGATCTCCTGAATATACGTCTTCCTTCCCAGATCCTTTCCTTTCTTTGGGGGTCTTCTTCTACCCCTCTTATTCAGATATTTTTTCATATAATTGGTGAGAAGAATTCATCAAAATAGAAAAAGCGCTTAGGACCCGGAGCAGGACAGATAGCTTCCTCCTCGGGACGAGAGAGTAGGTTCAAATATAAAACCAAAATAAACTTTTAAAATAATAAAATCCAAGTTCGGGACCTGAAGCAGGGTAATCAAATACCCTCCCCAGGATGAGAAGTTGGCCCTTTCAGAAAATAATCAAAAAGAAGAAAAAACTGAAAACTATGCTCAGGACTTAGAACAGGGTAATAATTACCCTCCCTAAGACAAGAGATTGGTCTTAAAAAAAGAAAACAAAGCAAGGAAAAACAACACACTATGCTCAGGACTTGGAGCAAGGTAATAGATGCCCTCCCTAAGATGAGAGATCAATTCTAAAGAAAACAATAAAAAGCACAAAACACTACGCTCAAGACTTGAAGTATGGTAATAAATTCCCTCCCCAAGATGATAGATTGACCTTTAGATCAATTGCAGATTGTGTTCTTGCACCTTTTTAGCCTTCCCCGGCAACGACACCAAAATTTTGGTGTTCAGATATGAACAATATTCAAACTATTTTTTCCACATAAATTATGAACCCGAGGGCATTATTTATTTCAAGACTAACACACACAGTATATGCAAGAGCATTCACACAGCCTGCTATCAGATCACAGGCTTAATTAAATGAACAAACAACTATTGTAACAGCAATTAAATGGATTGCAGAACTAAAAAGTTATTCACAGTAATTACAGAATATATTGGAACAGCAGTTACAAAACCAAACTAAAAAATGAAATCAATGGAAAGAAAGGTAACGTAGCACCTGATCAGAAGAGTGGGCCCGATTCTCTGATCAGGGTTGTGGAAAACTCACAAATTACAGGTAAAACAACAGAATATTGTGCATTCAATTAATTGGGAAATACTTTTGTTACAAAATCTATATATGCCTGCTTAACATTGATTCACAGCCCACAGGCCCTCTTTATACAACTGTTCAGGAAATCGCATATTTCCTCTAACAACTACATATCTACAATTATACAATTCGTTGCAACAACAACATAGTTGCCAAAAGGAAATCATGAAAAAGCCTGAAATATCGCTGGGGTGAAACGGAGTCTGTTGCGCTATAGCCGCAAGTGAAGATAGTGCTGGAAATTAGAAGTTGCTCCATGACTCACAGCTGTAATCTTCTTGCTTTTTCCAAATCTGTAAAAATATCAAACTTAAAATTTGAAAAAGTTAAAACCTCCTTGACGATTATTTCATTAATCAAATATCCCATGTAAGATAAAATAAAGGGGTCTACCTCATGCATTTAAGAACAATAATGATACAAAGAGATAGAAAGGTGGGTGAAAATGGGAGAGAAAAGTATACAAATCTGGTACCCAACAGACAGTTAGTAGCATAATACCCATGTTCGTGACAGTGAAAAAAATTCACCCTGGACATGTCTCGCTTCTTGCAATATTTGGACTCAGATTTGGAATGGAATTTCTTCCCCTTCCACTTCTTCGCCTTGGCAGCCAAAGCACAACCTTCTTCATCTTCATTCTTAGATGAATATCCATCCCTGGTGTTCTGTTTGAACTCCTCCTACACCAAATCCGACCACAGTCGTTCCCAATCTGGCAGCTTTTCCCTTCCATTGACAGAGTCTCGATAACTATGCCAACTCTTGGGAAGTCCGAGGAGAGACAAGCTCACCAAATCATCATTAGCGATAGTTATGGATAAACTTTGTTAAATATTTTGGCATGGAGTTTCCTTTCTCCATCTTGATCTTCTTGAGTTTATATTTGAGTGCCAATTTCCTATGGTCGCTGATGCTATGAAATAGATCTGTCAAATCCTTCCACATTGCATATGGTGTGGCTTTCCCATGGAGGCTTGAGACAATGTGGTCTCGTACTCCCTCAAATAGGATCATCCTTGCCTTTGCCACTTTCTTTTTCCATGCATCAAGATTTGCAGCATCTGTCACAGCAGGTTTAGGAACATCATTGTCAATGAATTTCTTCAAGCCATTATCTTCGAGTACTGCCTCCATCCTTTCCTTCCAAGAAATATAGTTTGAGCTTCCCTCAAGTGAATACTCCAACCTCAAGCCATTGAAAGCCATTTCGATCCTAAATTCTTTCTACAAATTTGAATTCTATCCAGTCACAAACTTAGCTCCTCCTTCACAATTGTGATTTCCTATGCCCTGGTACCATGTATAGATTATACAACAAGCATGTATATCATGGATTCAATCTGATCTAACAATGTATTAAATTTAAATATTGAATTGCTTCTACAAATCAATTGTGGAATTAAAAACACAATCGCCAATCACATGAAGCAAAGAAGAACCAATCAAGCCACAACATAGATAATTTCCTGGGGAAATATTGCTACTCAAAACACCAATATCTTATATTGTATATTTAGCATGGAACCATGAAAAAATGACAAACAACTCTTCTCACAAGAGCCCTCCTATACTCAAATAATTGTCTCACACTATCTCAGATAAAACTGACCAATACTTAGCATATTTATTGCCTCCAAACAGCCTGCCTTTCTTGCACAATCCCTGATGAATGCAATGCCTATTATTTAGGAATTTTGGCCTTCCTTGACTGCACAAGTATCATGGTCACTCCAATGGGTGTTTGGTTGCATGGATGCAACCCAATAATCCTACAACTAATAGTCAACTTCCCTTTCACCTAGATCTCAACTAGGTCTCCACTGGATCTGACATGCATGCAACTAATAATAGTAAATCCTCAGTTGCATGTGAGATCATTGATTTTGAATCAATATTTAATTCACTTGATCCCTCACTAGTGTATCTAACAGTTACAACTAGCACAACTGAGTTTAACCCACTTAATTGAGTTAAATTGATTACATCTTGCATTAATTGATGCTCCACTACACTTCGAACTCTGTTACAACTAGAATTACTCTGCGTGCCTCACCAACTACCTCTAACTCTAAATTCATGAGCTAACTGAGTTTATCACACTCAGTTAACTATTACATGTTATTTTGAGATTAGATTACATTTTATTGTCCATCTTAATTAAGGGATAACTAAAATAGACATGCACCAAATTTAGCCCACACCAGTGTAGGTGTTGTTAAGACCTGTGGTCCCACTCTAGTGTAGGTGTTTCTAGGAACTCATGGTCCCACACTAGGCGTGGGTGCTGAGATTTATTGTTGAATCTCAATAGGATCCAGAAGACACGCTAAAACAAATTATTAATCACAGAAATCTGAAATCTGAAATTTCATTCTTATTGTTCACATTTTATATCATTCAACACTATTACATTGTCACTTTGCAGTCAAAATTTTTATTTCATCATTTTTCATCATTAAAGTTATTAACAATACCTATCATCTCAACAAACTGAGGTAATTGAGAAAATTTAAAATTGAAACTACTCTTCAAGATATATTTAATAATACCTGGAGGGACACTCTTAAGAATTAACTAGTTGTCAAAAGTTGTGATACCTAAAATTAAATGAAATAGATGTGCAATATCAATCTTCTTGCAAACTATTGACAAGATTGTCTCCCTTCTTCATCACCAACTAATTACTAACAAGCAATTACATACACATATAGAAATATAACACAACAATTGTAAAATTCACAAACGTTACCATCCAAATCCAAAAACATACACACAAACCACTCAAAGCATCCAAACACTGACATACAAACCATTCAAGGAAAGAAACATAGATTGAATTAAAAAAGATAATGATATGATCATTTCAAGCAAAGAAAACGTAATGTAAATTTCAAAGTATGAAGTTTATCTCGAACATATACATAATAATGATACTATAAAAATGTGGCATTGTTGCCCTCAATTAGAACTAGCTTAGATCCATCTAACTCTGGATCTATCATGCACCGAGAGGGATCAAATCCCTCGAGGTACAAACCTTATTTTTCGAGTGTATAATTTGAGGAAAGGTTTGCAACTTAATGGATTTGATCCCTCTTGGCGCATGACAGATCCAGAGTTAGATGGATTTAGGCTAGTATGTATCCATCCCCTCCACTACAATTATGAAATTCAATTAGTATTGTAATGTACCTAAGGAAGATACTTGATGTGATATGAAGTACCTATGAAAAATAATTAAGTAATGTGGTCATAATCATTATACAAATTACATTTGGTAGTTGAGTAATGAATGGGCCCGCTAGGTAGTTGAATCTAATAAATGTAATAATGAGGGGTAGTTGGCATAAACCCTTATGAATACTCATGAGACAGTGTATATATACCATTGTATGAGATATGTTTAGAGCTGTATTATACAAGCATGACTTGTATTGTGATTCCTCTGATAAGAGTAATTGTTGATGTTGCCTTACATAAAGAGCTTTCATATATTCTTGGTATCCATGATTTCATGATCCATTTTTTTTAAGTTAAGGGATTTTATCTTTCATCTATTAAGGTTTACCACAAGTGGTACTATAACTCTTTCTTGGGTAAAAATACAATAATTTTTTTTCAAGGGGAAAAATAGGGCTGCAACATTTAGATCTAATTATGAAGCTTTTATTTTGTTTTTCTTTATTTTTACTTTATTTTTATTTTTATAAATCATTCAATGTAGAATTTGATGAATAAATGTAGATTTGAGTTCCTCTCGGCAAAAATTCCCATTAAAAAAATCATTAAAATTACATTCTGATAAGTAAATATATCTATAAAATAAAGTTAACAATTCTAGGGTTTTTGTAATGACCACAGGTATTACAGAGTGTGCATGTTTAAGTTGAATATATTGTAACTAGACCAATGCTAGTAGATGAAAATTGGCTATTTTTTTTTTTAAATTGGGGTCAATTGAGAATTTAGATATGTATCATTAAATTTATACCCATTTCAATTTGGGGCGTTGAAACTACTGGAGGAAAAATTTCCAAAACGACTTTTTCTTTGTTAATAAAATAGATTGTGGCAACACTATTGCCACTAGAAGCACCAAAACCATGAATTTTCGAAATTGGGATCATAATATAGATTCTGAGTAGAATTATAGTAATTATAACTCAATTAAGTTGGAACTCAAAACTCTCTTGGGTATTTCTTATAGCATAATTTTATCTCTATTTGTATATTGGATTGTAGCATGGTCCTTGCCATTAGAAATAAAGTATCCATAGCATTTTAGAATGGGAGATATAACAGAAACCAAACCAATATTGAGAGATAATTATGGTTATTTCCATTTTAGCACCCCAAATGTTATGAAACCAGCTCACGAAATAGAATAAAAGAGAGATCAACCACTTGGAAATCAACCTCTTCAAGGGGGAAACCTCCTTTACTTTACATAAATGAAGAATTCTTGGGTGATTCAAAAGATAAAACATCCTTTCTATATATAGGAGTCCATGGGGTCACAATATAATCGTAGCCGACCTAACAATAATAATGTAAAGGAACAATAATAACAATAGTGGGATTTTATGGGGCACAATAATAACAATATGGGGACTACAAGGGTACAACAATAACAATAAGGGGGCTACACTAACAACAATAAGGTACTACACTAGTAATATAGGGACCTAACAATCCCCTCTCCTTCAAAAAAGTGTTTTCCTCAATGCTTGAGTAGTTATGGATGCTTCTGTATAAAATTATCATCCTCCCATGTGGAATCTTCAGTGGGTAAGTTCTTCCACTTTATGAGATACTCTGAAATTGATCAATATTGCTTCAGGTTCCAATACGATTTTACCTTCCTCATTAAGTTCTAGCAATAATGTTTGAACTGGAATTTTTTCACCTATAACCTTCTTTAAGCATGAAACATGGAAAACTTGGTGCACTCGGGAAGAAGGAGGAAGCTCCAATTTGTATGCCATAGTACCAATATTTATCAAAACCTTCTAAGGACCATAGTACTTTGGAGATAATTTATTATCCTTCTTAGCTTGATTGAGGGACATTTTTTTGTATGGTTGTAGCCGTAAAAATACCCAGTCTCCTACAGTAAAACTTCTCTCGTTGTGATGTTGATCTTCTTGTTGTTCATTCGATTTTGTGCCAAATTTAGGTTATCCTTTAAGAGTTGGAGAACTTTTTGTTGATGCTCGATGTGATCTTCCACTTCTTAAACCTTATAATTTTCTCTTAAAGATGATATGATGGACGGTGGATGATATCCATAAAGTTCCATAAATGGGATCATTTTTGCTGCAGTATGGAAGGAAGTGTTATACCACCATTTAGCCAGAGGTAACCACTTGATCCATTGTGTTTGCTTATCAGATACAAAACAACGAAGATATCCTTCCAAACAATTGTTCACTATCTCATTTTTCCCATCATATTGAGGATGATAAGATGAGCTATGAGCTAATTGAGTACCCAAACAAGAAAATAATTTCATCCAAATATTTACAGTGAAAATAGGATATATGTCGCTGACAATAATATTTGGGTTTCCATGTAGCTTTTGAATTGTTTCCATAAATGCATTAGAAACTTTACTTGCTCTAAATGGATGAAATAATGCACAAAATTGTGCATACTTGGTAAGTATATCAACTACCACCATGATGACATTTTTTCCTTCGAACTTAGGTAAACCTATGAAAAAATCCATTGAAACCTCCTCCCAACGTTGAATTGGAATGGAGAAAGGTTGTAGCAGACTCAAGGTCTTAATTGTCTCAATTTTATTTTGTTGGAAAACCAAACATTCTACCACAAACTTTTGAATATCAGTTTTAAGGCCATCCCAAAAAAATTATGTCTTCACCCTATGGTAAGTTTTTAAAAATCCTGAGTGTCCTCCTAGGGGAGAGGTGTGCAATTCCAAAAGAATATTTTGTTTTAGTTGGGAATTATTACAAAGATATAAGTGATCTTTGTACCATAAGCAATCATTACTCCAACTAAATGTATCAGATGTACTGGGATCTTGCTGCAACTTTTGAATAAGTGTCCACACTTCTTCATCATTCTTCCACTCCTCCCTTGCTTCGGTTATCCAATCTAGTTGGATAATAGAAATGGCACAAAGAAATACTTCCACCTGCTCATCATTTCTTGAGAGTGCATCTGCAACAACATTTAGCTTCCCTTCAACTACAAATTCATAACCAAACATATTTGTTACCCATTTTTGTTGCTCTTCTGAAGATAGTCTTTGTTCCAAAAAGTATTTAAGACTATCATGGTCATTTTTTACTGTTGGGTTCAGGAATTACACTTAAGCAAAATCCTCAACACTTAATTTTTCAACCTCGGGGATCCGTAAACTTAGAGACGAAGCACAAGAAATTCCAGGTATGGTATGAATCTTCCTAATATAAATCCATACTTTCTTTAAAGGAAGATTGCAGAATCAAATTAAAAATAGAAAAAGGCAACTTGAACCATCAAAATAATCTAAGACTGGAACAAGGAAGAATGCATTTTCAAGAGGGAATTAAAAATAAAAGGCAATCACTCTAGCTAATTATTGTTTAACTAATGAGTGTGTGTTTTTCTTTAGCAGAGACACTTAGCAGTCTCATCAGATGGGCCCTTAATCCTGCTCCTTTAGAGATTTCCTTCTTGCCCTAATCTATCCTCCACTTTCGCAGTCTGCTTTCACTAGTGCAGGAACAGAGGTTTATGCAGAAGGTATAAATGGTGTCTTTACTAAAGGATTTTTACTTCATGCAAGGGCTTGAACTTTTCCAGGTTCAAAGCACTCAAATCCTGTGGCAAGAAACTATTTCTTGCACCAGATCAGAGCTTCCTGCACTTAGCATTTAATTCTTAAAATGAGTGCTTAATTATTACAAGTGCTATTATACTGTTAAATCAAATTGCACACATAAAAAATGAATGTTTCTGATCTTAATAGAGTGCAGGAATAAAGAAACAATCAATATACATTTATCCTGTCATAAGCATTTAATGAAAGAAAGAAGATTGAGGGAAGTAGACTAAGAAGGCTTTTTGCATTACACCAACGTGCAGTGGTGCACGTTCATTTCTCCTGCTTGGACCAGGCGGGGAAAACCAATCAAACAGAATTGCAGAAAAGGAGATATCACACCAACGTGCACTAGTGCAGGGTTATTTCACCTTCTTGGACTAGGCGGAGGAAAACCAATCTGAAATCAAGTGCAGGGAAGGAAATTGCAGGAAAAGGAAATTTATCTACTTCACACAACGGATCCGCTTTCACTCAGACAGGAATGCATGTGCTTAAAATTAAATCACACTTGAAAATGTAAACACAAATTACAGGAAAATGCGAAATGGGGTAAACGTGCTGGGTTGGCTGGGCCCTAGCCAACCATCATGTTTCCCTTTTAAATAAAAACGCTGCTCAGTACCTTAATCAATTCATCAACTCAAATACAGAAACACAATTTGTGAAACATGAGGCAGAGCTCCCTTTTATTAATTCACTGAGGCAAGTACATGCATTAATACATCGTCCAGCCCAGATTCGGGCGATAACAAAATACAACAACCTGTTACCGCCTCTTTGGTTGTGTCTCTGTTCTCTTCTGTTATCAAAAACTTCCCCCTTAGTCCTATTTAGATTCTACATTATATAGATCTTTGGCCAAAGGTAAAAATAGATCATTCAACCTATTACATAACCAAATGCAGAATTTAGCTTTTCGGCCTTGAAAATTAGATAGTTAGCAAAATTGGTTGTAGCCAATCTCCAGCTTTCGTCCTTCATAGATTCGGTCTCGGCTGCCTTTTGGTCGATCTTGCTGTCGTGGCTGAAGTTGCTCAAAACGAGGCAGTGATCAAGGAGGTTCGGATCTTCTGCAAGGATTTGTTGTGCTGGCAACGGTGCAAGATCTAATCCTGCACTAGGATCAACAGTCATAGTAAGTACTCTAACTACCAAAAAAAACATTGGAGATATCGATAAGTTACAAAGAGTGATTAAAACTAAGAAATCGTGTAATAAATAACTAATTAATGCTAAGTTGAATTAAAAATATGAAAAATAAAGTTTATATGAAATATGTCACCGTGCTTGGACTGGTGCAAGATGAGGGTGCATAAAAGAGGTAAAACAACAGTAAATGGTTATTATTTAGGAAGAGGAAAATGGAAAAAAGAGAGAAAATTAGGGGGCTAACATCCTCCCATCCCTAAGCTATTGTGTGTCCTCACACAACTTTTTACCTTTGCAAAAAAAACCTTCAAAACTTTGAGCATTCTAGCTCAATCTTGCTTTGACAAACTGACATCAGCCTGCAATGTTTCAGACTTCTTCTTTCTGATGCTCTTTAGTTTCTTTGTCACATTTTTAAGTCGCTTGAAACATCGCACAGCTCGGTACTTCCAAACTATAACTTCTCCTTCATTTTTTTGGATCTCCGCAGTTAATTCTTCTTTACTCTGTTCTTTATCCTCCTGTGCTTTAGCTATGAGTTGTTCTAAGTTCTGCACTTGAAGCTCTAGTTCAACTATTCGAGCAGAAGGAGTTACCAGATATTCTTCTTCTTCTGTCTCAACAGGGGTTGTGTCTTCCTCAGGGACCTTAGTATCCCTCATGGTTTCAGCAAACACTTCTTCCTATTCTTCTTCTTCTTCTTCTTCTTCTTCTTCTTCTGGTTCTTCTTCTTTTTTCACTGGTGCAGAAGGGGATTCAACGTCCTGTTGGGACTGTGGTTATTTGCTTGCACTAGATTCTTCATTCTTTTTCTGGGTCTTTTTAATGAAATCAGCCAATAGAGTGTCATCTTTGACCTCTAAAAATTTTGTTGCGTCCGCAAGGACTGATAGTTTGTCTTCTTCGGGGGTCTGTGCCTGTACTGGTGTCGTAGAAGGAGTCTCTTCAACAGGTGCACTAGTTGTCTTCCTATTTGGAGATGGGGCCCTTTCTTCTATTGATTTTTCAGGTCGTTTCTTTTTTTCACTAGTGCAAGAAGGACTCCCCTTTACATTCTTACTCGGACCCTTGCTTGTGCTGGCGGGGTCCTCTGTCTCCTTTCCAGCAAATGTCTTTTTATGTAGCTGTTTTAACAGCACCTCCCAGGTCATGCCTTTAACTTCTAATTATTTCTAGACCAAAATCTTTATCAGGCTGAGGTGATATAACTTCTTGTCGGCCTAGTCTGCCTGTCCGTCCTACACACCCTTGGCCATTTTTTCCAAGCTCTTAAGCAAAAAATGGGGGAAATTAATCCTCCACCAGGCGTGCTAGCTGGCTTCGAAATGCTACAACATCCTAAAATGGTACACAAAAGTGAGGGAGTACCTTCCCTCAAAGGTTACAAATTTCTGTAGGATGAAAAGGAGGTCTCACCACTGTCCCAGCAGGGCACTGCACGGAATTCCTTTCTTCCAATCTACCTTCATCTTCTTGTCAACGACGAAACGCTGCCATCGCTTCCTTTCTATTTTCTAATTTTTAAACCACTTCTCACCAGTATTTTCCAAGCCTGTCGCTGCTGCTATAAACTCTTCCGTCACCTCAAATTTTAGAGGCCTAATTTTTACTTGGCCATTTTTGAAACTTCTGGAAAACTGTAAGGCTACTTCACTGTTGTGCCCGTAAAACTTTTGCAATAATTGAAGAAAGCCCGAGTCTCACAATAGTGCAAGACTATTGTGATACTTAGCAGTCTGTTCTACCCTACTGAGAGACGAAGGTTCACTTTGAACAGGCGGCATTGCTGCTTAACGGTTATGAACAGTCAAGAATTTACTTGCAACACCGGGAAAATTGGTTCTTATAGATAGGGATCCAACCATCCACCATCCCTTCCATCTTATCGCCCATTCATTCCACTGAAATAGCCGTGGATGCGCGGCATCTTTGAGATCGTGTTGGATTGGTACTTGCGGTGTCGTTTTAACGGCTAGGTGAAGTAATCATTACGAGTGAAGGACATCTAAGATTAGGGAAGAAAGGGGCAATTATAACCAAGCAACGGTTAAACACTTCCGCACTCCTTCATAATTCAAAAAATAACTTTAGCATTCATTAAAAAAATGATCATGATTCTTAACTTAAAAACACCTTGTACTTTAAATAATTTTCTCCTAGTTAATATGATAGCACAAGTACTCATCGACTAAGTGAAAAGACTTCCTATAAACTTTCATGATGACCACTTTCCTATGACATATGCTATGAAAAGAAAAAATTGTACTATGTTTCTAACAGGGTGCATGCTTGCACCGATTAAACTATGTTATTCTGCTGGTACCATTCTGCTTGCACTTATTATATAGGACAACATGCTTGCACTAGTGCAAGCATAATATCTGAAAAAAAAAAGAACAGGGAATTTAAGTAAAATATAGGTTGGACTTCCAACATGGCTTCCTCAACTTATACTGGAAATTTGCTTCACCCTTTCTTGATGCTTCAGAGCATATCCTTTTGCTTTTTGTGCACAAGATCCTGCAATGAATTCATGAGGGAACAAAGAAGTGGGAAAAGGGAAATTTCAGAATGGGAAGGAATTATGTTACAAGGATTCCAGGAATAGTAACACAAGAGAGGATAAACAGAAGTGGGATAGGGAAAAAAATTCAAGGGTAAAGTGGGGTTTTTATGAAACGGACAGGGTAAATTCAGAAGAATATGGGAAGGTTAATCATTTTGGGATTGAAGAATAAAATTGAGGGAATATTACGAAAGTGGAATATGAAGAAAGGCAGAAAATTTTCTGGAAGGTCTTCCTGCATTGGTGCAAGAAAAATAATTGCAACGAGAATTAAGTGTTACTTTGAATAAAAATATCCATGCTAATTACCCCAATTCTATAAAGGTTAGTTATGTTGAACCTGATTTTACTTGGTGGTCACTAGCATATCTAAAGATCAACCAACATTCTCTTTTTATTAGAAATTTTTGGTCTTCCTGCCAGCAAGTTGGTTTTTAGGTTGATCCTTCTGCAATCATGTCAGCGAACTGATTTTCATAATTACAGGAAAACATTTTTTCTTTACTTTTTATTTAGAAAAAATTGTATTTTAATTTTTTTTTTTTTTTTAAGAAGAAGAAGAATTCATGTTTTCAAAAGGTTGGTATTACCATTCACCACTACCGTCCCGAATTGCTGTTGGACTTGCTGTATAAAATCTTTCCTGGCAAGTGGCTGAAAATACTTCTTTAATATGTGTCCATTTACCAAGAATACTGAATTTTGTCCATAAATAGTTTTAACTTCTACTGCTCCATTCTCGAATACTCGGATCACTTCATAAGGTCCCATCCAACGTGTATGGAATTTCCCTTTAAAAATTTTAAATCTAGAATCATAAAGGAGCACCCAATCACTTGGTTGGAATTTTTTTTTTCTGAATAGACTTGTCATGCCACCTTTTGCGTTGCTGCTGAATTAGTATGTTCTGTTGAACAGCATCCCTACGAAATTCATCTAACTCATTTAATTGGAGAAGACACTGTTGTTGAGCCTCAAAGAGATCTAGTCCTAACTGAACTGCAGTTCTGAAAGTTTTGATCTGGAATTCAATTGGTAATAGAACCTGTTTGCCATATACCATCTCATATGGTGTATGTCCCGTGCTATTTCTCCAAGTGGTTCTGTATGCCCACAAAGCTTCTGGTAATATTTCAGCCCATTATTTCTGATGCATATTTACTGTCTTTGTAAGGATGGATTCGATTAGTTTGTTCGTGGATTCCACCTGGCCATTTTCTTGCGGGTGATATGGCGTGGATTTCCTGTGCTGGATCTTGTATTGCTCCTTCACACCCTGTACCAGATTAGAAATAAACTGCGGACCATTGTCAGAAAAAATTTCTCTAGGCACACCAAATCTAGTAAAGATTTCAGTAAAAATAAAATCAACAAAAAAAATTTCTGTAGCAAAGGAAATAGCTTTAGCTTCTACCCATTTTGTAACAAAATCTGTATAAACCAAAATATGCTTTTTACTTAATGACATTGGATTTATTGGCCCTATAAAATCAATAGCCCATTTTTCAAACGGCTCAATCATAACTTGAGGGCATAAAGGCATTTCATTGGTTTGATTAGGCTGGCCCACTCATTGACAGCTATCACATCGCCTGACATACTGTTTGGCATCCTTAAACAAGGAAGGCCAAAAGTAACCAGCACGCAATACTTTATATGCAGTCTGCTTATCAGCGAAGTGGCCTCCACAAGGTTCATCATGAGCAGATTTCAATATGTCAAACACTTCCTCCTCTCTTACACATCTACGGATAATCAGATCTGGACCAATGTAAAAGAGATCTCCTTGAATCCAGGAGTATGCAGCACTTTTCTGAATAATATTCCGCTTTTCACGAGCGGACAAGTGGGGTGGTGTTTTCCCAGTAACCAAGTAATTAGAAATGTCAGCAAACCACGGAGAATATGTTGACATAGCAAAAAGAAGTTCATCTAGAAAATCATCATTAACAGGAGTTGCTTCACCAGGATTATCTAATCCAGAAAGAAAATATGCTACAACATTAGATTTTCCTGGTCTATCAACAATAGTAACATTAAATTCCTGCAACAATAGCAACCACCTAGTCACTCTACCGCTAGTCAATGGTTTTTTCATCAAATATTTAATCGTGGAATGATCAGTGTGTACAAATACTTCATATCCTATAATATAGTGCCTAAACTTATTAATTGCAAAAATTACAACTAAAAACTCTTTCTCTGTAACTGTATAATTTAATTTAGCGGAAGACAAATTCTTACTAATATAATAAATAGCATAGGATTGCTTATTTTCCTCTTGTCCTAAAGTTGTACCAATAGCCAAATATGAAGCATCGGAGGAAATGTGAAAAGGCAGGGACCAGTTAGGACCTCTCAAAACTAGTGCTTATACTAACTTTTCCTTCAATGTTTCAAAAGACTATTGGCAAGCTGTGGAGCAAGAAAATTCACTATCCTTAGCTAGAAGTCAGAAAAGAGGGGCAGCTATCTTAGAAAAATTTTCAATGAATCTTCTATAGTAACTAGCATGTCCTAAAAAACCTATTACTTCCCTTTGAGTTTTGGGTGCAGGAAGATGCAGAATGATTTCAATCTTTGCTGGATTAACCTGGATACCTTTACCAGAAATCAAATGGCCAAGTACCACTCCCGCTTTGCACATTAATCTACATTTCTTGTCACTCAAGGCAATATGGGCTTCCTGACAACGAAGAAGTACTTTCTCCATATTTTTGAGAGCTTCCTGAAAAGAATCACCAAACACAGAAAAGTCATCCATATAAATTTCTACAAATTCTAGATCAGCAAAAATGGCCAGGACTACCCTTTGAAAGGTAGCCGAGGTATTACATAAACCAAAGGGAGGCACTTTATAAGCAAATGTACCCCATGGACATGTAAAAGTAGTTTTATCCTGATCTTCGGGTGCAATCTGTATCTAGTTATAGCCACTGAAGCCATCCAAAAAGGAAAAATATTTCTTTCCTGCAAGGGTATCAAGCACCTGGTCAATGAAAGGGAGAGGGAAGTAATCTTTTAGAGTCACTTTGTTTAATTATAGATAATCAATACAAATACGCCATCTTCCATATTTCTTAGGTACTAGCACTAATGGAGAGACCCACTAACTGTCGAAAATAGGATAAATGAAACCGGCATCCAAGAGTTTCTGTACTTCTTCCTTCACAATATCTCTTAAAGATGGATTCATTCGCCTTTGGGGTTTTCAGACAGGTCGGGTTCCTTCCTGAATATAGATATGATGTGTACAAGTTTCAGGAGGAATACCCTTCATATCTTCATAGCCCTAAGCAAAGGCACTAAGATGGTTTTGCAACAAATTCACAAGCTGCTCTTGCTGAGATGAGTCCAAATATGAACTAATATGCAAGGATTTACCAGGGCTAATCTCAACAAGAGTAGTATCAGGCTCAGGAGTACTCAAGGGAGTGGTCAAATGCAGCAATACAGAAGAATGAGAACCATGATTATCTTGAAAATCTAGGCTGGAAATCGGGTTCAATGGCTCAAAATTAGGCATAGTGTCTAGATTATTCAGGAAATATTGAATCTCATCTTCTTGTGAAGACCCAATATAATTATGGATAAGGGAAATGGGCTAAGTCTCCTCATCGCTGCTTTGATCCAACCATAAAGTATCTCGAAGGTCCTGAATAGATCTGGCAGGGGGTATAAGGTAACTTTCTTCCTAGAATCTCCATGCGAAATACACATATCACCAGAACGACATCCATTATATGCATCGGCCATAGCAAGCCATGGTCAACCCAAGATCAAGGGATGTCCTCCTACTGGGTTCTTTGGCTGAAGCACAATGAAATCAGCAGGATATTCCCAAGAATCTAATGAGATGATCACATCGTCCAATACTCCTTCTGGCTTAATTTTAGATCTATCTGTTAATTCAAGCACAATGGGAGTAGGGCGAAGATGAGATAACTAAAGTTGATCCATGGTTTGCTTAGTCATGACATTAATGGTTTCCCCCAGGTCTATAAGAACATTAGAGACAAGGACATTGCCAATCTGAACTGAGACAACAGGGTTTCCAAGATCAGTATATTTTTCCATAGAAACACATCTCGTCATCAACTCTACTACCCTACCAACAAATTGAATGGTTTGGGGTTCCAATCTCTTCCTCCTAGGTTTCTTGAGACATATTTCCTTAATAATCTTGGTACAAATGGGGATCTCTTTAATGGCTTGAAGCAAAGGTATCTTAATGAAAAGATTCAGAAGCTTAGATGCCAAACTAGTCTCAGAAATAGGCTCACTTCTTTCCATTATTAGCCTCTCTGGGAAGGGAGGCTGGTTGGAAGAAGATGGAAAGGATTCAGAGGGTAAGGGCTGCTTAGTGACAGCTTTCGGAGAATGGTTAAGAGTTTCCTCTTCTCCTTTCTCTTCAACAATCACTATGGGTTGCTTCTGATTTTCTGATGTTATAGTCCTTCCCGATCTTAATTGAATATCATGAACACCAACTGGAATAGACTGGTACTCGAATGGTAAAGGTGGGTTTGTTACATAGATCATTTTCACTACTTTATTATTGTTAGGATTGGGCATAGGTTGAGCAGGCAACTAAGGAGGTCGAAAGGGTGGAGGTAAAGGCAACGGTAGAGTAGACTGACTTGGAAGTTGAGGCATTGAATAAGGTGTATGCGTAGATGGACATGACTGCATAGGTGGCTGGTAGGAATATGAAGAATGAGTTGGCCCTCTCCAACCTTTTTGCCATGGTTGAGAAGGTTTCCCATGCTGATATTGATTCCCATACTTCCACTGCTTATTAGTGTTAGCATAATAATATGCATGTGAATTATAACCAAAATAGTGTGGAGAAAATTCAGGAGCCATACCTGCACCTACCTGAGGCCAATTCCTTCTTGCTCCCATAGCATACAAGTATTCAGCTTCACGTTGTCCCCCTGTAAATACAACTTTAAGTCCTGGCATAGAGGGACATTTTTCTGTGACATGGTCTTCTGTACAAATAGCACACTTATTAGTTTCTTTCAAATTAAGAGGACACTCTTTAGGAGGATGCTTGTCTCTACATTTAGGACAGAAAATACATAATGACTCTTGTTCCTTCATGAGTTCTTTTGAAATTTTAAAGAGTCTAACTATTTGGTAACAGTATTCATTATATCAATTTTCATGTTTTCCATTTTATTTTATATTCCAATAATCATATCATCATTAGATTCAGTTTGTCTATTTATATTTTGAGTTCCTCTACCAGATCTATACTGATTTCTTGAAAATTTCCTACATAATTCACAAATTTGTTCAAAAGTTTGCTGAGAAATATCACCTTGTCCTAACAAAATTTAAATTATTTCTAGCATTATCAATAATTCCTCTTAAGAACAAGGTTCTAATAGTACTGGGATCAAACTTAATTTTCTACCTTTGTAAAATATACAGAAATATTTCTAGGTAATCTTCAAGAGTTTCATCATCATCCTGTATGATTGAAAAAATCGCATCCTGCATGTCCCAAGTTTTGCAATATTCTTGATATTTAGACAAAAACACTCTCTTCATCTGATCCCAAGAGGTTATAGTGTTTCCTCCTAACCCCATAAACCAGCGTAGAGCTAAGTCTTTAAGAGTAACGGGAAATAATCTTAACTTCTGAGCGTCAATTGAATAATCATAACTTCTACACAGAATATCAAACTCGAATAGAAAAGAGTCAGGATCTTCATGAACTTTACCATGGAAATGAGGGAGAGCTGATGGTGGAATATTCTTCATTTACGCCACAATATCAGGATCCAAAATTGGAAAAAAAAAATGGATTTTTCTTTACTTACCTGGTTTTCACCAGTCCCTTCCAAATGATATTCATGGTCCACCATTGTTTCCCTTTTACTTGTACTACTCTCAACAGGCTGAACCACACCTGAGCTATTGTCACCAGAATCCAAGTGGATTGTTCCTGCGTGATGGTTTTGAATTGGATTGGGCTTCCTGCCTACAGAAGGAGACCCAATATGAGAATTGTTTTCAGAATTCTTTTGGCCCTTCGTGGGCTTCGAACCCTTACCGTTTCTAGGCATTCATTTCAAAAAAAAAAAAAAAAAAATATAACAAACAACTTCTAGTAAAAAAATGTTGTCAGGAATCAATTAACACTAGTAAAATTCTTTCAAAGAATCTTTTCCAAACAATACTGCAAAAATAAAGGAAAAATTACCTCTATTGTATAGTCAGAAAATTCTTACCAAATCAAATCGCCTCCCCAGCAACGACGCCAAAATGTTGGGTGCAGGAATTACACTTAAGCAAACTCCTCAACACTTAATTTGTCAACCCGGGGGATCTGTAAACTTAGAGACGAAACACAAGAAATGCCAGAGATGGTATGAATCTTCCTAATATAAATTCGTACTTTCTTTAAAGGAAGATTGCAGAATCAAATTAAAAAGAGAAAAAGGCAACTTGAACCATCAAAATAATCTAAGACTGGAACAAGGAAGAATGCATTTGCAAGAGGAATTAAAAATAAAAGGCAATCACTCTAGCTAATTATTTTTTAACTACTGAATGTGTGTTTTTCTTTAGCAGAGACATTTAGCAGTCTCATCGGATGGGCCCTTAAACCTTCTCCTTTAGATATTTCCTTCTTGCCCTAATCTGTCCTGCACTTTCGCAATCTGCTTGCACTAGTGCAGGAACAGAGGTTTATGCAGAAGGTATAAATGGTGTCTTTACTAAAGGCTTTTAAATTCATGCAAGGGCTTGAACTTTTCCAAGTTCAAAGCACTCAAATCCCGTGGCAAGAAACTAGTTCTTGCACTGGATCAGAGCTTCCTGTACTTAGCATTTAATTCTTAAAATGAGTGCTTAATTATTGCAAGTGCTATTATACTATTAAATCAAATTGCACACATAAAAAATGAATGTTTCTGATCTTAACAGAGTGCAAGAATAAAGAAACAATCAATTTACATTTATCCTGTCATAAGCATTTAATGAAAGAAAAAAGATTGTGGGAAGTAGACTAAGAAGGCTTGTTGCATCACACCAACGTGCACTGGTGCAGGTTCATTTCTCCTGCTTGGACCAGGTGGGGAAAACCAATCAAACATAACTACAGAAAAGGAGATATCACACCAACGTGCACTGGTGTAGGGTTATTTCTCCTGCTTGGACCAGGCGGAGGAAAACCAATCTGAAATCAAGTGCAGGGAAGGAAATTGCAGGAAAAGGAAATTTATCTACTTCACACAACGGATCCGCTTTCACTCAGAAAGGAATGCATGTGCTTAAAATTAAATCACACTTGACAATGTAAACACAATTTACAGGAAAACGGGAAATGGGGTAAATGTGCTGGGTTGGCTGGGCCCCAGCCAACCAGCGCGTTTCCCTTTTAAATAAAAATGTTGCTCAGTACCTTAATCAATTCATCAACTCAAACACAGAAATGCAATTTGTGAAACATGAGGTGGAGCTCCCTTTTATTAATTCACTAAGGCAAGTACATACATTAATACATCGTCCAGCCTAGATTCGGGCGATAACAAAATACAACAACCTATTACCGCCTCTCTGGTTGTGTCTCTGTTCTCTTCTGCTATCAAAAACTTCCCCCTTAGTCCTATTTACATTCTACATTATATAGATCTTTGGCCAAAGACCAAAATAGATCATTCAACTGATTACATAACCAAACGCAGAATTTAGCTTTTCGGCCTTGAAAATTAGATAGTTAGCAAAACTGGCCGTAGCCAATCTCCAGATTTCGTCCTTCGCAGATTCTATCTCGGCTGCCTTTTGGTCGATCTTACTGTCATGGCTGAAGCTACTCAAAACGAGGCAGTGATCATGGAGGTTCGGATCTGCTGCAAGGATTTTTTGTGCTGGCAATGGTACAAGATCTAATCCTGCACTAGGATCAGCGGTCACGGTAATTACTCTAACTACCAAATAAACATTGGAGATATCGATAAGTTAAAAAGAGTGATTAAAAGTAAGAAATCATGTAATAAATAATTAATTAATGCTAAGTTGAATTAAAAATATGAAAAATAAAGTTTATACGAATTATGTCACCATGCTTGGACTGGTGCAAGGTGAGGGTGCATAAAAGAGGTAAAACAGCAGTAAATGGTTATTATTTAGGAAGGGGAAGATGGAAAAAAGAGAGCAAATTAGGGGGCTAACATTTACCTTGAAGTGTCTTCCCATTAGGTAAGGTCCTCATTTCTTTAGTGCATGTAGTATTGCCAACATTTCCTTCTCATAAATAGCTTTCTGTAAATACTTTCCTTTGACTGGACGATTTTCAAAAGCAATGGGTCTTCCTTCTTGCTTTAAAATAGCACCAATTCCATTTCCTAAGGCATCACATTCCACAATAAATATTTTTGTGAATTCTAGTGTAGCTAAGATTGGTGCTTGGTGCATTTCCTCTTTAAGATGTTCAAAGGCCTTAGTTTCTTTAGGAGTCCACGAAAATGCATCTTTCTTCAATAATGTTGTTAGAGGTGCTGATATTCTCCATTAATTCTTAACAAACTGACGGTAATACCCTGTTAACCCAAGAAATCCTCACAACTTCTTTATGGTTTTGGGGACTTTCCATTCCTTAATGACTTTAATTTTGTTTGGGTCTACCTTAACACTCTCCTGAGATACAATATGACCCAAATATTCCACCTCTTGTACTCCAAAAAAACATTTGGAGGTTTTTGCATATAATTGTTTCTCCTCCAATAGTTTGAGCACCTTGTCAACATGTTGAACATGATCCTTCTGAGACCTACTGTAGATTAATATATCATCAAAAAATACTAACACAAAATTTCTAAGGAAGGCTTTGAAAGTGGAATTCATCAACCCTTGAAATGTAGAAGGTGCATTGGTAAGGCCAAAAGGAATGACCAAAATTTCATAATGACCCTCATGAGCTTGAAATGTTGTTTTCGGAATATCTTCAATATTCATTCTAATTTGCTGATATCCTGAATGAAGATCCAACTTGGTAAAATAAATTGCTCCATGTAATTCATCCAATATTTCATCAATCACAGGAATGGGAAATTTATCTTTAATAGTTATATTGTTGATCTCCTTATAATCCGGACACATGCGCCATGATCCATCCTTATTGTGCGCCAATACTGCTGGAGTAGAGAAAGAAATTTGACTAGGTTGAATTATACCAGCCTCTAACATTTCTGCAATCATACATTCAATTTTTCTCTTTTGGAAATAAGGATATATGTAAGGCATGATGTTTGGAGGAACACTTCCTGGAATCAAATGAATAACATGATCATGACCAGGAATAGGTGGGAGTCATTTGGGAGTTTCAAACACCTTGGAATGATTGTCCAAGACTATTTGGAGATCTGGAGAAATAGATGATTTTGATGTTGGAACTTCTAGTGAGCATAATTGTGCAATTATGCCTCATTTTTATTTCTTCAGCAGATTTGTCATGACATTAGAGCTTATTATCTTTCTCAGATTTCCTGCGATACCTCGTATTTCAACTTCCTTTCCTTCAAAAAAAAAATCAAGAAAAATTCTTGAAAATTAAAATCTATTGTCCCCAAAGATTGTAACCATTGTACTCCTAGTAAAACATCGACACCTCCCATTGGAATGGAAAGCATTAGACTATTCAATACATATTCCCCCATGGTTAGCTTGATATTATGGCACTTTCCAGAGGAATTTATAGTTCCTCCATTTGCAACCATCACTTGACACTCTAGTGCTGAGTATAGGAAGCAATTTAATTCCTTGGATACCTTACAATGAATAAATATATGGTAATTACCTGAATCAATCAACACTATTACATTTTTCTTCTTGATATGTCCTTCTATATTGAGAGTTTGAGGAGTGGAAATTACTGCCAATGCATTATAGGATATGGTCAGACTCATTTCTTCTTTCTCTAGGGTTGGTTCCTGGTGTATATCCTCTTCTTTTGAAGTTTCTTGTTAATTTACTTCTTCCTCTTCACAATCTATGTAAAATAATTTATTCTCGGCAGACTTATGACCTTTAGTGTATTTTCTATCACAACTGTAGAAAAGCCATTTTTCTCTTTTTTCTTCCAAATGTTGTGGTGTCAACCTTGTAGGTTGTGGAAGTCTAAGAGTAGCAACACTTCCATCTTTACAGATGTGAGTGGTAGGCTTCCTTGTTGCCATAATTTCACTTTCAATTTTTCTTTCCAACCTGAATGCCTTCTCCAATGAATCAGGTTCCCAAAGGAAAACCTCATGTTGGATGTTATCCTTTAAAGTCCATGTGAAGACATCAATCTTGTGTTCCTCTGGAATATCAGTTACCCTTATATTCAATTTTTGGAAGTTCTCAATGTGCTCCACCATTGAACCCTTTTGTTTGAGATTTGTCAATTGGCTAAAGAAGGTGTTGCTCTTTCTTTCCTCATAATGTGCTATTATTTCCTCCATAAAAATTGACCAAGTGACAATTTTTTTACAATAGAAAAGCCATCGATACCATAAAAATTTATTTTGTTCTAAATATAAAGTTGCAATGTGTACCTTTTGTTTTTTTTTCACATTATGGATATCAAAATATTGCTCCATTTGTACTATGCATGTTACAAGATCCTTGCCATCAAACTTCCTCATATCGATCTTTGGAATATGGTGGGTCTTCAATCCAACATTATATTTTATGAAATCACAATTAACATTTATTTTTTTCTCATCATGAGTTTCCTCTACTAACTTTTCGCCATTAGGAATCATTTCTTGTATCAACTTTGTCAAACCTTCCATGTCTACTTTTTTATCATTCTTCATGTCATCCATGTTGCCTTTAATTTTTTCATCGATGCCATCCATATTAGCTTCCATGTCATTTCTTCAAACCATACATATTGGCTTCCATGCCTTTCTTCAAACCATCTTAGCTTCCATTTCATTTGTTGTTTCTCTTTGCGAGAGTGAAATTTTTTGCACTTGGTCTTGTAATTTTGATATATCATGTTGCACTTCTTCCTCTTCATGAGTCATAGTAGAGCCTTATTAGGGCTTAATGGGTGCTGAATTATTTTTAGGGGCCATTTTACAACCCAATAATAATATATATGCTTCAATATGCCCTTGGAATCACTTCAAACTGATTTTTCAAATAAGACTTATGCAATTAAAAAAAAAAATCACACCTTTTCCTTTCTTTTAACGAGCTCAATATTGAAACTGATGTATCTTTGTAATTTCGGATCCTGAAGATTTTATATTTAGTCCTTTAGTAGCCCTCTAAATCTGATTTCCAATGCCTAGGTCTGACCTGACTTGGATTTTTCAAGGAAAATTTATGCCCAATCTCCCACAATGACCTAATTATGGACTCCTTCAATAGAGCGAACTTGTACATCATGCCATGTGTCACTGTTTCCTCCTTCGGCTCTAAATTTGATATACATGAAACTAAATTTTGTGCACTTTCAACCAATTTTTATAGAATCTCAATCCAATGCTCAGAGAGAGAGTTATGATAATTTTCCCAAGGTCACCTCTTTGAGATGAAATTTGGGTGCCTACAAAAACCCTAAATTCCACAGATCATATCTCAGAAAATATTGTGAACCAAGATCTGAAATTTTTACTCGAAGTTCCTCAGGATTTCTTCGAAAATGGATTTTTCTTTTAGCTTTTGAACCTTTGTAGAAAAAAAATTATCGCAAAAATTCCACGATGACCTGTTTGAAGCAGCGAAACCCTAAAATCCAAAACTCTGATACCAAATGTTATGAAACTAGCTCACAAAATAGAAGAAAAGAGATATCAACGACTTGGAAATAAACCTCTTTGAGGGGGAAACATCCTTTACATTACATAAATGAATAATTCTTGGATGATTCAAATGAAAAAACCTCCTTTCAATATATAGGAGTCCATGGGGTCACAATATAATCCTAGCCGACCTAACAATAATAATGTAAGGGCATAACAATAACAATAGTGGGCTTTTATGGGGCACAATAATAACAATATGGGGACTACAAGGGTACAATAATAGCAGTAATGGGGCTACACTAGCAACAATAAGGGACTACACTAGTAATATAGGGAGCTAACACCAAAACCCTAGCCACACAAAAGAGTTCCATTGAGAAGTAAGTTATTCAAAACCTTAGTTCTTATTTTTCTTTTTCCAAAAAATATGAATTTTATAAGAAAATATGATGATCCTAGTATTGAATAATACATCCAATATAGAAAGCCAATTTCTTTGAAGAATCGAAGATCCTTGGTAAGCTTTATATTAAAAGGTGATGATAGAATTTGGTTGAAGTCATTTAACGTCTATGACATTGTTATCACCATAAAAAAAAATTATAAACTCTGAAATTTTACCTTTTTCTAGTCATGGTGTCAAATAGGTCTTGAGTCATTTCATTTTTTTTTAAAAGGGTAAGTGATAGGTTTAGAAGTTTTAAAAAGTTAGTTTTCATTTCCAAATAAGGTCTTTAAGTCTCATTTCATGGTTAAAAAGTCCCATCATTCATTTAGAAGTCATGTTTTTAACCTTTGAAAAAAATCCTCTGCAATTAGCCACAAAACCGTAGTTTCGTAGCGCGGTCAATTCAAAAACTTAGTTTTTGTGCTATGAAAGTGTGCTAATTTCGTAGCACATATCACCAAAATTGCGGTCAGTTAAAAAACTCATTTTTGCACTATGAAAGAGCAGATTCGTAGGAAAGTCATGTCAAAACATAAAAACTGTCAGAATCTGTTAGGTTTTCATACAATGACATCATTGTGAGTCAGTTAGGGGTCATTTCCAAAACGTGTAACCATTCATACTCATCATTGCAATCATAGAGGTGTCATTTATGAAAAGAAGTTTCAAGTTTGAAAGGTTGATATGCGTTACTCACTCTATTTTTCATAACAAACAGTCAAACATATCTGTTTCAAGTTCTAAGCTTATGGACATCTTACACCAAAGATATTTTTATCTACCATCAAGCGAGGCTGATTTCTTTTCATCAAGCAAGGCTGATATTCCTATCAAGCGATGTTGATCATTAAATTCTGAAGGAAGCAGACAGAAATTTCTGAAAGCAAGAATGACAGAGGAGAAAAAGAATCACAGGTCAGGGCATTACTTAAGGTCAGAACCTGAAAGCACAGGAGTTCTAGCTAAATACAAAACAGTGTTAGAGGCTTTCAGAAAGGCAGGATGTTTGAATTTTTTTGAAAAGCTGCAGGGAGGACACAGTCAGGTAACAAAAGAATTTTCTTTGCATTTCAGTGGTTCAAATACAAAGATTGGAATCTTGAATTTGTCAGTAACTCCTGAGACTATAGCCCTGGTAAATGAGATACCTAGAGGACAGGAAACATGGTTTAAGGGTTTTAGATTTTACATGGAGGCATGCAAGATGTTTTTAAAGCCAGAATTTACAGAGATGGATTTAAATAATGCAATTCCCAGAGGCTGAATTAAAGATAGCTATGCTAATTTAATCCTCAATATCCAAAGGTATTTCACATGCGAGGGCAAGTATCATAAATTTTATTCCTACCATTTCAAACTTCTCTTACACTTTACAAGTATGATATCTTTAGAATTACCATTTTTCCTGTATAGAAGCATTGCTAAGATGGCAGATAAGGTTCAAGTCAAATCTGAAGGATGTGAAACATCTCTGTTTCACCATGGTTTAATCAAACTGATGGTCTTGAATGAACTCCAAGGGATTAATAGAGATTGGTCATCTTTTCTATTTTTATGTGGATTTGGAACAGAAGCTCAAACTCCAGTCAAAAATCCTAAGGAAAAAGAATATCTACCAACAGAATCTAGCAAACCTGTAGTTGCAAGGACAAAAAGGTTTGTGAAATTGAAGCCTAGGAAACAGGTAAAAGAACAGGTAGAAAAGACACCAGTTGTCATTGCAGAAACTACTCCACCTGCAAAACAGAGGTTGCAAGAAATTGAAGAAACTACACAGAAAGAGACAGCTGGTAAACAAATTCTACAGAGACTGACTAAGAGTCAAGTTGAAAAGCTAAAGGGAAAACAGTGCTTTCAGAAACAAGTGACAGTCCAGGTTTGAAAGGGAACTTAGATGATATTTTGCAAGCAATAGACATAGAAGAATCTCCTTTGGTACAAGCTGATTTCATAAGAATTGATCAAGGTAAACAGAAAAAGGTGAAGTCATCTAAGAAGCTGGAGTTCAAAGATGAAGATGCAACATTTTTCTTCAAGGCTAGGAAGCCTGCAACTAGACAGTCAAAGAGGATACAAGAGCTTAATGCTGAGGTGGCGAAAACAAATGAAGAGCCCACTGTTTATGAAAAAATGATAGATATTTCTTCACCTATATCAGAAAATGCCAAAAACAGAGTATTCTCAACACAAACAGTAAAAATTAGTTATGAAGAGATGGAGGAAAAATTAAAATCAGCTAATCATGAAATTTCTAGGTTAAAGAAAAGAGCTACAAAGCATGCCATTGAAAACACAAGTTTCAAAAGGATGAAAGCCCTTTGGGAAGGTGAAAGGTTTTCTAGACCAGAAATACCTAGCAGTGAGGAACAGTTTTTCACTTGCACTGTACCAGCCATAAAAGAAGAAAAATTTGTGAGAATTATGAATACTCATTTGAGGGCTAGCAATAGGAGGTTAAGAAGAAAATTTGAAGACTTGGAGATTCAGCTAACAAGATCTCAAGAAAAGTCAAAGGAACAGTGAAACAGAGTAATGGAACAGTGCAGAAAAATGATCAATTTATAATTCAATCTTTTATTAAGGTGAAGAAAAAATTTGATGAAGATCATCTTTTGAAGTTAAGTTACTATGTTTTTTTTTAGATAATATCAGCCCTTATGAAGTTTAAATATCCCTAACTTACAAATTTTGAAGACTGCTTTGAAAATCAGCTTGCACAACAGTTTCGTGGCGCGCTGCGAAACTGCTGAAGAAGTCTTTTGCACATTTAAATATAAATTTTGGAGGGAATTTTGATGAACTTTTGGTCTAAATCTATTGGTGGAAGCATGGATATAACAGGTGGAGGTTTAAATGAAGAAAACGGGTGAAAATATGATTAAAAGGAAAGGTTTTACACCGAGCTACAAAATGCACTACGAAAAAAAACTACTTTCGTAGGGCGGGCTTATTTTCTACCCTTTTACATCATTTCGGAGATGGTTTCTACACAGCTGGAAGATTAAAGGATTTATGGGAATATTTAGCAAATATGACACATGTGAAACTGATCCATCAAATTATCAAAGTGCTTGAAACTGACAATGAAAGTTAAGGGCTGAAAAGTAGGAAATATGTTTCCTAATTTTTAGGACAGTTTTGTCATCATCAGTAGGATCACATCAAAGTTCGAACTCATGGGATTGCAGCTAGAAAAGGATGAATTAAAGACTAGATAAGGTTGCTAGAAGCATATTTAGGTGTAATATTCCAAAATTTGCACACAGCAATTTGGAATATTAGATTTTGCTACTTTCACCTAGGAGAGGAATAAATGGGTAAGGAGGCCCATGAACAGTAAAAATATGAATAATTTCCACCTTATTAAGGAAGGGGATCACCTTAGGAGCTAGATTTTCCACTTTCAAGTGTGAAAAAGGGTAAAATAGATGTGGACATAGTTAAGTTTAACTAAGTCAACATGCATTCTTGAGGAGGAAGAGATCACCCAAGTAAACTAGCTCAATGTGAACAAGGATTAGCCTAGACACACATATGAGAACTAGATTGAAGATCCCTTAGTGTGAAAAGAGGCATTGCAGGTGGATTAGTCCCAATTGAACAAGTCAATAGTGCTGCTACAAGAGGGAGGGAAGCCGACAAGGACGGCGCAGTTTTGAAGGAGGAATCTTCACTAGGAAGTCACATCAACAATGTGTGGGGTCCGGGGTGAGGAGGTTCACCAAAGAAAAAAAGGATGGCATAGAATCAAGGAGATAAATTCATGTATTCAGCTATATTTTTTCTTTTGACTACTTGCATGCTTCAGCTGTTTAGCTGTGGTTGCAGCACTGTTCAGTGCAAAGAATTCTCGTGCGGGAATTCCATCCCATTCTTGGATCAGCTTGCTTAAGGGATCTAAAGGAGGGGTCTGAGCTTCAATTCCATCATCTGGCTTAGGGCCACTCAGGAAAAAACAACTAAAATGCAGTCATCTTCAGAAACTGCATCTTTTCTACAGGGGCATTTGTTGCTAGGTTGAACCTTACTATTTTGTGCTAGTCTTTGAGGAGGTGGTGTTTATTTCCCTCCGGTAGATCTAATAAATAGGGCCTAGGTCTATTTTCTATATTATTCATCTAATTTATGTTATATTCAGCCATTCTTAATACAGAGTTGCAGTAAACTATGTTATTTTCTGCAGTGCTGCTTTTTGTACATGTATATTGCCGGGTGTCTTATTCCTTGTGTAAAAGAGGTTAAACCTCCATTTATCTGCTATTTGATTAATATAAACTCCATATCAGTCTTATTTCATCATTTTTCGTATAAACCCTCATGGGAATTACGCTCTCACAGTCTTCAGAAATTTTGTTGTAGAGAAGTCATGGGATCGGGGTGTTTTTAAGCTATCTTGAGCTGGGGAGATCTGTTTAGTGTAGCTAGTTTCATTTGTTCCAACTCCAATTCTGAAAGTGGGTTTCATATTGTCTAAAATAAGGGATCCAAGTCCCATTATCCACTGTTATTGCGTTATTTTCTAAAGACAGTTGTTTTATGCCCTATATTGCTGCATTTCCCCACTTGGGAAGGATAATATAGGCCATATTCTTGCTTAGGTTCTTAAATCTTATGGTGAGATGTTCTTGTACATATAATGAGCGACTCTAAATTACCATGCTCTTGATTTTCTGAAGCTACAATTTTGGAATATCATAAGATATTCCATTTGTTGTAGAAAATCCCAATTTTGGGATATTACAGTGGTATCAAAGCTGCCATTTTGGATCAACCTGTGGATTTCAGATCCAATCAGAATATAAGAAGGAGAGGAGAAGCTTCTCATAGAAGATATGAGTTGTGCAGAATAAACCAAGACATGACTCCATTACTTGGAGGAATGACGGAAGAGGAGATCTCCCTGCTTCTTTTCCAAACCCTGGAAGGTATTGGAGAAGATCTCAAGGAGATGAAAGGAGAGGAGTGTATAAGATTTCTAAGAGGGTTTGAAGCAAGCCCTAGCTATTCACATGATGGGTGTGAGCATTCAGCGACACATGCAAATCCACAGTGCAGTCTATTGCCCACATTGACTGCAAGAAGGATGGAGGAAGAAGGTGCACCAAGGGAGGAGATCTTAAGTGACTACCTTCAGGAGTATGAATCTCAATCATGGAGATTCAAAGAGAACTTAGACTTCCAAGGGTTTTTCAAACTCAAGGAGGCAAGATCCAGCGACCACAAGAAAAGTAAGAGAGGTAGAATCTTCTTATCTCACTTTGATGGATCAGCAAAGTGAACAGAAAAATCTTGGGTAGAGGAGCTAGATTCCTATTTTCAGCTACACCAAGTTTCAGAGAAGGAGGTCATTAGAGTAGCAGCGCTGCACCTCAAAGGTATGGCCCATGATTAGTGGTTTAGTGATTCTACTTCATTCTATAATGCAAATGTAGAAACTTATGTTGAGTTCACTAAAGAATTTGAGAAGAGATTTGATAAAGAACATTGTGAACCATCATTTGTTAAAAACAAAAACTCAAACACTTTGCATGAGTTGGAGAGACCTATTGAACCAACTCCACTCCATATTCTTAGAGGGGATAAAAACATGCATGATAGGTTTCCAAGGGCAAGATCCCCATTTCCTGAAGAGCCCTCTTCTATTTGTGAAGACATGGAGTCCTTTTCTTCAAGGGATGACTGAGATCAAGGGTCTCTCATTGAGGATGAGACATTCTTATACATGGAAGAAGAGGAGGAGGATCAGCATCAAGGGATGATGAGCATTCACCCTTACTTATTTCGGGAGGTTTCTGCACATAAGGAGGAGTCCTCTTCTCCATTTGAGGATACTTTTACCAGCGTTGTCACAGCCATGGGGGAGCAGCCCTCATCATCTTCAGTTGGAGCAGCCATTACATTGGAGGGAGGAGCCCTTGCAACACTACAAGAGGTTCCCTCATCTCACCAAGGGTCAAACATTATTGTTGAGATAGAGTAGCAGGATTGCATTGCGTTGTGCAAGCTTGAATGGTTCAAGGGAAAGGTGAACCATCAACCTCATGTATCATTGTTGAGTTTCACACAACCCTTGAGGTTGGAGTGTAACCTTGTGGAGGATGGTAGCCCTCACTGGAAGAATGCCAAGATGTAGAATGATATGAGGCATCCACATGGGGTTGAGTGGATGTGGAAGGAGAGCAAGGGGCTGCTGAGCCACTTTCAAATTTATGATACAAGGCAGCAAGAGGCAAAGTTGCGTTGGCTACTCTTGAGAGAGTTTGGCCATCATGAGGCATATCCTTTCCCGAAGGGTATGAGGATAGGAGGAACTTGGCAGGGTACTTGCATCATGTGGCAGCAAGAAGTGTGGATGCATTATGATGATGTGATCATTATGTTTTTACCACATGGGTTGTATGATGGAGGTATGAGGAGGCAGCAAAGACTTTTGTTGCTTTGGAGGATTGGGAGAGAGCAAGGGCAGATTTGCTCTCACACTTGGCATGATGCTACAGGAGTAGGGGATGGAACTATCATAGTGCAAGGAGGCTACTCCTTAGCCTTAGATGATCTGGGAGTACTTCCACCTTGGAAGGAACTTCTTGTATGCAGTAGCATTATGGGAGGAGTCTTTGACATGGGGCATGTCAAAGAATGGATTTATGAGTTGGTAGGAGCCTATTTTCATAGGCCAACAACATTGTCACTTTGGAGCATGGACTTGTTGATGGAGTGCTCGCAGGACCACTTCACACTTGAGGCACTAGGTGGGCATGGAGGAGATGAGATTGATAGAGTAGTGGATGAATTCATATGTTACTGTAGTATGCTCTTCTTGACTTGGACTTCCAAGCATGGGGAGGGGAATCCTCAAGTAGCATATGGTTTATTCCTCTTCATATGCTTATGCCATATCACTATGGAGGGCTCTTTTATGGATCCTGTCACCATCTTACTTTCATTACATGGTAAGAATTATGTTTTGGAATTTAGTGATGGTTCAACACAATATTTGCATGCTCTTACCATTTCTTTGCAGTGCATTGCTCTACAAAGGGGCAAGTTTTCTTTAGGCTCCATAGACCATTTTTTGCCAGCTATTATGATGGAGACAACCATCTACTATATGATCTGGGGCAAGTATTTGGTTACTCCCTGTATGTTCAGCTGATATACTTAGCCATCTACTATTTACTAGTGGGTGTGATGACTTACACAGCAAGCCATTTGTCAAGAAAAAACTTTCCATGCCATTTCTTGAAGCTGCAATGGGGAAGACTGCGCTGGGGCCACTTGGGAGACTATTGGTACTTTCCAGCACCACATGAAACCTTTAGTATTTATTTCATTTCGATGCTGATCATGAGCCAATTTTCTGATGTTGTTCTTGCCTTTATGGGGAGCATGATTTGAGGAGGAACACATTGGGTGGATGTGTTCTTGGGGAAGGAGCATCCCCACACTTTCTGCATTACATGTTCTAAGGGGAGCATGGGAAGAGACATGGCCTCTATAGAAAAATATTTGTTTCTTTATGAGGAGGTCCATGAGATGGATGGGATGCCATATGGTGGTGATTTCTTATCCATCATATATGAAATGGTTTGGGCCAACTTGATTCACAACGTCGGGAAAGGTACCTTTGGAGGTCTAGTTTCCTTCTTTCCATTTGAGGGCAACATTATTGCAGCCCAAGATCAGCAAATTCTCTACACTTATGTTAAGTGGAGAGGAAGACAGTGAGGGGTATGCTATCTTGTCTACCATGTTCATATTTTTAGCCCACCTATTCTGCATGAGCTCAAGGTGGAAGAGATCCTTCATGAGTTGCCATCCTGGAGGGTAACTCATTTTGTTTGGTTGATAGCTTGGGGAGGAGAGATTCAATTGGGGATGATGAATCCCAATCTATATCAGCCCTCATGCCTCAATATGACCTTCAAACAGCCCATTGTTTCCTCCATGGATGTTTCACTGTCACATGATGTCAGCTATTTGGAATGTTCACCAAAGGAGAGCGTATACACTTGGGAGGGGCAGCTTGGAGATGCGTTGATGGAACAACACCTTGATACTTGGGGAGTCTTATCATATGAGGATTCTATAGGGGGAGAAGAGAAGGTTTTTCAGTCCTATATTTGCACTTTCTTGAGGACAAGCAACATTTGAGAAGGGAGGACTGTAATATTCCAAAATTTGCACACAGCAATTTGGAATATTAGATTTTGTTGCTTTCACCTAGGAGAGGAATAAATGGGTAAGGAGGCCCATGAATGGTAAAAATATGAACAATTTCCACCTTATTAAGGAAGGGGATCACCTTAGGAGCTGGATTTTACACTTTCAAGTGTGAACAAGGGAAAAATAGATGTGGACGTAGTTAAGTTTGACTAAGTCAACATGCATTCTTGAGGAGGAAGAGATCACCCAAGTAAACTAGCTCAATGTGAACAAGGATCAGCCTAGACACACATATGAGAACTGGATTGAAGATCCCTTAGTGTGAAAAGAGGCATTGCAGGTGGATTAGTCCCAGTTGACCAAGTCAACATCGCTGCTACAAGAGGGAGGGAAGCCAACAAGGACAGCGCGGTTTTGAAGGAGGAATCTTCACTAGGAAGTCACCTCAACAATGTGTGGGGTCTGGGGTAAGGAGGCTCACCAAAGATAAAAAGGAGGGCATAAAATCAAGGAGATCAATTCATGTATTTAGCTATCTTTGGTCTTTTGACTACTTGCATGCTTCAATTGTTTAGCTGTGGTTGCAGCACTATTTAGTGCAAATAATTCCCATGCAGGAATTCCATCCCATTCTTGGATCAGCTTGCTTAATGGATCTAAAGGAGGGGTCTGAGCTTCAATTCCATCATCTGGCTTAGGGCCACTCAGCCAGCAACAACTACAGCACATTCATCTTCAGAAACTACGTCTTTTCTACAGGGGCATTTTTTCCTGGGTTGAACCTTGCTATTTTGTGCTAGTCTTTGAGGAGGTGGTGTTTATTTCCCTCTGGTAGATCTAATAAAGAGGGCCTATGGCCATTTTCTGTATTATTCAGCTAATTTATGTTATATTCAGCCATGCTTAATATAGATTTGTAGTAAACTGCATTATTTTCTGCAGTGCTGCTTTTTGTACATGTATATTGCCGGAAACCCTTGTTGGGTGTCTTATTCCTTGTGTAAAAGAGGTTAAACCTCCATTTATTTGCTATTTGATTAATATAAACTCCATATCAGTATTATTTAATCATTTTTTTTATAAACCCTCATGGGAATTACACTCTCACAGTCTTCAGAAATTCTTTTGTAGAGAAGTCATGGGATTGGGGTGTTTTTAAGCTATCTTGAGCTGGGGAGATCTGTTTAGTGTAGCTAGTTTCATTTGTTCCACCTCCAATTCTACAAGTGGGTTGAATATTTTCTAAACTAAGGGATTTGAGTCCCAGTATCCACTGTTGTTGCATTATTTTCTGAATACAGTTGTTTTATGCCCTATATTGTTGCATTTCCCCAATTGGGAAGAAGAATATAGGCCATATTCTTGCTAAGGTTATCACATCTACTGGTGAGATGTTCTTGTACATATAATGAGCTGCTCTACATTTCCATGCTCTTGATTTTCTGAAGCTACAGTTTTGGAATATCATAAGATATTCCATTTGTTGTGGAAAATCCCAATTTTGGGATATTACATTAGGAGTTTTAGTCCTATTAGAACTAGGACATTTTAAAGGCAGTATAGCTATCATTTTGTAATTAATAGCATGTTTTTTTATTAGGAAAGGTGTCAAAGCATGGGAATTTGAATTCTCTAGTGGAGGATGAAAGAATCCTATATTGTAAATGTTTTATATAGAGCATGGGATCGAATTGTGCCAGGTTGGGCATTTTCATTAGCAATAGACTGTGTTATTGTATTTCACTGTGTCTTTTTCAACTTAATATAGAGATATTTTTTTACAACTCAAGATTCATAAGGAGTTTATGTTTATCATTGTTCTATGGCCTTCCTTAATTATCTATTTTCAGTAGTATTTGTATGTGATACTTAGAATTCATTTGACAATGCTCTAACTTCCTTTACATGCAAATAGACTGTGTTTTTCACTGTGTGACTGTTTTATTCATTTACCTAGACTCCAAATGCCTTAACTTCCATGATTAACAGATTGTGATGTTTTGTTGAAGATTGTCTTGACTCCATGGCCTAATGAAAGCTTGCTAATCTATGATACAACCATTTATACCATTTTATCTTTTTATCTTAAAGTTAGCCATCTATCCATTAAACAAAAATCATAAACCTTTGAGAGAGCCCTCTCAGGTTGAGGAGGCTAAGCCTCAGCCAAAAGATTGGTCTGAAAGGGTTACACAAAGTCTACTTGACGAGCAGCCTATCAAGGTCAGATTTTGTGATAACAGACATGATGATGGAACTTTTAGATGAAGCATATGAAAAAAAAAAATTATACAAGTGGTCTCATTCTATTAAGAAGGAGAAATAGAGTATGAATGATTTATTTTCATGTGAACACTTCCTATTATAGCTTCATTAATGTCTTCTGCAAGAGAAGGTCATTATTTTTGTAAACCTTAGTAGCAAGCATAATTTCATCAACGTTGACTTGATTAAAATAAGCATATGAAAAGCATAGAGGTTGAGAGTGAGAAGATTCAGATTTCTAAATATTTGAAGCTTACCATGGATAAGTATTTCTTGCATTTAGATTTTCATGTTGTAAATGTAGATTATGTGGATATTATTCTTAGATATCCTTGGACGGAATTAATGGGCATCGTCAATATTAATGTACAAATTTTTTTAAGCTTGGGTACAAAAAGAAGAAAATAACATTACCATGAATAAATCCTTTCTCAAGACATATGATTGCATTACCAAATGACACATAAAATGAAAATTCAAAGGACCTTAAATTTAAAGAAGAGACTACATAAGCTCCCAAAGGAGAGTGAGCCTAGGAAGGACATAAACAAGAAGAAAAATCTACAAAGCTACATGCCTCAAAGGAACAAAATGTTGAAGAGTAAAAAATAGAAGAAACAATTATTAAACTTATTTCATATCACCATTAATAGCACCATGAGGTACAATAGTGATCAAGGCAAGGGTATGTGTGTAACAAAAACTTACTATGGACTGTTGGCAGATTATTCCGTCTTGCAGACAAGACCGATCTCTCTAGTACTAAAAGTATCTAGCAACAAACAGCCAAATAAACTAATCTTTCTCTAAGCATATGGGATTTAAAATAGCTATATAGAGGTGTAAAAAGCCTACCTTATGTCCAGCACTTGTTTGAAGTCGTTGTTGTCCCTCGTGTACTTTGAAGGAGTTTTCCTCGTAAACCTGCAGTCACAAACAAGCAAAATATTATATAGCACCTGTATAGACATCATCATAAATCATGCTTATCATAGTGATCAAGGAATCTATGAAATAAACTATTAACAAACAGCTTATTGAGAAAAATGAGTATATTTGTATTAATTTCAAAAGAAGGAAAACCTTACAACCTGAGCCTTGATGTTGCACAGGCCTTCCCGGGGTCCAAAGTAGGAGTCTCCTCTACTTTGACAAGCTCTACACTCTTTCAACCAAGACAAATAGAGGTATGTAATCTCTCCTCACAAAAGTCTTGTTTAACTGAGTCTGAATCTCAACAACACTCATCTTCAAATATTCTAAAGCTTCAACTCCCTTTGAGGCTACCCAATGCCTCTTTTTTTAGTGGAAAAGAGGAGGTTTTTCTGTTCCAAATACGAAGGGATAGAATCCTCCTTCAAAGGGATAAGCTCCTCACATCAAGGGGTTAGCTCCATAAGGTAAGGGATACATGTACCTTATCAAAGCGTACTTATTCCCAAAAATTATCGTCTAGAATCTTCTAGAATTAATCTCAAATCAAATTTTTAACTTTACTTTCTCGCCTTTTTTAGTTTTATAGGAGTCTGCACCTATATCACATAGAAAGTGCGGTTTTGGTCCGCAGGATAGCTGAACATTAGGTGCGGGCCCGCAGGAAATGTATAGAGAAAGTGCGATACCAAAGTTTAGGAGATTTTTAGGAACTTTTCTCTGATTTTCAAGGCTTGATATGAAGAACTGATATGTTAGACTCTCAAAAGGAGGAAGTATGAGTTATAATGAGCTCATACTCATAGCAGAATGTCAGGATGACAATTTTTAGTGTAACCAGTATTGCCCCCTAAAGTGCAAGGTCTGGAATAGATGAAACTGAAGTCTGTCATATATGAAGAGTGCAGTACTTTATCATTTCAAGGATCATCATGTGGACACCCCAGTCGGAACCTGTAAAAATATTCAATGCAAAATATATATATGGATACATAGCATCACTGAGGTAGGCATTCCCATACTCAGATTAAAACTATCTAGAACTAACTTAAATTGTTCTGATATAGGAATGATTTTGAATACATCACAGTATAGACATGTGTAGATACAGTATGGACGCAGCCATCTGTTTATAATAGTCTATTGTATGAATGATAACAAAATTCCTCGCAACCTGGATGGTAGAAACTAGATCCAGGGTCTTTATTTCCGCTTCCCGAGCTAGTACGATTCTATCCATGCGATTAAATGTGTTGAAGTCGAACATGATAGAAACCACTTGATTACCAGTCAATGATGCGAACTGTTAACAAGTGTGAGAGAAACCACCAGTAATGTCAATGGTTCTCAAAGTACTCAGTACAATCCATGAAATGTGAATGAATAAGCTGAAGTTGAACATCATTCCACGACCATTCGGATTGGGCTAGCCACTGATGCAACTCAAGCTGTTGACAGAACTCCGCCATTAAGGCATGCAGATTTCAAGGTACTGACGATTTCTAGATCAACTTCCCAGATAATGAGTTGTCGTCGATAGAAAGCGATCCGTCGTAGGCAAGCCCACAACACGAAATCACAGATCAAGTTTTGAAAATATGTTGGCAAGGACTGACTCGGGGATGGTAAAATGGATGACAGATATTTTGCAGATGAATGGTTTATTTGAACTGTCCTCTTGAACACATAACGACACTGCAGATGGCTTGGCAACAATTGACCCAAAGCTAATACCCAGAAACCCAATGAAAACTTTCAATGAGGTTTGATTAACTGTTAGGCAAAGGATTTCCCAACCCAGGTGAATAAAAGTGTCGTGTTCAAGAGTGGTTGACTGAATTTTCGAAGAATCAAAATACAACAAACATACCCATTTTCCTCTTTTTTCCCCCACCATTTCTAGCAAGTACCTCTTTATTTGATGTTTCTATGGACATAACACTTTTCTGTTCATAATCTCATCCTCTCGTATGAGTCCAACTTATTTAAGATTTCTAACCCCAAGAAGGAGTGTTCGTTCGCTTTTAAAATTGAATAGGTCCTTTACTGTTAAATTTTAACGAGTCCAGTATAGGAGAAACTCAGTGTTTTTCAATTTTAGGGAGTCAGAAGAAAAAACTTTGAAGACTCCATGGGTGTAATTTTTCGTAAATTTAGTCTCTCGAGCCCAAAAAAGGATAAAATAATGCGAGAGAGCACTCTATTGAATCAGACTTAGTCAAACGTGATACCTTTTTCGAAGAACCATTAGCCTCTCTCAAACCCCAAAAAAAGGTAAACGATAATCAAGGACTTTACTATTCATTTACTTTTAAATGAGTTCCTAATAAATCAAGCAATTTTAACATTTTCATTTTAGAGAGTCCAAAGAAGGCTTAAAAGAGGACTCATATCAGCTTTTCAGAATTTTTGAAAGAGTCCGAAAAAGTGGATAAAAGTATGCTCTTTGTTGAAAAATGATCATTTTCTAAAACTAATTTCTCAGACAAAACTTGAAACATTACAAATAATTGCTTAAAAATGCCTTCAAAAATACCCTTTTTAAAGTGAAAAATAAACAAATTAAAAATTCATCTATTCGAAAAAACTTATAAAAAGGACTTTTTCAATTTCATTTTTACCGTTCAGTTTCAGAGTGAAAAGTAAAAAGCTTTTGGGTAAGAAAGTTCCTGTGAAGATTCTGGAAAATTTGTCCGACGAAATCGAGAACCGTCAGTCCCAGGTAATCCATGACCTCTTAATCTTGTATTTCATCCGTTTACAATTCCGTTTTAGGCTTTAGATTTTATTTTTTAGGAAAAATATGGTTTAAAAAATTCGCCCGCGGGGTCCGCAAGTGTGACACATGGGACCTGCGGACCCTGAATTTTTTCTACATGGAAAAAATTCATGGGTCTGCACTTAACACACAGAGCGCGTGTGTTTCTATGCACTGTGTATAAAAGCTAAGTGCGGTCCCCGCACGTTTAAATTTAAAACTCAAATTTCTTATTTGCCGCCCAAAAAATTCCAAATTAGATTGTTCTAACTTGTCTTTTTATGCATTGTAGGAGTAACAAGATGTTGATTTGGAGAGAACGTGAACATGAGGATGTCGATGACGCCACAATGCTCCATTTTCCTACAATACAAGCATTAAGAGCATGCGGTATATATAAATTCTGGGCCATCCAAGGCATGAGGGCACAGGTAGACCTCCTGACATGGTTGGTAAACAGGTGGAACGTGCAGGACCAGTGTTTCATTATTGGTGGCCACCGGCTCGAAATTGAGCTGGAGGATATTTATTTTATGACTGGTTTGTCCAAAAGGGGCGAACAAGTTTCTTTGTTTGGGACTAGGCCAGGTGGCCAGTCTGTCGCTAGTCTTCAACTAGAATTCTGTAATGATCAAGCAAACCCTAGGGACAAACGGATTGATATAAAAAACATCATCCGTCCCGAGCTGAAAGTTATTGCATTTACTGTTACCAGACTATGTGGGAGTGCTACGCTGCATGTGGCTACCGGTTCCCAAATGCGTATTGATGTGGACTGTTTTCGCGGCACCATTTTCAACTGGTGCGAAGCTGTATTGGCCAATATAAAAGGCCAATTGACTAGAGCAAAGAATGGCAAACTAAACAACTTTGGATATGGATCCATCGTCATCACCTTTGCTCTAGAGAGGATCCCCATGCTAGCTTCGCAGAGTATTTATGTTGATGCCGGTCGAGTTCGAGAACCTAGGATGACTCGTTGGGTCTCACTGATGGCCCGTCACAGTATTGAGGGTTCTGAGATTGTTCGATTTCCTCCTTCATATTTTCGTTGGCTGGATCACCAAATTTTTATTATAGAGGATTTTCCATACGCCGGGATAGATTTCCGCGGCGACCGAGAGATGACTCTCCCGGCAGGGGAACAGTGGGATGAATCAGGTAAAATCATTTTCAACAATTTTTCGAAGTTCTAATTTTTTTTATTTTTTTTACCGTCTTTTGAAGCTAATAACCAAAAGTTTTAAATACAGATGTGGGCCCACAGTGACCAATCCATCTCCAGCCTTACGAAAGAAAAAAACCAGCTGCAGTTGCACCAGCCCCAACCCCAGCAGGCCAATCAACGGAAATCTTGTCTGATTTAGAGCATCACCTAGAGTGCCTGACTCTAGATATTCCAGAGACAGACATAGATGAGATTCCACTCAGATTACAGAGATACGTGATTGGTGTTCCAGGACCTTTTAGGAGGTTCCTATGTAGGGTGGCCCGAGCAGTGGTCTCTTATCGTGATCACCATCAGTGATAGACTGATCGTATTGTAGACTCATATTTTTGACCTTTTGTGTTACCATTTTGCCGATCATAAGGTGTCTTAAACCTATGATCGAAGACGATGTATATTTTTTGAAAACTCTTCTATACTATGATATATCACTATTTACCGGCTATCTGTGTACATATTATGGATGTTGTTTGATTTACTGTTTTGATTATTGCAAATGTGGATTTATCATACTAGAAGCAACTGCATCTGCTAATGTATTTAAATGTCTTGGAATATGTTGATATTCAATATAATCAAATTCACGTTCCAAGAGACGAACTCTTAAAAATAACCATAATAACACTGGATTCCTAATGGTATAGACCCTGTTAAGCTGTAATACAACAAGTTCAGAATCCAACCTAACAATCAAACTTCGAATTCCAAATGATATGGATTCAGACAATAACTCAATCACTGCACTATACTCGGCAATGTTATTCGTTGTTTGACCAAGGCTTACCCCATGCATGGATACTAACTCGTCAGAGGGTGAATAAATAACCCAAGTTGCGGAAGAAATATTCTGTGTACTACGACAAGCACCATCAGCAAAACTAGTGTAGGTTTGAAGAGACGTCGACATCTGCAATATCAAGAGTAAAACTCAGATAAGCAGGAATAGTGATAAAAACACACTTCTAAACTAGGCACACTTTTTAAACTAAAACACACCAGCAGTAAAGAAATCTAATCTAATAAAAATCTCCACACCAAGTTTTAAGCATAATATCGCTTTAGATAAAGCCCATTTCTGGGTTTATCCAAAGGGACACCGTCAAAATCTATGAACTCATAGGCCCCTTTTGCTAACTTTCGTTTGACAATGAAAGGACCATGCCACATAGGCACGAATTTCCCAGCCCCTAGTTTATCGTTGGCTTGATCATAAAGTAATATTAGGTCTCCTTCTGAAAAATTTCGAGGGGTCACACTTCTATCATACTGATCTTTAATTCGTTTAACATGAGCCTCGTTTGCTATTGCAGCATTTCTTCGATTCTCATCTAGTTGAGCCAAGTACAAGAAACGTTTCTCCTCTTCAGAAGTAGCTGGCAGTAATTCTATGGCTAATTTCAAAGATGGAATTTCGCATTCAATCGGCAACACAGCTTCCAAACCGTAAACGAGTTGAAAAGGAGTGAAACCAGTTGATTTTTTTACCGAGGTTCGATATGCCCAAAGTGCTGAAAATAACATGGAATGCCAATTCGTCTTGTGAATAACAATAATGCGTTTGATCATGGTGACTAAAACTTTATTGATGGCTTCAACCAGACCATTGGCTTGCGGATAATATGGAGCGGAACTATCGTGGCGCAGGCCAAGTTGATCTGTTAGTTCAGTCATCATGACATTCCGAAAATGACTTCCATGATCTGTAATAATGGCTTGAGGAACACCGAACCTAGCAATTATGTGATTAAACACGAAAGTTGCAGCAGTCTTGCCGTCATCCGAAAATGTAGGCATCGCCTCGGCCCACTTAGTAAAATAATCTACTGCTAAGATAATATATGCATGTCCCCCGGCCGAGTGAGGGTTACATGTAATAAAGTCGATACCCCACTTTGCGAATGGACCAACAGCAATTATAGGGTGAAGAGGAGCGGGTGGCGCGCGCATTTTACGATCAAAAAGTTGACAATTGTGGCATTTCCGGACTGCATAAATACAATCTTTGAATAACGACGGCCATAAATGACCAGCGTGCAATATCTTTTGGGCTGTGGCATACCCAGACATATGACCACCACATGCTCCAAAATGGCAGTCATTTAAAACCTTTTCAGCTTCTTCATGAGTAAGACAACGTCGGAAAATAGAATCCGCTCCACGACGATAGAGTGTATCACCAATAATATTATATTGTTGGGATTGGAAGCGTATTTTCCGTCGCTGAGATTGTGAGATTTCAGGCCGAAAAGATTGGGTTTGGAGATAAACAATAATATCTCCATACCATGAATCAAAATTACTGATAAGAAATAAAGATTCATCCGCAATAGACTCCTCCGCCACTGTTTCAGTATCAGTAGAGGGGAAATCACACATCAGTTCCGCAAAGACCAAAGATTTCTTTGCCTTGGATTTTTCAAATTCCAAGTCAAATTCCTGCAGGATGACTATCCATTTGGAATACTTGCCCCCTAGAAATTGTTTGGTCAAAATGTACATCATAGGGTTACAGTTACAAATTACTGTGGTTTTGCGTAACAAGATGTAATGTCTAAATCGTTCGATAGCTTGCACAGCTGCCAAAGCCAATTTCTCCACATGTGTGTATTTGATCTCAGTCGGATGCAGATTGCGACTAAGATAGTAAATCACATGTTCATTGTGAGATTCGTCTTCCTGAACTAATACCATCCCAATGGTGGAATGGGAAGCAACGAGGTACAAAATGTAATCCTGATTGTAGTTGGGAGGATGCAATAACGGTGCATGGGTCAACGCATGTTGAAGCGCATCAAAAGATCGATCAGCGATCTCATCCCAAAAGAATTGAATGTTCTGTTTCAACAATCGGGTAAAACCCTTTGAAAGCTCAGCATAGTTAGGAATGAATCGACGTAAAAATTTTGCTTTCCCCTGCAAACTTTTGAGTTGGTGTAAAGTCGAAGGAGGAGGTAGATTGACAATAGCTTCGACCTTCGATGGATCGACGCGAATGCCAGCTTTCGAGACAAAAAAACCCAGTAAGCGACCCGATTCGACACAGAAAACACATTTATGTGGATTCAGCCTAATTCGATAATGCCGACATCTCATAAAAATGGCTCGTAAATGAGTGAGATGGTCGGCCCTATGCGATGAATGAGCAGGTAAATCATCGAGATAAGGCTACACAATGTGCTTAATGTCATGGAATGCGTAATACATTGCCCGTTGAAAAGTTGCTCCAACGTTCTTTAATCCAAAGGGTAGTTTGCAATAAGAAAACGTCCCCCACGGACAAATAAAAGTTTTTTTCGGCTGATCAGCAGGGAGTATGTTTATTTGATTGTAGCCTGAAAAGCCATCCATAAAGGAAAAAATTTCGCTCCCAGCACAATCATCGATTATTTGATCGATATAGGGGGTTGGATAATTGTCCTTAGGACAAGCTCGATTAATATCCCTATAATCGATACATACTCTTATGGTTCCTTGTTTTTTAGTCACAGGAACAATATTCGATACCCAATCTGTTAAAGGAATTGGATAAATGAATCCTGCATGAAGTAGTTTTTCAACCTCTGCTTTGATAGTTGCAGCTTTTCTAGGATGAATTTGACGTAGACATTGACGAACAGGTTTAGCATCCGGGTAAGTCCTGATTTCATGTACGAAAATTGACGGATCGATTCCTGGCATTTCTTCATAGGACCAGGCAAACACATCACGGAATTCTTGAAATAGGGCTTTATAAGTTTGAATTTCTTCTTCCGTACAGAAAGCACCTATATGAATGTTTTCAATTATTCCTAGTTTTACTGAAATGTCAATAGGAATCGTTCGAGATATATTTTCCAAATTTAAGTCAGAATCAGGATTTTTTAATGGATTCTGAGGTTCCTTGACATATTCAGCAGTAAAAATAGAAGTGAAATCATTTTCAAAATGATCTAGTTCAGGTAAAAACGAAGATCGGTGATGTAGATCTTCCCATGGTAAATCTTCAACGGACAAAAACTCACGAATTTTCTCATCAGTATGAACATTTTCAGGAAATGTCGTTGTGGCTAAACTAGATATTGAAAGCAATTCCTCATTGATCCCATTCATTGGATCAGTTTCGGTTGAAGAGGGGTCGGTAAGTGACTGTACAGCCTGGTATGCAATTTCAAATGGACTCAAAGGCATCATGCCATCAAATGAATCTAACTCGGAGTTGGAAGGTACGATCCAAGGATCATCAAATGTAACAGTGTCTGACGAAATCATGTGAATATTTGCAATAGAAGGTGATACATTAGGAGGAGGGAAGGAAAAAGTTCCTAGTAAACCAGAATCTTTAATCAACCCTACTCCAACATCCTTGTAAGGGATAGATGTTTTACCAACGTGCTGGATTGTTTCTGTAGAGGCTGGGTCGGAAGTAAAATAAGTTAACTGATCTATTGTAACGATTTTATAAGTCGAAAGACCGAAGAAACAATAGCAGTTATAGCGTAAGACCAACTACGACCCAGGAGAAGGTTGTAATCTAGAGGGGCATCAACCACCTCCACATCTAGATTTACGATTTTACCTTCGACCCCTATGGGTAAATCCTGCAAAATACCAAAAGGGTGGAAACCTCGACCATCAAAAGCCTTAAGAATCGTCAGAGATTGGTTAAGTGTAGGAGAACCAAGCGATTTCCAACACTGAATCGACATAATACACGTTGAAGCTCCCTCATCAATCACAGTCCGAAAAATCGGTCTGTTTTTTACTAACACTGGAATCTGGAAAGCCATTTGGTGAGGTAGGTGAGGTGTACTATTTTCTAAATTGAAGATTATAAGATTAGAATCCTGAATATCAACAGCTCCTATAGCAGACAAAAGCAATTTACGTTGTGCTGGGCATGATTGCAGCACTTCCAAAGCTGACATTGCTGAAGGAGAAATAGCTAAGTCTTCAACAATGTTGTAATTCTGAGCAGCTCTCGCATGTGGATTGAAAGCTGATTTACGAAGAACACCTTTAGCAGGCGGTTTGATTATTAATTCTGGATTTTGTTTCTCGATCTGTAGCGGACCAGAAACAGGAGGAGGTGTAGTTGAGGAGTTTGCATTAGAAGATTCTGCTTCTTTTCCATCAACAGAATTCTTAGAACCGTAATCTTGCGATCGTGTCGCAATCCTTACATGAGACATCATCATAATAGGTTCTTCTAAAGTAGTCGAGGTAGAACCAACCATCTTACTATCTTGAGTGGGAAAATGATCCTTCAAGACAGCAGGTTGTTGCGATCCTTTAACGAATTTCGTAACCTCGGCTCGATGTGGACATTCTTTCGTAAAATGATCCTCGTCGCAAATGAAACAAGGATATCGAGGTTTACGTTTTTCGTCATTGGAATAATTTTTATCAGTTTTCTCTTTCGAATTCTTTTTGTTTTTATTCTTCCCTTTTTTTTTACTACCGGATTTAGATTTAGTCATAGATGTTTCTACGACATGAATATCGGCAGAAACTTCGGGGGAAGATTCTCCTTTCAGGGAATCAAGTAAAGTTATAATAGGAGAAGAATTCTTTGAAGTTTTCTTCTTACTTTTAGAATTGACTGTACCAATCATACCGTCAGCGGTATGAGACCCTGAAGGAGCAGCAGCTATTTGACCTTGTTTCGGAAGATCTAGGATTTTTTCGTGTAAAGTACCTGACTGTGACTGTGTATAAACAAGGTCAAGGCACTGAGCTTGAGAAATTACTTGCTCTTCAGTAACAACACTAGCCTTAGCTACGTCTTCAGTGATCTTAGGTAATAATGACTTAACAAACCATTCTGCCAAAATTTGATCCGGAATATAAACTTTCACCAAACGCCTTCTACGTCGCCATTCATGAATATGATCAGAGATATACGTAGACGTGGATTGTTTTAGCGAAGTAAATAATTCCGTGCCATTGTTGTATCGGACAGGCAACTGAAAATGTGTCAAAAAGGCAGTTTCTAATTGACTGAAATTAGTAAACGAGCCTCGTGGTAACTCAATGTACCATTTGGTGGCAAGACCAATAAGAGTTCTTTGGAAAAGACGTAAGCGAATCGAATCATCAATGATTGAATTTGATGCACACCAAAGGTGATAAGTCATGACATGATTTGATGGATCCTCTCCTGACTTACCTTCGAATTTCGGTATATCACTGGGCAACTTATGCGGCATTGGCGGCCAATACGGATAATAGAAAATTGGATCATTCGTAAGGCGCGTCAAATCGGGTAAATCTAAAGTTGCTATAAATGGTAACTGATGGTTAGGGTCAGCAAAACCTTGAGTAGCCAAAGCAGTTCCAGGAGGCGGATACCCAGGATAACTGGGAATCAGATTTGCATTAGGAATTGTGTAACCTCCCGGGTAACCAGGATTAATCGTACCAAACTGGGGTTGTTGAGGCTGTTGATAAGTATAGCCAGGGTATGGTTGATATTGATAGTTTGGAGTTTGTGTATAGGGACCGAAATGCGGCTGTCCCTAGTACGGTTGATACATGAATTTCGGTTGACTTGTGACAACTGTACTTGTACCGGCTTATCCTGTAGGCATCTGGACCGAAGTCTGAATTGAAGATCCTGGCTAGGGTACAAAAACTTGAGGGATTTGCACGGATGCAGGGATAGAAGAATTCGGGGCTACAGATACTCCAGAAATAAGTGTTACAGGTTGAACAGACGTTGCAGCTGTTACAGCAGTTTGGGGCGGAGTCTGAGGTGTACTAGGCCCAGACTGTTGAACGAAGCTAGGTGCAGAAGTTTGAATAGATGACTGGACAAGTTGCTGGGTTGGACCAGAAACCAAAGGTTTTCCAGGTTGATAAGGCATCTGCACATTAAGCTGCATAGGCTGTTGATATTGGGACGGATCCCACACCATCATTCCAGGGTATTGTCCCGTAGAAGGTTGAACATAAGGACCATAACCTGGTTGAACGTAAGGTTGATAATTAAGTGGTACATTTCCGGCTCCTTGAATAGATGGTTGAGTAGAAGGCTGTTGGAAACCTTGAATTGGGTACTGACCTTGAGGTTGATAACCCTGAGGCGCGTACTGAAGCTGGGGTTGATAAGGACCCTGAGGAGCATATTGAGTTTGGGGTTGACCTTGGGGTATGTACTATCCTTGGGGTTGATACCCTTGAGGTATGTACTGTCCTTGAGGTTGATACCCTTAAGGTTGTCCCCCAAAATAATATGATTCCACAGTTTGTCCTGGGAAAAAGCTACCTTGAGGTTGTGCTCCGGGTGGTAATTGACTACCTTGAGGTTGTCCTCCAGATGGTAATTGACTACCTGAAGGTTGCCCCCCAGGCGGTAACTGACTACCCTGAGGTTGCCCCCCAGGCGGTAATTGACTTCCCTGAGGTTGCCCCCCAGGCGGTAACTGACTGCCTTGAGATTGTGGAATCGGAACATTACCAGACATCATAAAGATTTGCTCTGCGTTCGACGTTTCAATTTTAATTTCATTAAGACCAGATGATAACACATTTTCAATGGGTTGAGGATTTGCTCCCGAGAAAGTACCAGACAGAGCCTGATATCCCAGAGGAACAGGAGGACCACCGTGTAAATATGCTTCCGGGGTCTGGGAAAACATGGATGACTCTCCCGCCATAACGGATGACGGATAGTATCCTCTGGGTGTAGGATGAAATGGAATTCGAGGTGGAGAAACAGCAAGACCCGGGTTTTCTAAAAAGTTTGTTAAGGATAGATACCAAGGACTAGTTCGAATAGGGCTGTAGAATACAGATTCACGCTCCCTAAGATTTAACGATTGAGGGGATTCGGGAAGAGATATATCTTCTTCTGGATTAGTAAGTTCTTCAATAGAAATAAGTCCAGATGGAAGATCGTCAGTGACGATATTTCTTACCCTAGGTGAACCAGGATCACTAGAAGTTGGTGTCATAAATCCTGAAGATGTTTCCAAAACAGAAGATTCAGTTTCAGGTTCAGAGATTTCAGGTTCGTCAGCCAGTTCACTGGAAGCAGGAATACTACCAGTAACTTCAGAGACTGAAATCGATTATTGAATGTATTCTATTGTAGGTATTTGATGATCAGGATGAACAACTATAGATGAACCTCCAATTTCTGTTGAACTAATCCTACCGCTACTAGATGATACCAGAGCACGAAGCCCTTCAAGCTGACTTGGTGTATATTCAGGGGGTTTCCCTTGTATTCTCCGGGATTGTCTTGGCAAGTCCGCCACGATTAAATATTTAACTAATCACACGCAAACAAAGAAAAATTTTCAATGAAAACACCTAAAGACTCTAAGAAAAAAATAGTTGAATCACACGCTTAAAAAAAATCTAAGAGTTCAAACCACTCACAAACAGTAACTTCCCATACTAAAAACACTAGTTGGTGATGAAATCCAACTTAGTAGAATTTTAATACAATAAGGGCGGTTGGAACAGTTACCCCGACAACCTGCTTAATGAAACAGACCGGTGCAAGTTTCTCCACTATACCATCTCGAGTGAAGATAACCCTCCGGAGAGTCCAAGTGAGTCTAGCCGACGTCTGTTCCAGGTACAGTGGGATCTTCCCTCCACCGTCACCTTAGGAAAGAATCCTAAAGATTATGGCCTCTAAGGTTACCAATAGAAACAAATATACCTAGGGGAACAGTCTACGATCCGACACACACGCAAGGGCAGAGTAACAAAGCTCAATCCCCTTGAAGGTTCCTTGAAATAATCCAAGGTAGGCCGACAAGTGACCCCAAGCTCCTTGACAATGGTCTATCCGAGGTTTACCGTTGTTAATACGTGTATATCTTCTATCGTTCCCAATGAGGAAGGATTGATTACCTCACTGGTTCAAATATGATCTCGTGCTTGACTCCTTTAAGAGGAGCTTCCCAGAGCATATATGCAAAAATTGGAATTTCTTCCTACCGCAAGATTTGTCTACTTGTTTGTTTTTGCTATATTGGAGAGTTAATTGCTGCCTACTCCAAGATACTAGCCTAAGCTAAGTTGGTGATAAGAGCCCTAGAAAAATAAAAAGATTGCTAGATGAATTTTAATTAAGCGTTACTTTTATGAGTTGTTTCTTAAGTCAATGGGTGCGGAAATGAAACTTTGGCGGTGTGAAGACTCGACTTCCAAAAACACTAAAAATGCACCTAAGAATGATAATCAATTCTTTTTCTTTCAGTGAACTTCTAGCTAAATAAAGAGTTGGAGAATGCAATTAAGCAATTCCTTCTTTAAACATAAAGAATAATTGAAAGAAAATATTTGTCTTTTCAACAATAACTCAAAATGAAGTAAATTATTAAACCTCAAAAAAAAATCCTTTTCTTTCAAAACTTGAAGCTACAAAGACAATTTTTCTTCAAAAGAGATCTACAAAAAAAAAAAAAAACACTCAAAAGCACAAAAACTAATCTTGAGATCTAATGTTTTTTAAACAATCTAAAAGAATAAAAGCTTTAAGATTTTTTGAAGAATGTTTTACTTAGTTATTCAGCAAACTAAGGATCTATTCGTTCAGAATAACAAACAGATCAAAAACACTCAAATATGTTTTTTATAAAAAATGAAATTCAAAACCTATTAACAAAGTTTTTTCGAATATTTGCAAAGAAACAAGTAGCTTTATTTCTCAACAAAGGATGATTTCACAATCAGATCAGATTCAGCAAAAAGACAAAAGACCAATGTAATCTGAGGTACTTCAAACTCTCAATGCTTCGAATCACTACAAAGACCAAGTGAAAAGCAATCCAAAATGCAAAATCTTCTAGAAAGTCATCAAAACATCAATACTGTTGGAACTCATTAACAAAAAGTTTTTAACAAAAACAATCATCAATCTGGGCAGAAACCAAAAATGATAAATCAAAATAAAGATAAACTAAAGAAAGAAATCTAAAATTTTTCTAAAATTTTAACAGGGTCCACAGGCTTTGAGAATTAAAAAGTGCGGTACCACACTGTTTACTTAAAGAAGATGCGAAACTGCCCGCACTGTCAAAAGAAGACAGAGTGCGGTCCCTGTAAAAACTAGAGAAAAATACAAAAGATTTGAAAATTTTATAAAACAGAGAAAACCTACACTACCCAGACAGATATCTATTAATCAAGAACCAGGAAAAATGTTTCCTCAAATCAAAATAAAAGAGAACCAAAAAACAAATTCATTCCCCAGTGGAGTCGCCAATTTGTTGGCAGATTAATCCGTCTTGCGGACAAGACCGATCTCTCTAGTACTAAAAGTATCTAGCAACAAACAGCCAAATAAACTAATCTTTCTCTAAGCATATGGGATTTAAAATAGCTCTATAGAGGTGTAAAAATCCTACCTTATGTCCAGCGCTTGTTTGAAGTCGTTGTTGTCCCTCGTGTACTTTGAAGGAGTTTTCCTCGTAAACCTGCAGTCACAAACAAGCAAAATATAGCACCTGTATAGACATCATCATAAATCATGCTTATCATAGTGATCAAGGACTCTATGAAATAAACTATTAACAAACAGCTTATTGATAAAAATGAGTATATTTGTATTAATTTCAAAAGAAAGAAAACCTTACAACCTGAGCCTTGATGTTGCACAGGCCTTCCCGGGGTCCGAAGTAGGAGTCTCCTCTACTTTGACAAGCTCTGCACTCTTTTGACTAAGACAAATAGAGGTATGTGATCTCTCCTCACAAAATTCTTAATTAATTGATTCTGAATCTCAACAGCGTTTAACTTCAAATATTCTAAAGCTTCATCCCCTTTTGAGGCTACTCAATGCCTCTTTTTATAGTGGAAAAGAGGAGGTTTTCTATTCCAAATATGAAGGGATAGAGTCCTCCTTCAAAGGGATAAGCTCCTCACATCAAGGGGTTAGCTCCATAAGGTAAGTGTTACACCATTTTTTGGTCATCTAACTCTTCATCATTAGATGGACCCAAGTACATCATGTAAGACCAGTTTTACCCCAAGTAAAACTGCTTTCACTATGTTAATTAGGAAACCCCAAAAGGAATAATTAATTAAACCATAATTTAATTATTATTCCCTGTCATGTTTAACCCAAAAACAAAGAAATTAATGAGATAAACCCATAGTTATCTTATTATTTTCTAGGAATAATTATTTAAATAATATTCCTTGTTAAATATGACCAAATCAACCACCATTAATCAACTAAATCATTATTTATCTGATTATATCCCAACCACTTCCTTAAAAAGATAAATAAATCATTTATTTATTTATTTTTCACTAATCAAGGGATTTGACCCAAGTCAAACACCCTTTCCCTCCAACAAATAATAAAAAAATATTCCATAGAGGTGGATCTAGATTTGGTTAACATTATTTTAATCATGCACCAAGATCTAGAATGACCCAATATTTTGTTATAAATAGGAGGGTTTTTCCCTTCATTCTTCACCTTTTGTTGCATATTAGATCACTCTGGATCTATACACTTGGTCTCATTTCTGCCATTTTGCTCCCATTGAGCTCTACCTTCTACATTGGGGTTTTCTACATCTACAAGAGAGAGAAAGCTTAGATCTGAAGTGCTGAGGACTACAAAGAACCCATCCCATTGAGGAGATCTGGATACACCTTCTTGTTTCCTCCCAGGTGCCCCGTAATATAAAAATTCATTCAAAAATCGTGTTCTTGTCTTGTCTGTTGGATGCATGGAGCAAACTCTTTACTTTACTGCTTAATGTCTTTCCATTTATAGATCTGTTTGTTGCAGCACTTTAACTACTAATTGCAGATCTGAAGATGTTTTGCACCCATTATTGTTGTTAGGGCTATTAGTTATGCGTAGCTAAAGTGGTTCTTTTTCGTACGCTTCGACAAAGAATTCATACTAACAAATGGCGACTCCACACGGGTTTTAAATTACGACCGCTGTCGTTTTTCATATTCCTGCATATCCAGCGACTTCAGGCCCTAGGGCTTCTTTTCAGCTGCTTAGTTTTTCTCTTTTCATGTCATTTTTTCTCACATAAAACCCTAAAAACTTAAAATTTCTAACTTCCGTGTGTTTCTGGCCCTATTGCGCAGGTAAGCGACACCAGCCGCAACTGAGACGGCAACTTTTCAGAAAATCTGCCGCCGAAACAACCGGAACGGGGGGGTCGCACCTTTTGGCCCAAAACCCGACCCGGGACGCACTTTTCACCAGAATCGCGACTAACCAAAAATCGTGCCGAACTCGCGACCAAGCTTTTTTTCCAAGATTTTTTCCTCGTAATTTTTCCGGGTTTTGTCGCAGCCTCCTCTCGCTGTGGTTTTCCAAATTCTGTCTTCACCCCCACACCAAGATCCGACCGTTTACCATCTGCGGGGAACCCGTGCCCTTAGTGGCTTTAGTACCCTCCACTTTTTGTGGGAAGAGTTTCAAACAAGCTTCACCGCTTCTGGCTTCTTGTGAGCTTCCTGCCTTTCTTTTCCGTATCTCGTGACTACCTCTCCAGCCTCTTTTCCCTTCAAATCACCTCTTGCCGTTTTGTTTGGACCTCCTCTAAAGGCCTCTGCCTTGCCCCCCCCCGGTTTTTTGCTGATTTCCCTTTTTCCAGCCACCTTGCCTCTGTCTCTTGGCTGTGATCTGCACCCCTTATCTGCAGCTTTATCCTCCGGATCTCTGTCCCCTTTGACCCTAGATCTGTTGAGCTTCGTTTGTGTGTGTTTCCATAGTTTTTCCCTTTCTTTTCAGCATAGTTTTGAGAGACCCACTTTCTTGGGTTTGATAGATGCATATGTAGTTGTTATTTTTCTGTTATTTCAGCATTTTTATTCTGTTCTCTGTAGGTTTATTTTCAGCTACGTTGCACACTTTTTTGCTCTCAACAACGGAAAGGGTTTAAAAATTAAAATTAACGCACACCACACACTGACCTTAAGTGAAGAAGCGCCTGGTTTACACCGCCTGGCACAGACTCTAAAATCAATCGTCACTGCACCTTATCTGCCCTTGACCTTCTTGATTCTGTCCCTTTCTGCCCTTGTCGGTTTCCTTCTTCCTGTCATCATTGCGCCCCCAAGGCGCCTTTCCCGGAGACTTATTGGCCTTCATCCTCAGTTTTCGGTTGATCGACCTGCTCCGCACCATCGTCGTCGAGCCAGCCCACCTTCGAGTCCGCACTCTGACTCCTCTCCTGATTCATCGGATCCCCCTTCTCCTTCCGGTTCTCCCCCTCCGACTCCTTTTACCTTCACCATGTCCGGATCAGGGCCTAATGCTAGCGGTTCTCCCGGCCCCAATGCCGGCCCTACTTCTAGCGGAACCGTCACAACCAGTACTCCGGCCACCCCTGTGCTGCCGTACATTGCAGGCCTCAGCCTCCCCGATTTCCATCAGTTGATTAACGACCCCATTCACCACAATGCTACCCGGCCCACTATGCCCACCAAGTTACCCTCTGATATCCCTAAGTTCGAGGGCCTTAATGGCGAAGACCCAACCAATCACGTCCGGTCTTTCCACATGTGGTGTTCCTCCAACTCCATTACCGATGACTCCATCCGTCTTCGTTTGTTTCAACGCACTATTTGCGAAGCTTCCCTCTCCTATGTCGAACAGCTACTTCCATGTATTCCACGTTCGAGACTTTGCCCCAAAGCCTTTTGCCGTACTTCCAGCTCCCTCTCCGATACGACACTGGTACGGAGCTCTTGACTTCATTTAAGCAATCCTCTTCCACACGCCTTTCTGCCCATGTTCAGGAACGGCGACGAAGACGGAGCTTATGTCGAGCCCCTCCCTTTGAAGATCGGGTTTACATGGACTGGTTCCTTCGCACCCTCCCGTCTCCCATCGGCAAAGATGTCGCCTCTCACTTTCCTCAATCTGAAGAAGCCGCCCTCCAAATAGCTTTAAAATATGACCCGATCTACGCTCAATCAGCAGGTTTGCACGTCTCCTCACATCCCCGCCCTATGGCGCCAACGCCTGGGCATTCCCACTCGCCCATCAGACATGTTATCTCTTCCTGCCCCCTCTGTCATCCTCCATGCGCTGCGCATCTTCCTTTGGTGAGGCCGCACTTAGCACTCGCCCTCCCGGCAACATGTATCCAGGATACGGCATGCCTCCTCCTTTTGCCCAACCTCCCGCTTACCTCAATGTCGCCCAACCCAACCCTTACTTTTATCCACAGCCTGGTGCGCCAGCTCCTCCAGCATATGCGCTTCCGCCTCCCTTGCCTCCTCACCACCTGCAACAGCCCTTACAACCCCCTCCAGGGCAAGTATTTGCGCAGCAGGGTGCGTTTAATCCCCCTTCCCAAAGAAGGCGGAGAGGCAACCAGAACCCATCTGCCCCTGGTAACCGAGGACACAATTCTGGTCAGGACCCTAACACTAGCAACCAGCCTCAGGGCATTCCGCCCAGGCCGGACAGGCCGCTTCGCACAAACAAGCCCTGTTCGTGTTGCGGTGTTTACGGCCACTACACTCACGATTGCCCTCTCTTACCCCAGATGCGACAGATGTGGGAGTCTCAAGCCACATTGCGCGGACAGCACACCTCCCCTCATGCTCCTCCTAATGTGGCCACTACCCAGCCAGCTGTGTTCACTGATCCTTTCCCTCAACAGGGATTCGTGGCTACCCACCCCCCTGACAGCCATGCCGCCTCACCCTCGTCCATTTCTGGTTCCTCTGACTACCAGATCCTCATGATGCACTCCGATCCGTCCCCTTCCGTCGACCTTCACCTTCAAACTCGGTCTCGCCAGTACCCCAAGCCCCCTGCTCAGTCTGCTCCCGAGCCTCCATCTTCAGGTTCTACAGAGCCTCTTTCGACATCCAGTGGCCCCTTACACATCTCTCAACCCAAAGTTGAGGTTCACCCAAAGATTCCAAAGGGTCCCTTACGCCGAAATGCTGCCTCCGGTCGAGCCGCTCAATCGTACAGTATATTAGATGATTTGGCACAATCCCCTGCTGCCATTTCCACACTGGAACTCCTCCAGTCGTGCCCTTCTCAAAGGAAGGCTCTACTATCTGCCGTGGGCGCTGTTGATCCTGCTGATGACCAAATGATTGTTTTCGACGCCACTCAATCGGACCACCCTCCTCTTCCTCCTTTCGTTGCTTTCCAAATCCCAGTCAAAATCCGGAACGCCACTGTATCCCGGTGTATAATTGATGAGGGGGCATCCACCTGTGTGATGTCCGCTTCGGTTTGGAAGCAACTCGGATCCCCTGAGCTGGGCCCTTCCACGATCACCCTTCGAGCGTGGGACGGTCATGCCTCCCAGCCTATTGGCCTGTTTCGTAACTGTCCCATCACCCTCGCCGGTAAGACTGTTTGCGTTGATGTCGAAGTCATTGACGCCCCTCTAGACTACAACATCCTATTGGGGCGAAGCTACACCTATGCCATGTCTGCTGTCCCATCCGCGGTCTTCCGTAAGATGTCTTTTCCACATAGCGGGAAGATAGTCACCATTGACCAGCTATCGTATCATGAGTCATCGTCTCAGTCCTCCTCCGAGACGACCATCTCTTCTGTAGCCAACAAGCAAACTGTCGATTCCTTGACCAGTGTCTCCCCCGGCGTTTATAAAGATTCCCCCTTGCTTGGTACTTTTCCTCACCTTCCTCCCCCTCCCGTTACTGATCCCAGCTTGTCGAATGTTTGCATGATGCAATCATCTCAGGCTGCCCATAAACGACCTGCCTCAGCTAGCCCGCACCCTCCTCCCCGCCCTCCGCAACCCGCTCCTAGCCATCCGTCTCAGCCAGCCGGACCTCCCCTTTCTGGCCCTCCCCCTATAGCTGCCACCCCCGCACCTCTTTATCCTCCAGGATCGGTCCCTCCTGGCCTTAACCATCTTGGAGCCGTTCCTCCTGGTCATTACCCTGCTGGACAGATCCCCTTCTTGGCTCCCCCTCCCGGAGTATATTCCGGCCCCGTCATGGCCACCCTTTCTCTCCCTAACTTGACCTTGGGTATTCCGGTTTGGTACCTTGACCCCCCAGCCGCCACCCCCCCTGGTCACCCCAAACATTACATGGCTTTGACACCGGTTCAACCGGTCCCCCTCGCTTCCTCCATAGCTAACGTGCCCCCAGCACCTCCACAGGACCCTTCTCCTGCTGAGTCGGCTCCCGGGAAGAAAGGAAAAGCCCGCAGGGGGGCAACCAAAGACCAAACCACCACAACCACCTCGGCTCCTCCCCCACCCTCGAAGCCTTGTGCCTTATGTGATGTCATCGGCCATGCCACTCATGCTTGTCCCGAGTTACCCCGTATTCGCCCCATGGTAAAAGTCGCGTTCCCCGACACTACGGTCCCTGAAACTCCCACTCCTGCTTCGACCGTCTCCAAGAACCCCAAGACTCTCCGCACCAACAAGCCTTGTGCTTTGTGCGGTGTCCATGGCCACTACTCCCACCATTGTCCTCACCTGACGCATTACCGTGACTCCCTTGAGGTAATCCGCGAGTATGAGGTTGAACAAAATCAATCCGCCTCTCCCATTCTCGCGCAGTATGCTGCAGCCCAGCCTCAGGATTCCACTGATCCCATCCATATTCCCCCCCCTGATGTCCAGATAACGGAGTCTACAGTCACCATTCTTTACCTGTCCTCCTCTGCGCGACACTTGGCACCTAGCCCGTCTGCCGCCTCCCCCATTGTGTCCCTTGATACTCGAGATCACTCCACTGGTGTCTCTGTTGACCTTCGCAGCCCGAGTCCTCGCCATGCTTCCGATAGCCCTCATACATCACCTTGTTTGAGTTTTGCTCATCCTGCCCTTTCCCCCCGCCATTTCCGCTTGATGACTTCTGCCCCCTCACGCTGCCGTCCTTTCCTTTCATCCCCTCATGTATTGTCTTGTCACACCACCTTGCGCATCCCCCGTCCACATCCTTTATCGGTTACGCCGATGGTGCAAGTCGCTACTCCAGGAATCTTGCCTCGGCAGGGTGGGCCATCTTCACCCCCTTGCATGACCTCGTTCTGTCTAACGGGGTATGCATTGGTTCTGCCACCAACAATCAGGCCGAATACGATGCAGTGCGTGGCCTACTAGCTGATGCCTTGCTGCATCGTATTCGCCACCTGCACGTTCGCTTGGATTCCTTGCTTCTTGTCATGCAACTAAATGGTGTTTATCGTGTGCATAACCCTGTGCTGTTTCGACGCTACTTACGAGTGAAAGTCTTAATACGTGCGTTTGAAACCATCACTTTCAACCATGTACCCAGAGACCAGAATCACTACGTAGATAGTATTGCAAACCATGTTCTAGATTGGCATTTATCACACACAATTCATACAAGACAATAACATTAAATCAACCATCAAAAGACGATGCATATCCATAATATGTGTCGCAAACCATATATCGATGAGTCCATCTACTCTGATACATACGACATGCCCATAGCATGTTCCAAAAACTGGGGGCACCATACGGCCCCCCCCCCACACATATACATCCGACATGCCCATAGCATGGTACAAACAAAAAACAAAAACTGGGGGCACCATATGCCCCTCCCTACACTATAGGAGGCACCACCTGCCCCTACATACATCAAAGGGGGCACCATATGTCCCTAATCACTATCTGGAGGCTCCCGGGCCAATGGCTCTGCCCCTGCAGCATGTAGATCACGCATTGTTTGACCGGCCATCGCCATGCGCCGCATGATACCTCGCCACTCCGAGGGGAGACCAACACATGGCTCTATGTACTGGTCGTCTAAATCCTGCCACCCGCGCTCTGATACTCCGGTCAACAGCTGCTCACATCTACGGCGGATGTCCTCCAGTAGGGCAGCCGCACCATCATTTTGCGATGCCCTCGATCCACTCGGACCCGTAGCTCCAGACGCTGCCGGTCGTCCCATGTATCCGGCCGGTTTTACCGGTGCTATATCTGCATACCAAAAGTCCATGAATCAGTATCATTATTTACTATTCAAAAAAACTTCAAACATGCCCATATAAGAATAGCAATTTGTCACTTACCATCGGGCCCCCAGACTCGACCAGGCGGAAGTGGCAGATCCGGATCCCCACAGTAGCTCATCCCACTATAAGGGTAGTCGTCTATGTACAACGGCATCTGATCCCAATGGGCAAAAAACTCCGGTCGAAATGTCCGCCCGACCGCCCCTCCTCCTCCTTTGCAGAGTAGTCGTCCCCAACGACGCATCCTGGGCTCTCTCGGGCCCCCATCTGGAAGCTGCACGCGAGGCCTCAAGGTCGGGATCTTCTCAAAGAAGAAGGCGCACAACAAAGTCCCATATGAGCAATCATGATTCACCCGCCGCTTGCATAGCGACAACTGTCGCTTTAGCGACACCAACATCATTTGGGCCCACCCAAAGTAGGTCCCACTCAACACACTCTCCACTATCATCATCTGCCCACCGGTGATGTGATGGGACGCCTGGGTGCCCAGGATTCGCAGCACAGCTGCGGCCACTGCACGGGTTTCTAGCCTCTCTAGATCCCCGATCGATATCCGAGTCCCCTTGACTTGAAGACCCGGTCGACAATGGCGTTCCACAAACTCCATGATATGCCGCCCCCGCGGCAACACTGGCTGCGTGTCTCCCACTATCCCCAATGGTGGGAGGCCGGTCAGGAAATACACATCCTGGACCGTCAGTTCGATCCTGTGCCCCTGCACTACAAAGATCTCCTGATCTGGATCCCAGTAACTGATAATCCGGGCCAGTAATGATTCCCCTGCTCTCATCAACGGGTTCTCCACAAACTTGAGAACCCCAAATCTGGCCAATACACGACGGACGCCCTGATCCACCTGGATCCCTGCCCGAAGTGTTCCCAGATCCCTCTCTCTCCAGTTGACTCGTAACTCTGCCATACCTGCAAAAACACATTCTTTTTGTCAGGGTACAGATCGGGCAACCCATAACCACACACAAAAACCCAACTCCCAGCCATCAAACAGCATCAAGCTCCCCTCCCGTCCCAGGTCGCAGCTTTCTGCCCATTTCTGGACCAGGTCGCACCTTTTGCCCCAAAACCTGCGTCCTGGGTCGCACCTTTTGCCCCAAAAGGTGCGACCCGGCCGTAGAGAGGAGGGAGGGGCTGTTTCTGGGGTGTTGGGCCCTAAACTGCAAATCTACTCCATCAAAATGCAAGAGCAAGGTCAGGCCTCTTACCTCCAACTGACAGATCTCGAATCCAACGGTCGGTTTGTCCACTGCGTTCGCCGCAGGATTTAAGGCCTTCTCTCCTCTCCACATTCACCACAGCAACAATAGCAAATGAATGATTTTGGAGGGAAAACAGCCTCATTAAAAGAGAACCCCTGTTTCTTCTTTCGACTGCCGCGACCACACCGTAGCCCCGTTCGACGAACCGTCAGCACCGCTGGATAGATCTCACCGAGCTCTCAAATGGGTTTTACTTAGTTTTTGGTGATTCGCTACTTCACCCGGACACATTTTTCCACGAAGGGTCACTTCACCGCTCCTCAAAATCGAATTTCCTCACTTACGACACTTGTACTTGGGGCACCATATCGCCCCCTTACTTGTCCATGTTCGTGTTGATTTTCGTCATGAGTGCCCACCTTGTACTCATGCTTCTATGACCCCCCATTGGGGCCTTTATTGTGTGGCAGCACTATCTAGTCGCCCTTGCGTAGAGCATCCGAGTTGAGTCATCATTACATTCATGGAGTCTATCCTGCATCCTTTTACACCCTACTATAGCCCTCCATTCTTTTTGCTTGGTTCCTCTCTTGTGTCGCATCTCATGACCTTCAGCCCCACTGTCCCCTGTCCCTTTCGATATTGTGTCAGTCGCCGCCATGTCATTCATGCCCTTTATGCTCTAACAAGGGAAGTCGTCCATTCGCCACTCCACCCTTCCCATTTCCGCCATCATCATTAGTGTCAGTTTGTCCGTCACTCTATTGCTTTTCTCTCGTGCCTTAGTTGAGGATCTCTCATTGCCTCACCTAAGGCGGGCCTCCTTCTGTCGACATCAACACACTTATTCCAGAAGCAAGGTCTAGAGGGCGGTGTACCTTGGTTCCAGCTTCCACTTTTGTTCGGTGCCTCGGATCAGGCAGGGGGATTTCTCACCTCCCTTTGACTTGATCGCTTCTCCAGCTCCTTTCAGCATGATCGAGATTCGTATACTGGACAGTCCAGTGACCCAGCAGCAGCTCTTGATGATTCCCGGGCGTGTGTGAGATGTCACAGCCCTCATGAGGGGGTGGCCCTGCAGGTAGCCCCCCACATGCCCGGATGACCTCTTCATTGCAGCCTTTGATGCCGCTCCAGATTTTGATGATGTTGGCTTTAGCCACTTGCAGCACCTCTATGATTTGCATGTATCAGTCAGATTTTGTGAGCCCTTCCCCATTTACAGGGGCATTTGGGTTGTATTTATCTCATGTACTCAGATATTATTGTACTAGTCCTGGCTGTTATCCCAGGCACAGCATGTATGTGAGACTCTTCATTGTATTCTTATCTGGCTCCTGCTTATGCCAGTTGTACTTTATGGTTCGGTCCCTTGTTTACCGGACACACTATTCTTTTGTACTTTGTCTCGGCGGGCATAGGTATGCCTCCCCCGCCGCCTTCAGCACAGGTACCCTCTCATAAAAAGAGACTTGTTGCACCTGCGAGTCTCGTCTCCTCAGGGTCTAGTCCTTCAGCACACTATCTACCTCATATTTCTCTCTCTGACATACCCTTTTTTGTTGTCTAGTGATTGTCTTCTTACAACGTACTTCGGTCATACGATTTGCTCCTGACACTCGCACGCTGGGGGGCAATCTGTTACACCATTTTTTGGTCATCTAACTCTTCATCATTAGATGGACCCAAGTACACCATGTAAGACCAGTTTTACCCCAAGTAAAACTGATTTCACTATGTTAATTAGGAAACCCTAAAAGGAATAATTAATTAAACCATAATTTAATTATTATTCCCAGTCATGTTTAACCCAAAAACAAAGAAATTAATGAGATAAACCCATAGTTATCTTATTATTTTCTAGGAATAATTATTTAAATAATATTCCTTGTTAAATATGACCAAATCAATCACCATTAATCAAATAAATCATTATTTATTTGATTATATCCCAACCACTTCCTTAAAAAGATAAATAAATCATTTATTTATTTATTTTTCACTAATCAAGGGATTTGACCCAAGTCAAACACCCTTTTCCTCCAACAAATAATAATAAAATATTCCATAGAGGTGGATCTAGATTTGGTTAACATTATTTTAATCATGCACCAAGATCTAGAATGACCCAATATTTTGTTATAAATAGGAGGGTTTTCCCCTTCATTCTTCACCTTTTGTTGCACATTAGATCACTCTGGATCTATACACTTGGTCTCATTTCTGCCATTTTGCTCCCATTGAGCTCTACCTTCTACATTGGGTTTTCTACATCTACAAGAGAGAGAAAGCTTAGATCTGAAGTGCTGAGGACTACAAAGAACCCATCCCATTGAGGAGATCTCGATACACCTTCTTGTTTCCTCCCAGGTGCCCTGTAATATAAAAATTCATTCAAAAATCGTGTTCTTGTCTTGTCTGTTGGATGCATGGAGCAAACTCTTTACTTTACTGCTTAATATCTTTCCATTTATAGATCTGTTTGTTGCAGCATTTTAACTACTAATTGCAGATCTGAAGATGTTTTGCAGCCATTATTGTTGTTAGGGCTATTAGTTATGCGTAGCTAAAGTGGTTCTTTTTCGTACGCTTCGACAAAGAATTCATACTAACAGTAAGGGATACATGAACCTTATCAAAGCGTACTCATTCCCGAAAATTCTCGTCTAGAATCTTCTAGAATTAACCTCAAACCAACTTTTTAACTTTACTTTCTCGCCTTTTCGAGTTTTACAGGAGTCCGCACCTATAACACATAGAAAGTGCGTTTTAGGTCCGCAGGAGAGCTGATCATTGGGTGTGGGACCGTAGGTAATATATAGAGAAAGTGCGATACCAAATTTTAGGAGATTTTTAGGAACTGTTCTCTGATTTTCAAGACTTGATATGAAGAACTGATATGTTAGACTTGAAAAAGGGGGAAGTATGAGTAATAGTAAGCTCATACTCATGGCAGAATGTCAGGATAACAATTTTTAGTGTAACATGGACCAACATCGAACCATAAAGGCATCCAATATAGAGGTATATGGAGGAATAAAAACATCAGTGGAGACATCAGAGGATCAGGTGATCATGTCCAAATGGAAAAAAAATTTCAAAATGGAATTGCTCAAAATTGATTACAACCTGAACTACCGGATAGGCCCCGTCACTGCAATTCCAGCGCCATGAATGGGACTCAAATCTGATGTCATATGTGAAAGATATTGAAGTTTGAAGTTGCCCAATAATCTTCAAAACAGGACTTTTGAACAAAAACAAATTTGTCATTTTTAGAAAAAAAAAATTATGGAAAAATTTCATTTTTTGTATGGTTTGTGGGAGCCTATCATAGGGTGCCATGTGTCATGCCCGAAGGTTTCCATGTAGCCCAGGCCTATGGCTCAAAGTCATGTTTAAAAAAAAAAAATTGATGGGCTGACCCGACCCGACGTGAACGCAATCAGGTCACGTTGAACGCATTTGGGTCAGCTGACCCCTCGGACAGAGGTCGACCTGGCCTTAACATATTTGGGTCAGTGGGTAGCGGGCTCCTGTAAACCGCAGTCAGGTCGGCATTGGTGAACGTGTTTGGTTCATTCAGGTTGGGTGCGTTCTTTACGTGCACGAGTTTTCGGCTCGTTGTATTGGTAGCGGAGAAGGTTGGGGACTAGCCCCTTGGGTTTAAGCCCAGTCGCAAGGAGACCACACACCGAAACCCTAGTGATAACATAATTAAATGGTGGAGTTTAAAAGGGCTAGCCCCATCCGACATGACCATGCGCGATGACCATGGGGCGTGGCTTTAACATTATCCGCCCAGCAGTTGACGGTTAGCGATTTTTCCACATATGAACGTGCCAACAACTAACCATGTGTCACACAGTAATTTGTCACCGTCCCTGAAATCCCCATCTCGCCCATTGGAGGGTCGTTTCTGTGACCAATTGCAAATACCATCATTGCATCCCTTGCCATGAGGACAACATTCCTTCTATTGATCATTTTCTGAGCAGACCCCTAAAAACACCTGTTTTTTCCTTGGCGTTGATAGCCTGTTATGTCCTCGCGCCAATGAGGAAAATTAACACTGATCCCGTGCCAATTGGCGCTCTGTCACAGTTAAGCACTCGCGCCAATCTTCTTATGGAATTTTTTTTTAAAAAGAGGTGAAGTTTCGATTACAACAACTTCGTGGATGAGTCATGAGAAGTGGTTTCGACTGAATAACCATGGCCTTCCTCCTTTGGCCTCCTGTTTCCACCTTATGGGGAACCTCCCAAGGGATAAGGCCTCCCTTCCACTATTGTAGGGATCCCAGCCTCCTCCTCTCATCTATAAACATAGCCATCTTCCATTGATGAAGGGGTTGAATGGTTGAGTCTCCAAGAGCCTTCATAGCCTAAATAATGCTGCAACAGCCTTGATAGTCCTCATAGAGCCAAATTAGTAGCAAGGGGATTAACGATAGAAGAGAGAGGCTTGTCCCATCCCCGATGAGCTTTACCGAGATGTATTCTGCTGACAACCTACCGAAGGAAGATTCAACGTCAGAGCCAGGTTCTACTTTCCTTTGTATGAATTAATGATAAGCGACTTTGGTTATGGTTCCACTCGTATTGTTCATTATAATCATGAGTTGTGTCTTCTCTAACTGATACATAATTGCATATATTAGGTTTTACGCTTGTGTTTGTCGTGTTTCTTGTGTGTGCAGGTGTTCGATCGTGGCAAGCGGGAGGATTGTGATCTGCTGGAGCAAGGAAACGGGAGCGTTATCTTCTCTACAAACAACAGCGTTGGATTCAAGGTAACCCTTCTTCGCCATTTGGTTTATTGCAATTAGGAACTTGCACCTTAGTGTGACATGATTGTTGCTAGACCCGATTTGGGCTAGTAGGGATCGCCTCTGTCCACAGAGGGGATTTACCTCTACAACAAATTGGCGACTCCGCTGGGGATCGTTGATTTGGAGTATTGTCTTGTCTTTTCGGTCGGTTCTTGACTTTGCTTGCTTGATCAGCTCTTTTGGCTGGCTCTTTCTGTGTGTTTGGATTTTGTTTAGCTTTACCATCACTAGTCTGTTTCTTGGATTGCTCTTTTTTATTTTTCCTTACTAAACTCGACTGACACGCTTATTAGCCTGACAGTCGCGCCCATTGGTGCATGTTGCCAGTGTACTACCCGCGCCAATCCTGTTCTGGCGCTAGATTCCGCATGACAGTCGCGCCAATCCTGAAAGGTGCTAGGGTTTACTCTGTTTTGAGCTTTCTGAGCTTGATTTGTGTGTTTGGTTTCATTTTTATGACTGCTTGAGTGTTCTGGAGCCTTGTTTGACTGACTATGACCTTCATCCTTTGGTTGTTTGCCCGTTTCTATCGATTTTACATTCTAGCCCTAGGGCATCTAAGTGCTATAGTGTGTCGAGCCTTCCATTGGGAATTTTTGGTTTCTATCTGTTCAGTCAGCCTTGTGATTGCTTCTCTACATTCGTTTGGTGGTTGTCTATCATTTTATTGCACTATTTGAGTGATTGGTTTCTTCTTCATTCGAATTCTTCTTTGTCTCGCTTTGAGCCTAGATTACATGGTTCATTTGAGTCTTTGGGATTCTCTTGGTTTTGAGGGATTGTTTTATCAATTTGAGGTCTGATTGTGTCTTTGCATTGGGTGGAATTTGCTTGTTTTTACTCCTTTTCTATCGCTTCTCAAATTGCTCTTTTCATTAGCTTTCATTTTTTTTAGTGCACTTTGCTCTTAAACATTGAAAATACAAAAAAATCTCTTTTGCTTTTGATTATTTAGTGTGAATTAAATATTTTCTGTGTTATTAGTGATTAGTAACTTTGAAAGAAAAGCTTTTAGTTTCCATTAGCTACATTAGAGACATTACTGGTTGTTTTCTGATCATTTTGTTATTGTGTGAAAAGTTCTTAACTCTCTCGTAATTAGCTTTCATCGATGAAATGATATATTGTGGCATGTAGTGTGCATTTAGGAGATTTTGAGACATAACACTCGCTAGGGCCTGAAAACTGAAACATAATTGAATATAAACATTAAAATTTATTCAATTTACACTAAGGCAGCATTGGAACATTAACGAAATATTTACACGTCTAGGCTAGAGATGTGTTTCGGCGTCTTTAAACCTAGTAGTTGTCGTTCGCCTCTTGGCTTTAGACAGCACTAGTATGGACTTGTGCTCCCCGTACCGTCGCGTATATAAAGGGAGACCCCACTAGGTTGCCATCCTTTATCCATAAGAAGCCGATTCTACTGCCCTATACCCGTGATACACCGGACACAGCATTCGGGGAGATTTCCTGCACGTACGTTAAGTCCTTGGTTGATTTCTCTTTCATTTTGAAACCAAGGTGTATATTTCAGTTCACGGTTATTTGGTACACCCTTTTCCTAGAATTCCTGAGCAGTCATTTGATCTTATCTAACTCCTTAAATTTGAAAATATCACCAAGCGCTTGTCCTTTCACGCTTGCTTCAAAACTGAAAGAGATAGAGTCATCTTTCATCTGTTTCTCGACTCTTAAAACATGAAACGGTGAAGTTTCTAAGTTCCAATGTGGTAAAATAAATCACCTGCGATCACATGCCCTGTTAGAATTTGCTTGTTGGTCGTTTGATTGTGTGCCTTGGTTTTTAGCCCGTGTGCGGTTTTGAGTTGTTGATGGAAATTTTTCTGGAGTTCACCAACCAAAGAATCCCCTCCGATGGGAATCCTGGTCCTTTTCCTCCTTTTGGAAATGTTGGTGTTCCTTATATGGCAACGTTGTCCCTTCTTGGGTTAACTATTGGGTTGCCTGTTTGGTTTTTCTCAACCTCTGTGGTTCCGAATGTCTCATCTACTGTTCAATCAGTTCCTCCACCTGAACAACATCATGTTGATTCCAAGGTGGACCTCTGCCCTTCTTCGCCTGTTTCTACGTCCTCCTCTTCTACTTCGCCTGGTGAAGTCTGGATTCGAGTAACCAGGTGGCTAAGAAGAAGAAGAAGAAGACAGATAAAGGAGAGGCTAGCTCTACGGCTATTGCGCCTAAGAATTCTTCCATTGATGAACCTTCCAACCCTCCACGCAAATTCAAGTTCCCTTGCATGTTGTGCATGGGAGGCCATCTTCTTCGAGACTGCCCTGGCATTCCCAAGGTGCTCGAATTATGGTCCAACGGTCTTCCGCCATTGTCGTTGGCTTCCGAGAGTCAGGTTGGGGGAACGTCTTCAGCTAGTGTCGGTAAATCTCCTAAGAAGCAGGGTAAGATTACCAATCCCTATAAGTTGTGTGAAGGGCACGATGCCATTTACCTTTGTCCATATATGGAAGAAGCCAAGTAGGTTTTGGACAACTCGGTTGTTTCTGCGTCGTGCCTTCTAGCTGGTTACAAACAGCTTTCTTTGATTCCTCCAGCAACTGATCCTACGATTAGTCAAGAGTCATCCTTGGTCGATCCCGCTCCCCCAAAAATTCAAATTCAGGAATCCGTTTCCGACCAACCATTGGTCGTGGGATCGGTTGAGCTGGCGCCATCTGTGGTGAACCAGGTCTTTTCCGTTGAGAGTGGACCTCACATCCCTCAAGTTCTTCTTATTTCTTCAGATTCCTCGGATTTGGAGAAAGATTCTCTTATCCACGTATCTCAAGAAGCTGCTCCTCTCCCTCCCGTGATGGAGGTCCCGGAGGATACTCCCCCTGCCTTCGAGATGGGGGTCGTGGAGGATGCTCCTTCTTCTTCCGTAACACCAGGGGAAGACCATCTCAGTTCGATGGTGGCCCCTCCGAGTAATTTGGTCGCTTCCTTTGACTGGAGTCGATTTGCAGGATACTGCCTTCCGTCTTATGTGCCTTTTGAGATAACAGTACAGGATTTTTGTCTGGTCGTACCCAACACCATTATAGATGAAGGTGCATCTATTAGTGTTTTATCCTCAACTACTTGGCAAGATTTCGGTTCGCCACCGCTTGCGCCTGTTACACAGAATATTTTGGCATTTAACAGAAGAACTAGTCAACCGTTAGGGATCCTTCCATGGTTACCTATCACTTTGGGAGGTAAAACTGTCCATATGGATGTGATGGTTGTTCCAGGCCCCTTGAATTTCAATCTGCTCTTGGGGCACGATTGCACCTATGCCATGGGAGCGCTTGTCTCCTCCCTTTTTCGTGTGGTCTGTTTTCCACATGAAGGACGAATCATGACCATTGATCAGATTTCGTTCTTTGGTCCTGATGTGGCAGCTGGCCCGCCATCATCTCTTCCTGGTTTTTATCCACCCATTGTATCTGCCCCGCCGCAGGTCAACTATGTGGCTACCTACCCCGTGCCTGTACTCAGTAATAGTGTCGTCGTGTGTAGTGTGCTGGGGGCATTGGGTCTAGACTTCCAGGATGTTTTCCTTCCATCGGACGGGCAACTCTTGGAAGCCATGACTTCTTATTCATTATGATGAGGTCGTTCGGAGCATGGTTATTTTCCTTTCTCAAGCTCCTTAAAAAATGAAACAAGGTTGTTGGAGCAGAGTTCCTTGTCTTTCGTCAAGCTCCTTAAAAAATGAAACAAGGTTGTTGGAGCAGAGTTCCTTGTCGTGTGCCAAGCTCTTTAAACCATGAAACAAGGTGTCCTGAGGATAATTCTTTTAATGTGTCAACCTCGTTAAAATAATGAAACACGTTCTTGTTCAATTCGAGTCTTTGATCAGATCTCGTAACTTGAACCTTCACTCCCTCCATCTGTTTACTCAGGTGCATGGACTGAAGCTTGGGGGGCATGTACCTCGAATTGAGTCACCATGATGGGGGCATGCTTAATTTTTCAAGCAGATTTTTCTGATTTCAAGCTTGTGTAAAAATGAAACCTTTCCCATTTTACCTCTTGTGATTGCCATTTTATTATCCTGTTTTTTCCAGATGAGCCTTGGTTTTCTCACTCCATCGTCATTATCTGCTTGGCCGATTATATGCCTTCACTTGGTTGTTTTACCCGTTCCTGAGGAACCGTTGCAATGAGTGGTCTTGTTAGCCAGCCTCTTGACCTTTATCTTGTTTTGAGCAGTTCCACCATTACTGGAACCAGTTGCTACCCTTTATACCACTCGTCCCTCCAGGAGGAGTCAACTTTCAGCTCTTTTCTGACTCTTAAAACATGAAAACATTGCCAAGTCGCTTGTCGTTTTGATCTCATTAAAGTGGCTACGAAACGACATCTACCCAGTATACGTTTACCCTTTTTTCGGGCTGGGATAGATTATTTACGAAAAAGGAATACCCTAGCCTATCGCGACTAGGAGGTTTTCTCATACATAGTTTTCTACCTTTTCGGATCTGAGGAACTATTTACGAAAAGGGACCGTTGGAGTTTACTTTTCCGTTGTCTTTTCAAACTCTCTAAACATGAAAAGACGCCGAGTTCTTCCTTTGTCATACTCGTTAAACCCTGATGACATCAGATTCAGTCGTAATGACGATATTCGAGTTTCTCCTTCCTAGGGCTCATTAAATGTACTAGGATGGATTCGTCCAAAGGATGAATTTAAATGACAAGCATATGGTATCCTCTTCAAGCTTGTGTAAAAATAAAGAGGTACTTGCCAGAAATGGTGGGGAAAATGGAACCAGTATCATCGTCGTGTGGGCAGTATGTCGCTCTTGAACATGGCACTTGTCTGTATTCGTGTCGGGTTGGGGACATCTCACCTTATTATCTATTTGCCTCCGTGGGTTTGGGTAATCTCTTTTAACCTCTCATCTACTCTTTGCCTCGTCATCATGACCCCTGACCTGTTGATGTGAAATATTGCCAAATCCACTGTCGTGTTGCCGATATGTTCAAGAGAAGTTGACCTCTGCAAAGTTTCAACCTTCCTCTGATTCTCATCTAATCCTGATTCACAAACATTATTTTCCTCTGTCTCACATCGATGATGTGGGAAACACTATGGCCCACCTTCGATCAAGGTCACTTCTTGTCGATTTCAACTCATTATCCGGGAAGTTGATCTAGAGACTCCCTTCATGTACCTTGGAGCCTGCATGCCTTAATGGCATGTTCTTCGCGTTCGACGTGAGGTTTTCATCATTAGCCTTCGATCGAGTGATTCTATGGGTGTTCGACGCCAACTCACTGATTCACATGCCGTAGATTGTACCTATAGTACCTTGAGGGCCATTGTCATTATTGGTGGTACCTTTTGCGTCTGTTAACAGCTTTCATCATTGGCTAGTAATCAGGCGATTTTCTTGCATGTTCAACTTTAGCTCACTTATTCGCATTCTTGAACTTATACTTTGTTCGGGTCGAGATGGAGCGCAAGAACCTGGATTTTGTCTATTAGAATCCAGGCTACGATTTTGTGGATTATTGTGATTGGTTACATGACTCATTGATTGGATGGCTGCGACCATACCTGAGTCTATTTATCGGTCCTTACTGGATGGCTGCATCCATACCTTGGATCTGGATTATTGTATACTCTATTATGGACGGTTGCGCCCATACCACATATATATCATGTATTTGAGATATCAGTTGTACTTCTCTACGCAGGTTTTCTGACGGCAGTGTTTTCAGTTGGACACGTTCTCGTAAAGAATTTCACCCCTCTCTCTCTCTTTCGGGCCTCATGCTTTAGGGGGCATCTGTTACATAGTAATTTTTCACCATCCTTGCAATCCCCATCTCGCCCATTGGAGGGTCGTTTCTATGACCAATTGCAAATACCATCATTGCATCCCTTGCCATGAGGACAACATTCCTTTTGTTGATCATTTCCTGAGCAGACCCTTAAAAACACTTGTTTTTGCCTTGGCGCTGGTAGCCCGTTATGTCCTCGCGCCAATGAGGAAAATTAACACTAAGCCCACGCCAATTGGCGCTCTGTCATAGTTAAGCACCCGCGCCAACCTGCTTATGGAAAGTTTTTTTAAAAAAGAGGCAAAGTTTCGATTACAACAACTTCGTGGATGAGTCATGAGGAGTGGTTTCGACTAAATAACCATGGCCTTCCTCCTTTGGCCTCTTGTTTCCACCTTATGAGGAACCTCCCAAGGGATAAGGCCTCCCTTCCACTATTGTAGGGATCCCAACCTCCTCCTCTCCTTTATAAATATAGCCATCTTCCATTGATGAAGGGGTTGAATGGTTGAGTCTCCAAGAGCCTTCATAGCCTAAATAATGTTGCAAGAGCCTTGATAGTCCTCATAGAGCCAAATCAGTAGCAATGAGATTGACGATCAAAGAGAGAGGCTTGTCCCATCCCCGATGAGCTTTACCGAGATGTATTCCGCTAACGACACACCGAAGGAAGATTCAGCGTCAGAGCTAGGTTGTATTTTCCTTTGTATGAATTAATGATAAGCGACTTTGGTTATGGTTCCACTTGTATTTTTCATTATGATCATGAGTTGTTTCTTCTCTGACTGATACATAATTGCATATATTGGGTTTTACGCTTGTGTTTGTCGTGTTTCTTGTGTGTGCAAGTGTTTGATCGCGGCAAGCGGGAGGATTCTGATCTGCTGGAGCAAGGAAATGGGAGCGTTATCTTCTCTACAAACAACAGCGTTGGATTCAAGGTAAGCCGTCTTTTCCATTTGGTTTATTGAAATTAGGAACTTACACCTTAGCGTGATACGATTGCTGCTAGACCTGATCTGGGCTAGTAGGGATCGCCTCTGTCCGCAGAGGGGATTTACCTCTACAACACCATGAAATTTATTGCCTCCGTCGATTTAGAATGTGGTTCTACCAATTAAGGAGATTTCACCATTTCTAGCGCGCTTAACTGGAGTTCACCCAGATTTGGTGGGGTTTCCAAGGGACATTGAGCAGAAAATTGTGGAGGTCATAACTTCTCCAATATTGAACCAATTTGGATGAAAGTTTGGTAAATTTTGGGTATTCTAAGAATTTTGGAGTGTTTGGGATAGGTTTTATAGCTAAAAAAGGTGTTCTTCAGCCATTTTTTCTTCAGGGAAGCTTGGAGAGCCACTAGGGCCATGAGGGAAATGGAGCTGCATTGGGTTATACTTCACTGTTTGAGGTGAAATAAAAGCCATTATTAGCTTATTTTTGTCTTCTGAATTCAATTTCACTGCTGGTTCTGTCTGTTTAGGCATATTTATCACTGTATAACCAATTTGAGCAACTTAATAGAGCAAGGACATGCCCATTGGGAGCCTTGGACCTGGCAGATGTAGCCCAAGAGGGGTGAATTGCCTCATCATGTTGCTGTGTTATCTTATGGTGAAATTTTTTTGCTGTGTATTTCTGATTTAAGATGTTAAATAGTAATTTTGATTAACATTCCCTCACACATAAACTCAGAAACAGTTACCAAAAACACTTTTTTAAAATTGCAAGACATGATGAACACTTTGCACACTTAATTAAATGAAAATGGACACTTTTAACAGTAGATACAAATAGTTTCATTTTGAGATCAGATGGTATCGGAGCTAAGGATTTGAGCCTTAGGAGCTATATTTTTACACATCATTTGTTTTGTGCAAAGATATAGTTGATTGTTTGCAATTTTTTATGCTTACTAGGCTTAAACTCAAGAGAGGTGAAGGACACTTGGTTAGTGCACAAAGTAATCCTCAACCAAGGAGGGCCAGAGAGCCACCTCCAAGAGCCATAGAAGCAGCTTCAAGCATGTCTTCAAGAGACGGAGAAGCTCCTAAAGATATTGATCCCAAAGAAGAGGAACAGGTGTTCCGAAAGGCTTTCTTGGACATGACACAGATGGTGGGGATACTCTACCAAGAAAGGAATGATAGGCTTTTTGGAGAAGGGTCTAAAAACTAGAAAGAAGGAGAGGGTTCTTCAGCAGGAAAGAAAAGTGATGACAAGTCAAAGAAAGGACACGGAGGAAATGGTGATCCACCATCCCCATATTCATCCTCTTCCTCTACATCGTCATCCTCAACTTCGATGAATCAATCTCACAAGTCTAAAACCACTGGTAAAAGTCCATTTTTAAAGCTTGATGTTAAATTTGAGTTGCCTATGTTTAACGGTGAAGTCAATGCAGAGAAACTTGATAATTGGATAAGATAGTTGGAAGTTTACTTGAGGATACAGAACCTTCATGATGACGACACCAAGATACAATTAGCCTCTTTGAGAATGGATGGAGCTACATTGGTATGGTGGGAAGCCAAGACCAAGGATGAAATTAAAAAACATGGTAAGATCACTTAATCATGGGTTGAATTTATTACTGCAATTAAAAATAAATTTTATCCATTAGCTCATTTACAAAAGGCTATCATGAACTAGCAAAACTTTAGACAGCTTAAGGGACAAAATGTACAAGACTACACCCAAGAGTTTAGGAGAAGAACACTCTTATTAGGGGTAGACTTACAAAGTCAAGATACTTTGCTGAAATATATAGGTGGTTTGCACAGCTACCTTAGACATACTATCCTTATGTTCAATCCTACTATTCTAGATGAAGTTTGTGTACAAGCTACGCATTTAGAGGCTAGAGGGAACACTTTTGATGAGGGTAGAAACAAGCCTTTTAAGGAGAAAAACAAAGATAAAACCTTTAAGGGAAAAGGAAAAAAGAATGCATCTGTCAAACAAGAGGGTGAAAAAGTGATATGTAAACACTATTCAAGAGAAGGCCATGAAGAGAAAAACTGTTGGAAATTACATCCTGAAAAAAGGACTCAGTTTAACAAAAACAAAGGAAAGAAGAAAACTGCAGCTACTACAACTACACCACAAGACTTAGGTGATGATTTAGGTGATGAAACCAAAATTGCAGCCATGGGTTTGAAAATTATGAAGGGAAAGGAAACTGAAACTAAGCCAAGCACTAGTACCTCAAACTGCCATGTACAAGCTCCAAATGAGGAAGAAAGAATTGAATTGTTCCATGTGAGGGTAGTCTCAAAACATACAAAACTTGACACACTGTTTGACAGTGGGTCACAAGAAAATCTCATATCAAAAGACTTGGTCAAATAGCTTAAACTTGAGACCATTCCACATCCCAAGCCATATCCACTTGGATGGATATGCAAGGATGCAAATTTACAAGTCTCAAGAAAGTGCATATTGAGATTTTCAATTACTACACACTTTATTGACACAGTTGAACTTGATGTAGTACCGCTTGATATATCAGGAATTGTTTTGGTAAGTCCTTACTTATTTGACAGGAAAGTGATCTTCCATCGCTTTGAAAATAAGTATCATCTCTTTAAATATGGTAAGGAGTTCATTGTTAGAGCACATCGCAAGAAGACAAGTATAGTGATGGTAAATACGGGACAGGTAAAAAGACTAGTGAATTATAGTAAGAGTTTTGTACTTCTTATGGTTAAGCCCAAGGTTGATGTGAATCATCAGTCATTTGAAAATTGTGATTCCAAGCTTAAATCAGATTTATATGATGTAGTTGATGCACATCATGAGATGTTTCAGGAACTGACAGGTTTGCCTCCTAAAAGGGAGATTCAACATGAAATCCAGTTACATCAAGATTGTCCTCTTCCTAATATAGGCATGTACCGCATGTCTATCATGGATAATTCTGAAATAAAGAGGCGAATTAAGGACTTGTTGGACAAAGGGTTCATAATACCCGCCATGTGGGTCACCGATAGTGTTTATTCCAAAGAAAGATGGAACTTGGCGCATGTGTGTGGACTTCAGGGCATTGAACAAGATAACGGTAAAGAATTGTTACCCACTCCCAAGGATAGATGATTTGTTAGATCAGCTAAAAGATGTTAAATATTTCACTAAGTTAGACTTACGTAGTGGTTATCATCAAGTTATAATTGCAGAAAGTGACATTTGGAAGACAACATTTAAAACCAAACAGGGACTCTTTGAGTGTCTTGTTATGTTGTTTGGTTTATGTAATGCACCCGCAACTTTCATGCAGGTAATGGATGATGTCTTACATCCTTTTCTTGATGATTTCTTTATTGTATACTTAGATGAAATCTTAATTTTCAGCAAGACCAGAAAAGAGCATGTCATGCATGTTAAGAAAGTACTTGATATTTTGAAGAAAAATCAGTTATTTCTTATAATGTCAAAGTGTGAATTTGGAAAAACTTCTTTGGTTTATTTGGGACACATAGTAGGAGGAGGTGCTTTGAGAATTGATCCTTCTAAGTTAGAAGCCATTGTGAATTGGCCTACTCCCAAATCCATTATAGAGGTAAGAAGTTTTTTGGGTGTAGCTCAGTATTGGAGGAAGTTTATTTCTACCTTCTTTGCCATAACAGCTCCTATGCATGCAGTGACAAGTGTGAAGCATGCTTTCCAATGGGGAGGAAAGCAAAAGAAAGCTTTTGAGTCTTTGAAAGAAAAGATAAGTTCAACTCTAGTCCTTGCATTACCAGACTTGATACAACCATTCTAGATTCAGACCGATGCTAGTGATTACGCCATGGGTGCAGTTCTCCTACAGCATGGTAAGCCTATCGCATTTCATTCTGAGACATTTAATGGTGATATTGTGAATTATCCTACATATGATAAGGATTTGTATGCGTTGGTACAAAGCATCAAAAAGTGGAAACACTATTTGATGGGCAAAGAAATAGTTGTTCATGCCAACCATCAGCCTTTACATTACTTGTAGTTGCAAAGTAAATTATAGCAGTCACGACATTTCAGATGGATGGGTTTCCTACAACAATTTCACTTGGTAATAAGGTACAAGAAAGGTATTTTCAATAAAGTTGTTGATATGCTTTCAAGGCCTATTATTAGTGCTACTACTTTACTTAAGAATGATTCTATTGTACATGAGAGCTACATAGAACAGTATGCATCAGATGTTGATTTTAAGGATGTGTATGCTAACTTGAGTGAAGGGAATCATGTTGAGGAGGATGATTATAATTTGCATAATAATTTTTTGTTTCATAAGGGAAACTTATGTATACCACAGGGGGAGAGACTAAGCATCATGAGAGAAGCTCATTCTTCTCTTATTGATGGACATTTCGGGGTAAGAAAAATAGTGGCACATTTACAGATTATTTTTATTGGCCTCGCATGGTAGATAGTGTTTCATGTTTCATTAGAGGTTGTTCATTATGTGTTACAAGCAAGCCTAGCAATAGGAAGCTTGGTTATATATGCCATTTCTGGTACCTTCTAGACCATGGGAAAGTGTTTCTATGGATTTTGTTGGAGGTCTACCATTATCTATAAAGTAGCATGATTATATTTATGAAGTAGTTGATAGATTCATCAAGATGTGTATTATTATGCCATGTAAGAAATCTATAACTGCTGATTTATATTTTCAACATGTATGGGTTCATTATGGCTTGCTTACTTCTATTGTTAGTGACAGGGATTCCAAATTTGTTGGGAATTTCTGGTCCAATCTATGGAAGATGATGGACACCAAGTTGAAGAAGAGTACTGCTTTCCATCTGCAAACAGATGGCCAAACAGAGGTAGTGAACTAAAAAATTGTACATCTTTTGAGAGGTTATTGCAGCAAGCATCCCAAGCTTTGGGATGAGCATTTTCATTCCATTCAACATGCTTACAACCGGGCCAAGCACTCTTCTACAAATACTTACCTTTTGAAGCTTGCTTTGGGTATTTGCCTAAGTCACCTTTAGATTTAATTCTTGAGAAGGATGTTGCCATTGATGGGCATAGTGAAATTTACAAAGCTCGCATGTTCATTGAAATGATTCAGCTCATACATCAGTAGGTTCAAGAACAGCTTGAAAAAATTCATGGCAAGTATAAGGAGAGACATGACAAACACAGAGTTGATCATAAGTTTCAAGAAGGAGATGAGGTATGGTGCATATTAATAAGGAAATAATGCAAGGAGAAGGTAAAAAGTTGAAGCCTATTCATTATAGTCCATTCAAGATCCTTAAACAAGTTGGAAATAATGTTTTTCAACTAGATTTGCCTTCATATATGCAAATGTATTCCGTTGTGAATGTGGAAAATTTACGTTTGTATGAACCTCCTTTAATTGTTGATTATGAAAGTGACATTCAGCTGCCATCCATAGAGGATTTCTCTCCAGAATTTTTGGATGAGCTAAAAGAGGATGCTATCCTTGACAGAAGGACACGCACTTCGAGGAGGGGAAATGTTTATTATGTTCGAGTTGGTCTTAAAGGCACAAACTAAGTAAGGAAAAACGGATGGAGGTGGAAAAGGTGAGGGATCTGTACTCTCATCTTCTTAACAGGTAGTTGAAGGATTTTGGGGTCCAAAAGCTTCCCAATGGGGAGGTGTGATCAGGGGATCATGTCTGAATGGAAAGAAAATGCTCAAAAATGGAAATGCTCAAAATTGGTTACAACCTGAATGACTGGATAGGCCTCGCCTCTGCGATTCTAGCACCATGAACAGGACTCAAATCCGATGTCGTATGTGAAAGATATTGAAGTTTGAAGTTGCCCAATAACCTTCAAAACGAGACTTTTGAACAAAAAAAAATTGTCATTTTCAGAAAAAATCAAAAATAAAAAATAAAAATTATGGAAAACTTTCATTTTTTTATGTTTTGTGGGAGCCTATCAGAGGGTTCCACGTGGCCTACCCGGAAGCTGCCACGTGGCCCCATGCCTATGGTTCAAAGTCATGTTTAAAAAAAAAAATTGATGGGCTGACCCGACCCGACCTAAATGCAATCGGGTCACGCTGAACGCGTTTGGGTCAGCTGACCCCTTGGGCGGAGGTCGACCTAACCTGAATGTATTTGGGTCAGCAGATAGCGGGCCCCTGTAAACCGCAGTCGGGTCGGCGTTGGTGAACGTGTTTGGGTCATTCGGGTTGGGCGCATTGTTTGCGTGCACAAGTTGTCGGCTCTTTCTATTAGTAGTGGAGAAGGCTGGGGACTGGCCACTCGAGTTTAAGCCTCGTCGCAAGGAGACCACACGCCGAAACCTTGGTGATAACACAATTATATGGGCAGAGTTTAAAAGGGCTACACCCTTAGGGCTAGCCCCATCCGACATGACCACACGCGGTGACCATGGGGCGCGGCTTTAACATTATCCGCCCAACAGTTGACGGTTAGCGGTTTTCCTGTATATGAATGCACCAAAAACTAACCATGAAATTTATTGCCTCCGTCGATTTAGCATGTGGTTCCACCAGTTAAGGAGATTTCGCCATTTCTAGTGCGCTTAAGTGGAGTTCACCCAAATTTGGTGGGGTTTCCAGGGGACATTGAGCAGAAAATTGTGGAGGTCATAACTTCTCCAATATTGAACCAATTTCGACAAATTTTTGTCAATTTTGGGTATTCTGAGCATTTTGGAGTATTTGGGACAGGTTTCAGAGCTAACAAAGGTTTTATTCAGCCATTTTTTCTTCAGGGAATCTTAGAGAGCCACTAGGGCCATGAGGGAAATGGAGCTGCATTGGGCTATACTTCACTATTTGAGGTGAAATAAAATCCATTCTTAGTTTATTTCTATCTTATGAATTCAATTTCACAGCTGGTTCTACCTGTTTAGGAATATTTCTCACTTTATAACCAATTTTAGCAACTTAATAGAGCAAGGACATGCCCATTGGGAGCCTTGGACCCGACATATGTAGCCCAGAAGGGGTGAACTACCTCATCATGTTGTTGTGTTATCTTATGGTGAAGTTTTTCTGCTGTGTATTTCTGATTTAGGATGTTAAAAAGTAATTTTAATTAACATTCCCTCACACATAAACTCAGAAACAGTTACCAAAAACACTTTTTTTAAATTGCAAGACATGATGAACACTTTTCACACTTAATTAAATGAAAATGGATACTTTGAACAACATATACAAATAGTTTCATTTTCAGTTCATCAGAGTAGCACATTAACAATAAAAAACCAAAGGATCATTTAGAATCAATAGTAAGGTCTCAAGGCAAAAGTAGGACCCCATGTTAGAATTTCATTAGGATGGAAAAATCCTTATACTTGGTACTAGTTGACCGCATTGATTAACGATTCATATTATATGTCATACAATCATTTTCTAAGGATGAAACATGTGAAGCAGTATGGAATGTAATGTATATCGGGATAATAATTAATGTGTATGAGGTACCTAAGAGGAATAATTAATGTAATGTGGCCATAATCATGGGATAAGGCCCACTTCATAGGTGGGTGATAAATATACCCACTAAGTAGTTTGAAGTAAGAAATGTAATAATGAGGGGTATAAACCCTTAGGAATGCTTGTAAGAAAGTATATATATACAATAGTACCATTACATTGAGACATGTTTATGATTGTATCGTATAAGCATGATTTTTGGAGTGATTCCTTCTATAAGAAGTAATTTCTAGTGTTATCTTGCCTTAATGACTTTCCTTATATTCTTTTGCGATATATATTGTTATTTGGAATGTAAGGGTTTTTTAATCATTTGTCTACTAATATTACTACATGCACAAACAAATAGATGTAACTCAAGATAATTTTTAGTTCCAAATGTGGTCATCTTCAAGGATGAGAACTTCGATCATCGTTTCCCAATTGGAATCACTCATATTGTAATGATCCTCCCTCCTCGTTTCATTGTCTTGTGTGCTTATCCCCTAATTTACCTTTCATTATGCATAAATTTATTAATATTTATGTATTACCGGATCCTCCTGATCTCACAATATTTATCTTCTTGCAAAATACAGAATCTTTCCACTAATTAAACTTGCAGAAATTAAAAACTCAATTGCAAACACATGTGAATAAATTCAATTGCACATAACACAGTTGTTTAACGGGAAAGCTTAAAGCTAAAAATCCCAAGTATCATATATTATGTATATCAATGGAATAATGTAATAATCTCATACAAATCTTAGTACTTCAAGCTCTCAGTACAATCAACAATCATTACACACTGTCATGCAGAAATTTGCATCTCCATGCACCAATTTCTTGCCTCCTGACAGCCTGCCTCCACTGCGCAATCCCTGCTAAAGAAGACCCCTGAATGAATTCAAATTGGCCTTGCCTTGGTTGTGTAATCCTCATTGGCAACTCCAATGTGTGTCAGATGCATTGAATGTACCACTATAGTCACAACAGATAGTCCATCTCACCCTTTCACTTATCTCTCCACTGGGTCTCCACTCGAACTAACATGCACTGTAGTTAATTGTTGTTTCTGTTCAGTTGTTATTGATTTCTTAGTTGTGAATTAATTAAGTAATTAATTCACTTAACTCTCACTAGTGTATCTTTCAGTTAGACTAGATACAACTAGCTCAACTGAGTTAAACTAAATAACAACTCCATAAACTACTCTTCCAACTTTGTCATAACTTTGCCACTTCAGTTCTAACTGAGTCCTCATGCATGAGCCACTAATAAACCCTATGAATTGTGTAAATCCTTCAGCCCACTAATTTTTCAAATCTGTATACTGAAATAAAGTTCTCCAAGAGAATAAGTTGATGTTTATTGTCGAATTATTATTAAGAGCTAATAATAATCGACATGCATCTATTTTTAGATCGACGATCTATAAATAAAATTCACCCAATATTTTAAAAATATAATTTCATCTATTTTCCACATTTGACCAACCATCTACAAATAGCATCCTGCAACTTATATAATATGCTCACCATGTCTAAAAATATACATACACCTAAAAATATCCTGCGGGCCCCACTTAGTGAAGGTGCTTAATTTTCACTAAGCTCATCATCTTGATGAATCTCAACACTCCCTCTCAACAAGATAGAGATTATCCTTCACCCCGATCCTACCTCTATGGTATTCGAATTTTCTCTTGTCGAGCGCCTTCGTCAGAATATCTGCATCCTGATCTTCCGTAGGAATTTACTAAAGCAACATGATATTCCCCTGCAGACAATCTCTGATATGATGATACTGGATATCAATATGTTTAGATCTATCATGAAACATAGGATTAATCGAGATTTTAATGCAACTCTGATTATCACAATGTATCACTATAGGATCTAAATGTGAACCAAACAAACCGACCAGGATCTTCCTCATCCAGATAGCCTCACATGCAGCTTGACTTGCTACCATGTATTCTGCTTCCGCTGAACTGAGTGCCACGGATCTTTGTTTCTAGCTGTACCAAGAAACTGTTGTAGATCCGATATTGAAAACCCCTCCTGATCTTCTCTTTTTGTCTGTTGGGTTGCCTGCCCAATCTGCATCTGTGAATCCATGGAACTTCACCTCATCCATCTGTCTGTACCATAATCCATACTCAGATGTGCCCCTAAGATACCTCAGGACATGCTTGCCTGCCTTCCAAAAGAGCTTGGTAGGCTTAACCATCACTTGCGAAAGTTGGTTCACCACATAGAATATGTTCGGTCTTGTATCAACTAAATACATGAGCGAACCCACCAACTATCGATAAACAGTGGCATCCACTACCTTTGCCAATGTAGCATCCTCTTTCCTCCAATTTCCTGGAAGAGGAGTATCCATAGGCTTGCAGTCCTCCATGTGAAACTTACCAAGTATCTCCCGAGCATACTTTCCTTGAGACACAAACAGTTCACCTTCTCGCTGCCATATTTCCAATCCAAGGAAATAATGAAGGAGGCCCAAATCCTTCATCTCAAAGTCCTTTGCAAGATCTGCCTTGCATGAGTGTATTAACTACTCATCACCCGTTAGTATTAAATCATCAACATAAAGAACAATGATTAAAATCTTACCCTCCACCACAATTTCGTACAGGTTTGCATCCGCCTCACTCTTGGTGAAGCCAAGTCCAGCGAAATAGTTGTCAATCTGTGTGTACCAAGCATGTGGTGCTTGCTTCAGCCCATACAACGCTCTTTTGAGTCTGCACACATGCGACTCACTGCTGAAGATCTCAAATCCTTCAGGTTGCTCAATGTACACCTCTTCCTCAATGATCCCATTAAGGAACACAGTCTTCACATCCATTTGATGAATGTGCCAACCCATCTGCGCTGAGACAACAAGGATGGTCCTTATGGAAGAATATCGTGCAACAGGTGCAAAGGTTTCTTCATAATCAATCCCCTCGATATTTGAGAAGCCCCGAGCAACAAATCTTGCCTTATACTTCTCGACGCTCCCATCAGCAGCTTGCTTTACCTTGTAGATCCATTTCGAATCTACCACTGATTTACCCACCAGCCTTGGAACAATCTCCCAAGCATTGTTTCTGACAATGGAGTCATACTCCTCCACCGTGGCATCTACCGATGTGGGCTCCTGCACTGCTTCTTAAAAAGAAGATGGCTCTGTCACAACACACTTACTCATAAGAGCCATGTATCCAGTAAATCGGTCAGGTGACTGTCTCTGTCTGTGCTATGACGTAGGGACTCCTACATTCTCTGCCGCAACAAGCTTCAGTCTCTCGGCTTATGTGGTACACCTTCTGCCAGATATGATGTTTGGTTTTGCATGAGTGGACTCCTCCACTCCATGAATCTCCTTCTGTGGCTGATCCACATCTAGAGGCTCATCTTTGGGAGCAAGAAGTTCCTCCTCTGCATGCAAGTGTAGCTCCCTCTTAAGCGACAACTTCATGGCTTTCACCTCATTTAATTTTATATCCCGTCGCACCACAGTCATTCGACTGTTTCGAAAATACTCAAGATAATTATGGGGTGTTTCTGTGTACCCCACAAATATCCCAAATTCTGCAGTCGGCTCCAGCTTCTTCTTGGCATCCTTTGTCACATGAATGTAAACAGATAAGCCAAAAATCTTCAAATGAGAAATATCAAGCTTCTTACTAGTAAAATCTTCTTCAGGTGTACTCATTCCAAGTACTCTATGAGGACAACGGTTTTGCACATAAACCGCAGTGTTGCATGCTTTCGCCCACAAATGCATCGATGGCCCTGGTCATGCAGCATAGCTCGTGCAACACCCATGATCATTATGTTCTTCCTCTCCGCGACCCCATTCTGTTGTTGGTTATGAGGCACTATGAGTTCTCTTCGAATTCCTTCTTTTCTACAGAAGTCTTTGAATTCGTTCGAGATATATTCACCACTATTATCACTCCGTAGAGCCTTCACTTACTTCCCCGACTCCTTCTCCACCAATGCTTTAAACTCACAGAACTTTGAGAATGTTTTGCTCTTCTTCGGCATGAAGAAGATCCAGCATCTACGAGAATAGTCATCAACAAATATAACATAATACCTGTGTTTTGTTGTTGAAGCAACCGAGAAAGGTCCACACACGTCTGTGTGAATTCTCTCCAGGATCATCGAAGCACGGTTCTCCTTCTCATGAAAGGTGGTCTTCACAAAATTACCCATAGTGCATCCCTTGCACTGATTTGACTGCGCAAGAGTACCCTTGGGAAGTCTAGTATAAATCTGCTACAAAATATTCAAAGTTCCATGGTGAAGATGGCCTAATCTCCTCTGCCATAATTCACCCTCGTCCCGGCTCACCACTTCTTCTTCTTTTCCCATCATTGCATCGCAGCCATCTACCTCCAACTTGTAGATATTCTTAACTCGAATCCCTATCCTCTTGGTTTGACCCGTTGTTTTATGTCGCAGGAAATCTTTTCCCTCGCTGAAAACAACGTCATAACCTCTGTCTTCCAACATTGCGACTGAGACCAAGTTCTTCTTCAGACTTGGAACATGCATAACATCTTTCAACAGAAATGGTTTACCTTACTCCCTCTCAAAGGTAATGATTCCAATGCTGATCGCACTGTACCTGCCATCGTCACCCATCTCTATATGCATTTGGAGATCCTTCTCCTCCAAGTCACTAAACAACTCCTTGTCTCCCGTCATATGGAAAGACACACCACTATCAGGATACCACAACAATCCCATTGAGCTTGAAACCAAGCATGCGATCAAAGAGAAATCAAGTTCAAATTTCGAGGCTAAGGCCTCTCCAGCTACAGCTCTAGTAGCCTTCTTGTTCTTCCTTTTATGTGGGCAGTTAGTGGCGAGATGCCCATGTTCGTGATAGTGAAAAGACTTCATTTTGGACAAATCCATATTCTTTCCTTGAGCCTCGGATTTTGGAAGGAATTTCTTCCCCTTCCCTTTCCTTGTTGTGGAAGCCAAAAGCAATTCTCTTCATCATCATTCTTCGATGAAGAGCCATCCCTGGTACTTCACCTTATCTCCTCCTGCGCAAGATCTGACCAAAGTCACTCCCAACCCGGCAGTTTCTCCTTTCCATTAACAGATTCTTCGTAGCTATGACACACTACTACATTTGGGGGAAATTCCGACACTTGGTTCCGACGCTTTTGACCAAATGTCGGAAATTTCCCAAAAAAATTTCAATCCCGCCCAAAACTGTCGCTATACCAACGTTTATAGAAAAGTGTCGCAATACCGACACTTAGACAAAGTGTCCCAATTGCGACGTTTGGAGGAAGACGTCGCAATTGTGACACTATGCCCCAAAGCGTCGCTATTGCGACGGCTGCCTCCAAACGTCGCAAGTGCGACACAATGTCTAAGTGTCGCAATTGCGACATTTGGAGGCATTCGTCGCAATAGCGACGCTTTTTCCGCCGTCGGTATAACGACACTTATATGCACACTACATAAAAATACAAAACTTATATGCATGCTACATAAAAATACGAAACTTATATGCGTGCTACATAAAAATGATTTTATTAAAAATACGAAACTTATATCCATCGCAATAGCTACATTAATGGCTGATATCATGCGCGCATTCGCCCTCCGCTCTTGCAGAACAGCATTTGCCCTCAGCATTCGCCCTCAGCTCTTGCAGAACAGCATTTTCCCTCAGCTCTTGCAGAACAGCATTCGCCCTCAGCTCTTGCAGAACAACATTCGCCCTCAGCATTCACCCTGAGCTCTTGCAGAACAGCATTCGCCCTCAACATTCACCCTGAGCTCTTGCATAACAGCATTCGCCCTCAGTGTTCGCCCTCAGCTCTTTTAGAACAGCATTCGCCCTCAGCTCTTGTAGAACAGCATTCTCCCTCAGCTCTTGCAAAATGGTAAGTTCTTACTGCAGGCCCTTCCTCCTATAGTAGGGTTGACTCTATTTGGGTTTTTTTGGTCAATTCCATTGGATTGTGTTAAGCTGTAGGGTTCTCTCTATATGTCAAGAATCAAGATTCAATACCCTCTATTATCTTCATCACCCAATACAAGAATTAAATTTTTCCCAAAGAAACGCTTATTAATTTGGCAGCCATTATTTCTCCCTGCTTTAAAAACCCTACATTTAAATGAAAACAAGCATTGCATTTCAACTACAAAAATCTATTAGTGTTCAAATGTACATGTGTGCATCACTTGTGTAGGGTATTCTTTTTCCACTTTCACATTATCCAAGAATGTGTGCAGTATAGTTCATATTTTTTGTGATTTAGATTATCTTGAAAAAGGAAAGGTAAATTATTTCCCATGGAAAAAGAACGTTTTCCCTTTTTACTACTGGAAATGGTACAACAAAGTTCCATTTCTACCCAAAACTCCTATGAAACAGAAACCAAATAAAGGCCATGTCCTCAATGGACATCATTTGGCTTTGAAAATGGCCATTGCACCTTGTTGTTTCTTATACTACATCACGATAGTTTCTTAGGTCATTTCTCGTTTCTTGAGATGAAAAACAACCAAAGAAATCGTGAAGATCCTTTCAAGAAATAAATGACCATTTCTCAATCATATCTCAACTATTTTTCATTTTATTCAGTGGTTGCTTACTTTGAGAGAAATTTGACACTTTTATAAGGAATATAACATAAAAACACAAAATGGGAAGGAATTGATGAGGTAGATGTCCTTTAGTTGTTGTCAATTAAGAATTGATAATACACGATGCATGTTATGTACTACAAACTAGATTCCTTCCCGGAGTTAGGACACAGAGTATTGAATCAAAGTTGTAGTTTCTAACTTCTTGTATTGGTTCATCAATCTTGAAATTCAGACATTGCATGTCTTCATTGCTTCATGTTTGAATAATTTGCATCATATCGTACAATAGGAAATTAGGAATTACGATTATTATTACTTTATGGATCTGTTAAGTTACTTTTAAGTTTGCATGGTTTAGTGTGAAATTATTCTAGTGTGCCCCTAGGCCCAGGTGAAGGAATGCCAAGGACCGAGAACCCTAGTTTTTAAATGGTATTGTTTCTTATACCCAAAAACCCCTCAACATCACTTCTTATTAGTTCTTAACAATAGTGTTGTAAACAATTTGAGAATTGATATAGCAAAATCTCGCACTTCTCAAGATAAAGTCCCAAAGCTAAAGTGTGATACCATGTGTAATTCAATAGCCCCATTGTCACCTCACCAAGCTCTTTTCACTTCGGGCTAGCTCTCCTCCAACTCAAGGGGGGTTCTCCCTAGTAGATGTTAGGGATCTAATGGCCCAACCAAACCAAGTCAAGAGCCCCTAACTCTCTATGTTTACTACTATCAATCAAAATATTGAACAATAGGGTCAGACATGCATCCTGAAGATAAAATTGCCAGGGTATTTTTGGGTAATTTCAAAGGGAAAGTCCCCAAACACATATAATCAAGGAATTATAACGTGATTTCAAACATTAAATATCAACAAAATCGTTTAAAGGATATGGAAGATAGAAAGTGCCTTACTTAAAAGCTCTAAGAATTTTTCACTAGTTGCTCCAAAAGCTTCACTTCAAGGCCCTTCAAGATCGTCTCCAACAATGCTATACCATCAGCTTCAACAATGTTGCTCCAAAAATGTCCTCAAGGTCTTCACAACAAGTTTACTAGAAGTTGCTCCAACAATATACTCAATAAGGTCTTCATTGTCAACTCATCTCTTGTTTGGGTGCCTTAATGTGCAATGACATGTTTCTAGGACTGAATTCAATGCAAGGCATATTTGAAACTCTAACTCTGTCGTCTGGTGTCTTATTAGAAATTATTTCAGTTTTCATTTTGTGTTTTCAAGTTAGATATTGTTTTCAAGTTTTTACATTTATAATTTTATTGCAATATGGCAGACTGATCAGGGCAGTACAGGAACAACCCCGAGACGGGATGATCGCGGAAAGAGGCCAGCAGAAGAACATGTAAAGTGCCAGCTTTGCTCTATCTTCAAGTATTTTAGTTATTTACATAATTGAAATAATATTAATTTTGTTAAAATATGCAGAAACCTAGCCATGGTACGCCTGATGATTCCCTCTTTGAGGAAGAGCTTTCTTCATCCCTATCTCCAGTGTTCTTGTTGCGAAAAAAGGCACGAGATGCAAGGTCGGAATTTAATACTTTGATGGACGCGCCTCAAACACCTGAAACAGAAGAGAGGGTAAAAAAACTTTTGAGCCAGCTAGAAACATATCAGGTAATAATAAAAAGTCAAAAGGATATTTTTTTTGTTCTGCATGAGATGAATTGTGATAGTTTGATTTTTAATTTTTACATTGACTAAACTAACAAAAATTTCTTTTGTATGTAGTGTTTTCTGGCACTTGCTGAACCCGGTGTTGGTGGTAGTGGGACACAAGGGCAAGATATTGCCCAGCAACCCTCTCGTACACCTTCTACTCCTTTAGGTGCCAGCCAAGAAACACACCCTGCCCAAGCAAACACTCAGCCAATCGCTGAACGTGTTGGCAATGATGAGGCTGATATGGCCAACTACATTATTGCGTTTCCTGGAGCTACACGTGTGTTGTGGAGGTAATTCCCCTCTGCGGACAGAGGCGATCCCTACTAGCCCAGACCGGGTCTAGCAACAATCTTTCACGCTATAGCGCAGGTTCCTAATTGCAAATAAGCCAACTAGTGATGAAGGCTTACCTGGAATCCAACGCATTCGTTACAGAAGAGGTGGTGCTCCCGTTCCTTAGATCTGGCAGATCACGATCCCCACGATCTCCGTGATCGGACACCTGCACATGCGAGAAACAAAACAAACGCAAGCGTAAAATCCAGTAGATGCAACTATATGTCAGTCATAAAGGACATAACTCGTCATTATAAACAACAACAAGAGTGGAACCATAACCAATAGTCGTTCATTAATAATCAATCAAAGGAAAATTACAACCATAGTTCTGACGCTGAATTCTCCTTCGGAGGGGGTCGCCAGCAGAACACGTCTCGAAAATCCTGTCAGGGATGGGACAAACCTCTCTCTTCAGCTCTTGACGATAGTCTCCTTGCTTGAAATTGGCCTTAGGGGAATTATAGAGGCTCTTGCAGCATAAGGCTCTTGGGAAATTTGGGAACTTGAAGACTTGAAGACTAGCTTGCAATGGAGATGATAAAGCTTTTATAGATGGAGGAAGGGGACTTGGGATCCCTAAAATCATGGGATTGGCCCTATCCTCAAGGAAGCTTCCATGAGAGGTGGCAAACCACTTCCTCTCTATGGAAACCCATAGCCAAACCTCCCAACTCAAGATAGATTGTTATGTATATTTTATTATTTATTAATTAGATTTAGTTATCTTAGGTTATTAACTGAAAGGGCATGATCAAAGATCATGCCTCTTCACCAAGGGACACCTTGAGGCTGTATTTAAGCCCAGGCGATCCCTCATTGTAAGCATCTCATCTTTTCATCATTAATAATATATATTTATCAGTTTTACCAGAGTTTTTACACTCTATTGGTATCAGAGCCATCGCTCTTGGATCTGTGTGATCATCAAGTTAAAAAAAAAAATTGAAAGAAATTTCAGAAATTTTTTTTAAACAAGATCGAATTGAGAATCTGCTGAGGTTGCCGAATCAGACCAAGTATATTTCTGAAGATCGATTTGGAGGAGGTTTAAGGCAGACTTGGAAGACTCAATTCATATCAGAATCACAGGCAGAGTACTTTCAACTTTACAAGGAAGCCAATTTGTCGAGTCTGTTATCATTGTCAAGAAGACCGAGCTGATTCCAAATTCCGGCCCTCTGACAGAAAGCAACTCGATTCGTTTAAAAATCCCGAACAGGTTGATTTAGAATGGCGTGGGTTTTTTTTCAAACGGGAATAAAGCCGGCCTATTTGGAAGATTCCGGCGTGGTTTTTTTTTTCAAACGGGAATAAAGCCGGCCTATTTGGAAGATTCCGGCGTGGTTTTTTTTTTCAAACGGGAATAAAGCCGGCCTATTTGGAAGATTCCGGCGTGGTTTTTTTTCAAACGGGAATAAAGCCGACCCTTTCAGTGAAAGATTCCAAGCTATTTGGACTCCGATCAAATTGAATTAACCCACTGCGTGGTGGCACGAGCACAGTAAGACGTGCCCTTTCGACGGAAGACTTAACCGTATCAGAAGTAAACGGCGCAACGTTTTAAAACTGGAACAGCGTTAACATAAACGGCGTGTTGTTTAAAAAAAATTTGGACGGCTGCGTTAAAAACTCCAGCGTTTAAATCGGTCGATATAATATACAGCGTTTAATCGGACGGGCAGAGTAAATCGTGGTTAATTTGTGAACGGGTAACATTGTGACGGAGCGACATTTTTTTTTTAATTATATAAAATATATATTATATAGTTAAATTAATAATTATATATATATATATATTTTGTAATTATATATATAACAATTATATAATTAAATTATATATATTATATAATTTTTAATTAAAAATTATATATATATAATAATTATATAGTTTTAAAAAAAAATTATTATTTATTAATTAATTAATTAATTAATAATTAATTAATTAATTCAAAAAAAAATTAATTAATTAATTAAATTAATTAATTAATTAATTTTAAAAGAAAAAAGAGGAGAAACTGGCAGAAAGATATTCCCCGCCTCATACACGCTCGATGTCTTCGTCAATGTCGATGGCGGAATTCCAGAAGAAATTAGGAGATCTTGAGAAGCAAATCACTAACAATTCCGAAGAATTCGGAAAAAGATTAGTCAATCTGGAAGGTACAGTTTCATGGCACTCCAACGACATAAAAAAAATCAATGATACAACAAATCGCATAGAAAGACAAATGTGGCTAAATCATCACGAGACCACAGAAACAATGAAAGAACTTTTCAACAAACTAAATGATAAAATAGATAAGTTGGGTCAGACACAATCCCCAACATCTCCTAACAGGGAACCAAATCAACAAAACAGTACCGCAGATTCAGGGACCTCGGACGAGCATCAGGAAAAAACCGATTCCCCACATCATCAAGAAGATAGTAATGCAGATTTTCAAAACAAGCAGCTCTGGAATGCATTCGCTAATCAATATCCCCTTCTTGTTCCACCATTAGCATATCAGCGCAAAGCCAAGATCGACCTACCCAAATTTGATGGTAATGAAAAGAATAGTGTTGCGTGGCTTAATAAGGCAGAAGAATATTTTGAAATTTATGACATTACTAGTGATGATGAAAAAATTAAACATGCTTCCATGAAAATTGAAGGAGAAGCATATAATTGGTATATGTGGTGGAAAAAGACGACGCTCGCTATCAGTTGGAGGAAATTTAAAGATGCATTCTTCAAAAGGTTTCAAGGCATAAAAGAAGAAAATTTCTTTTCAACGTTTATCAAATTACGCCAAAAAGGAGATGTGGATGAGTACACGCGAGAATGGGAGACTTTGGCAACACGAGTACCCGGATTGTCGGAATCTCGTCTAATCCAGTCTTACATCTCAGGACTTAAAGTCCACATACAAGAAGAGCTAGAACTACATGAAATCACGTCTGTATAAGTAGCAAGGCAAAAAGCAAAAGCTGCTGAAAAGAAATTGGAAAGACTATCAAAACCAGAAAAAGTATATTCGAGACGACGGTTTCCTCAATCTACAAAAGAAGATAATATGAAATATGTTCCACCACGCCTGCGCGAAGGAGACAAATCTAACCTGGAAATACAAAGAATAAAGGAAGGCAAATGCAAACGTTGTGGCGAAAAATGGGACCCTAAGCACAGATGTGCTAATGGGAAAGAAAAAAATCTGTATAATTGTGAAGCAACTAATGATTCTGAGAATGATGATTCAGACATAGAAGGGATAGAAGATACCCTAGAATTCTCCCCAGAAGTAGATGGTGACAGCACCCCGCAAGTGTCATTATCAGCCATGACAGGTATATCACAACCGCAGACACTAAAATTAAGGGGACATATAAAGAAAAACAACGTAATGGTTCTCATAGACACAGGCAGCACGCACAATTTTCTAGATTCAACCATGGCCAAAAGACTTAACCTCTTTACCTTTCCCATGCCTAATATGAAGGTAATGGTGGCCGATGGTAAGAAGATTGAACAGGTAGGAAAATGCCATAAAGTCAAATTGCAGATTAAAGACTTTAATTTAGAATCGCCATTCTATGTCGTACCACTCGGAGGAGTAGATGTGGTTTTAGGAATTCAGTGGTTACAAACCTTGGGTACTTATTCGGCCAACCATCAGAAGCAGTTTATAAGCTTTAAGTGGGAAGGGCGGAAGCACAAGCTATTTGGATTCCAAGCCCCAGAAAATCAAATCGTATCATCATCCCAGATGATGAAGATGATCCGAAAGGGAGCGCCTGCCTATATAGTCGAATGTCATCATTTAGAGATGTTATCTACAAAAGTCAACCACGAAGAATCACAGGAGGTACAAGCTATAGTTCAAAAACATGAGAAGGTATTTCAAGATCTACCTATGAAGATGCCTCCTCATAGGGAAATCGAACATACCATAGAAGTTAAGGCAGGATCAGACCCTGTTAACATCAAGCCGTATCGCTACCCACATCACCATAAAACGGAATTGAGAAGATAATCCAAGACCTTTTAAAATGTGGGGTCATTTCAAAAAGTAAGAGTCCGTATGCTGCCCCAGTTATATTGGTAAGAAAAAAAGACTGATCATTTCGGCTATGCATTGACTATAGAGGATTAAATAAGATAACCATTAAAAATAAGTTTCCAATTCCCTTTATCGATGAAATGTTGGATGAACTCCATGGCGCAAAATTTTTCTCTAAATTAGATTTAAGGTCAGGTTATTACCAGATCCGGATTAGATTGGAAGATATACCAAAAACTGCATTTCAAACACATGAAGGTCATTATGAATTTAAAGTAATGCCCTTTGGGTTAACAAATGCACCAGCTACATTCCAAGCCACTATGAACGAATTATTTCGTCCATATCTCAGGAAATTTGTATTAGTATTTTTTGATGATATCTTGATTTATAGTAAAACTTGGAGGGAGCATTTGCAACACCTGGATAAGGTTCTCACATTACTAGAAGACCATCAATTTTATGCAAAAAAATCCAAATGCACCTTTGGAAAAGAAGTTGAATATCTGGGACACCTAATATCCCATGAAGGAGTAAAAGTGGATCCTTCTAAGATTAAGGCTATAAGGGAATGGAATAAACCAGTGAACATATCCAAGCTCAGAGGATTTTTAGGATTAACTGGATATTATCGAAGATTTATTAAAGATTATGCGCATCGAACTGCACCTCTTACAAATCTTTTAAAGAAAAATTCGTTTAAATGGAATGAAGAAGCAGGGAAATGTTTTGAAGATTTGAAGGAAGTAATGGCTAATGCACCAGTATTGGCAACTCCTGACTTTTCTAAACCATTTATCATTGAATGTGATGCCTCGGGATTCGTTATTGGTGCAGTATTAATGCAAGAAGGGCACCCTATTGCTTTTGAAAGCAGAAAATTAAACAAACGTGAGCGTCTCAAGTCCACATACAGTAAGGAAATGCTCGCAATTATGCATGCATTAGCCAAATGGAGACAATATCTGTTAGGAAGTAAATTTTCCATCCGAACTGATCATAACAGTCTTCAATATCTCCTTCAGCAAAAAACACTCTCTGAAGAACAACAAAAGTGGATCGAGAAGATTGCCGCTTTTGACATGGAGATATTACACAAAAAAGGGAAGGACAATGTAGTAGCGGATGCCCTGTCTCGAAAAGATGAGGAAACAACATTACTTGCAGTTTCAATTGTAGTGCCTTAATGGCTTAATGAGATTAGAAGTGAGTATGCCAAAGATCCGGACATGTTGGCTATAATCAACAATCTCCCAGGGAATTCAAAATTTGAATGGAAGAACGATATCTTATGGTACAAAGGGAGAATTTATCTAAATTCCAAATCCAAGTTTATATCAAAAATACTCAAGGAATCACATGATTCCATGTCATCAGGACATGTAGGATATTTCAAAACCTACTACAATGCGCGTCAGTCATTTTTCTGGAAGGGTATGAGTCACGATATTCAAAAATATGTTCCAGAATGTGACAAGTGTCAAAGGAATAAAACTGAAAACATTATGACACCTGGCTTACTTCATCCCTTAAATATTCCGGCCCAGAAGTGGGAAGAAATATCGATGGATTTTATTGAAGGATTGCCGGTATCAGATGGTAAGGATAAAATCTTCGTTGTAGTAGATAGACTCACTAAGTATGCTCACTTCATCGCTATTAAAAAAACAGACTCTGCAAAGCAAATTGCAGAGATATTCTGCAAATATATTTATAAACTACACGGCTTTCCGAAGGTTATTGTTAGTGATAGGGATGCCAAATTTAAAGGAAAATTTTGGAAGGAATTGTTCAACCATGTTGGAACCTATCTCAATATGAGCTCAGCTTATCACCCTCAAACAAATGGGCAAACAGAGGTTGTTAATAAATGTTTGGAAGCCTACCTACGGTGTTATGCTACGGAGAAACAAAACAAGTGGGTCCAATGGTTACATCTTGCTGAATGGTGGTATAATTCTACTTACCATACATCGACAAAAATTACTCCGTTCCAGGCTCTATATGGATATGAGCCTCCGAAGTGGAAAGATTTTGCTTCAATTCAAACTAATTTTCCAGCAGTAAAAAATCAATTAGAAGAACACCAAAAGGTCGTCCAAATTCTAAAAGATAATTTGAGTGTTGCACAGAATCGTATGAAGCAACAAGCTGACCGTAATCGCACTGAGAGATCATTTGAAGTTGGAGACTGGGTGTTTGTCAAGCTTCAACCATACAAGCAATTGTCCCTTAAACAAAAAGGAAAAAATAAATTAGCTCCAAAGTTTTATGGTCCGTATCAAATTATTAAAAAGATCAGTCAAGTCGCTTATGGGTTGAGCCTTCCCGATACCAATCGTGTTCACAATGTTTTCCATGTGTCCTGCTTAAAAAAGGCATTGGGTAACCATCAGTTGCCCCAAACAACACTTCCCATTTTGGATGATGAAGGCAAGCTCGTTCTAGAGCCCGAGGGGATCCTATCTACTCGTGATAAGAAGCTGCGCTCTCGTATTATTACCGAATATTTAATCAAGTGGAAGGACTTGCCCATTGAAGAAGCATCTTGGGAGTCTGAAGCGTTTCGCCAGCAACACCCATCATTACGTATGCTTTGAGGACAAAGCATCTTAAGAAAGGGGCAATGTTATGTATATTTTATTATTTATTAATTAGATTTAGTTATCTTAGGTTATTAACTGAAAGGGCATGATCAAAGATCATGCCTCTTCACCAAGGGACACCTTGAGGCTGTATTTAAGCCCAGGCGATCCCTCATTGTAAGAATCTCATCTTTTCATCATTAATAATATATATTTATCAGTTTTACCAGAGTTTTTACACTCCATAGATAGCAGTCCAGGAATTTGTTAGGACGAAACTTCCACCATTTATTTTTAAAAAACACTCCTTAAATTGGTTGGCGCGAGTGTGACTCTGGGACAGAGCACCAACTGGCGCGGCCTCTTTAAAGTATTTTCCCAATTGGTGTGGGTACTGAACTGCCTACTCGCGCCAATGCAAAAAGGGCCATTTTTAGGGTTTTTCACAAGGAGATGTCTTTAGGGCAATGAAAGCTCTTATTCAGAGGGATGTCATGAAAGTAGTTTCAAGCCATGTTACTGCTCACAGGTCACAAAATGAGCCCTCCAATGTGTGGGACGGGGATTGCAGGGACGATGACAAATTACTGTGTAACAGATGCCCCCTAAAGCATGAGGCCAGAGAGAGAGAGAGGGGTGAAATGCTTTACGAGAACGTGTCCAACTGAAAACACCGCCGTCGGAAAACCTACGTAGAGAAGTACAACTGATATCTCAAATACATGATATATGTGTTATGGGCGCAGCCATCCATAACAGAGTATACAATAATCCAGATCCAAGGTATGGATGCAGCCATCCAGTGAGGATCGAAAAATAGACTCAGGTATGGTCGCAGCCTTCCAATCAGTGATTCATGTAACTAATCATAAGAATCCACAAAATCGTAGCCTGGATTATAACAGACAGGAATCCAGGGTCTTGCGCTCCATCTCGACCCGAACAAAGTACAAGATCAAGCATGCGAATAAATGAGCCGAAGTCGAACATGCAAAAACATCGCCTGATTACCAGCCAATGATGAAAGCTGTTAACATACGCAAGAGGTACCACCAATAAAGAAAATGGTCCTCAAGGTACTATAGGTACAATCTACGGCATGTGAACAGTGAGTTGGCATCGAACACCCGCAGAATCACTCGATCGGAGGCTAATGATGAAAACCTCGCGTCGAATGCGAAGAACCTGCCATTGAGGCATGCAGGCTCCAAGGTACCGGAAGGAGTCTCTAGATCAGCTTCCTGGATAATGAGCTGAAATCGACAGGAAGTGACCTTGATCGAAGGTGGGCCATAGTGTTTCCCACACCATCAACACGAGACAGAGGAACATAGTGTCTTTGTGAATCAAGATCAGATGAGAATCAAAGGAAGGTTGGAGTTTGCATAGGTCAACTTCTCTTGAACATATTGACGGCACGACAGTGGATTTGGCAGTATTTGACATCAAAATATCAAAGGTCACGGTGACGAGGCAAAGAGCAGATGAGAGGTCAAAAGGGATTACCCAAACCCACGGAGGCAAGCGAAAAACGAGATGAGATGTCCCCAACCTGACACAAATGCAGACAAGTGCCATTTTCAAGAGCGACATACTGCCGACACGACAATGATTTGGTTCCATTTTTCCCAACCATTTCTGGTGAGTACCTCTTTATTTTTACACAAGCTTGAAGAGGATACCATATGCTTTTCATATAAGTTCGTCCTTCAGACGAATCCATCCTAGTACATTTAACGAGCCCTAGGAAGGAGGAACTCGAATACCATCGTTACGACTGAATCCGATGTCATCAAGTTTAACGAGTCTGACAAAGGAAGAACTCGGCGTCTTTTCATGTTTACAGAGTTTGAAAAGACAGCTTAAAAGTAAACTCCAATGGTCCCTTTTCGTAGATAGTTCCTCAGATCCGAAAAGGTAGAAAACTATGTCTGCGAAAACCTCCCAGTCGCAATAGGCTAGGGTATTCCTTTTTCGTAAATAATCTATCCCAGCCCGAAAAAGGAGTAAACGTATCCTAGGTAGATGTCGTTTCACAACCATTTAACGAGTTCAAAACGACAAGAGTCTCGGCAATCTTTTCAATTTTTAAGAGTCAGAAAAGAGCTGAAATTTGACTCCTCCTGAAGGAACGAGTGGTATAAAGGGTAGCAACTGGTTCCGGTAATGGTGGAACTGCTCAAAATAAGTAAAGGTCAAGAGGCTGGCTAACAAGATCACTCATCGCAGTGGTTCCTCAGGAACGGGTAAAACAACCAAGTGAAGGCATATGATCGGCCAAGCAGATAGTGACAATGGAATGAGAAAACCAAGGCTCATCTGGAAAACAGGCTGATAAAATGGAAATCACAAGAGGTAAAATGGAAATGGTTTCATTTTTTCACAAGCTTGAAACAACAATAAACTATGCTTGAAACCGGTTTCATTTTTACACAAGCTTGAAACGGAAACAAACTATGCTTGAAAAATTAAGCATGCCCCCAGCATGGTGACTCAATTCGAGGTAGATGCCCCCCAAGCTTCAATCCATATGAAAGGCAGATGGAGTGAAGGTTCAAATTACGAGACCAAGAGAAAGACTCGACTGAGATTTTACGAGATCTTATCAAAGACTCGAATTGAACAAGAACGTGTTTCATTATTTTAACGAGGTTGACACATTAAAAGAACTATCCATAGGACACCTTGTTTCATGGTTTAAGGAGCTTGACACAAGACAAGGAACTCTGCTCCGACCAGCTTATTTCAGTTTTTAAGGAGCTTGACACAAGAAATCAAACTGTGCTCTGGCAGACCTTGTTTCATTTTTTAAGGAGCTTGACACAAGAAAACGAACTATGCTCTGATGACCTTGTTTCATTTTTTAAGGAGCTTGACACAGGAAAAGAACCATGCTTCGACGACCTCATCATAATGAACAAGAATTCATCGCTTCCAAGAGTTCCACTCCTGATGGAAGGAAAACATCCTGGAAGTCAGGAATGCCCCCAGCACACGATGCACGACGGCACTATCACTGAGTACAAGCACGGGGTAGGTAGCCACATAGTTGACCTGCGGTGGGGCAGATACAACGGGTGGATAAAAACCAGGAAGGGATGTTGGCGGGCCAGCTGCCACATCAGAACCAAATAATGAAAGTTGATCAATGGTCACGATCCGTCCTTCATGTGGAAAGCAAACCACACGAAAAAGGGAGGAGACAAGTGCTCCCATGGCATAGGTGTAATCGCGCCCCAAGAGCAGATTGAAATCTAAGGGGCCTGGAACAACCATCACATCCATATGGACGGTTTTACCTCCCAAAGTAATAGGTAACCTTGGAAGGATCCCTAACGGTTGACTCGTTCTTCTGTTAAATGCCAACAGATTATGTGTAACAGGCACAAGCGGTGGCAAACCAAAAGCTTGCCAAGTAGTCGAGGATAAAATACTAACAGACGCGCCTTCATCTATAATGGTGCTGGGTACGACCAGACCAAAAGCCTGTACCGTGATCTCGAAAGGCACATAAGACAGAAGGCGGTATCCTGCAAATCGACTCCAATCAAAGGAAGCGACTAAACTACTCGGAGGGGCTACCATTGAACCAAGATGGTCTTCCCCTGGTGTTACGGAAGAAGAAGGAGTATCCTCCACGACCTCCATCTCGAAGGTGGGAAGGGTATCCTCCGAAACTTCCATCACAGGAGGTGGAGGAGCAGGTTCTTGAGGTATAGGGATAGGAGAATCTTTCTCCAAGTCCGAAGAATCTAAAGAAACAAGAAGAACCTGAGGATGTGAGGTCCTCTCTCAACGGAAAAGACCTGGTGCACCACAGACGGGGCCAGTTCAACCGATCCCACAACCAATGGCTGGTTGGGAATGGATTCCTAAATTTGAATTTCCGAGGGAGTGGGATCGACCAAGGATGACTCTTGACCAATTGTAGGATCAACTGGTGGAGGACTCAAAGACAGCGACTTATAACCAACCGGGAGGCATGGTGCAGAAACAGTTGCATTGTCCAAGACTCACTTGGCTTTATCCATGTATGGACAAAGGTGAATGGCATGGTGCCCTTCACACAACTTACAGGGATTGGTAATCTTACCCTGCTTCTTAGGAGCCTTACCAGCAGTAGCTAAAGACGTGCCCCCAACCTGACTCCCGGAAGCCAAAGGAAATGGCGGACGACCATTGGACCATACTTCAAGCACCTTGGGAATGCCAAGGCAATCTCAAAGAAGATGGTCTCCCGTGCACAACATGCAAGGGAACTTGACTTTCCGTGGAGGGTTGGAAGGTTTATCAAGAGGAGACTTCTTAGGCGCAATAGCCACAGAGTTAGCCTCTCCTTTATCAAACTTCTTCTTCTTCTTCTTAGCCACCTGGTTACTCGAATCCAGACTTTCACCAAGCGAAGTAGAAGAGGAGGACGCAGAAACGGGCGAAGAAGGGGAGAGGTCCACCTTGGAATCAACATGACATTGTTCATGGAGAGGAACAGATTGAACAGTAGCCGGGGCATTCGAGACCACAGAAGTCGAGAACAACCAAACAGGCAACCCAACAGTTAACCCAGGAAGGGACAACGTTGCCATATAAGGAGCACCAACATTTCCAAAAGGAGGAAAAGGACCAGGATTCCCATCGGAGGGGATTCCTTGGTTGGTGAACTCTAGAAAAGTTGCCATCAACGACTCAAAACTGCACACGGGCTAAAAACCAAGGCACACAATCAAACGGCCAACAAGCAAAATCTAATAGGGCGTGTGATCGCGGGCGTTTTATTTTACCACATTGAAACTTTAGAAACTTCACCGTTTCATATTTTAAGATTCGAGAAACGGTTAAAAAGGTGACTCTATCTCTTTCAGTTTTGAAGCAAGCGTGAAAGGACAAGCGCTTGGTGATCCTTTCAAATTTAGGGAGTAAGATAGGATCAAAATGACTACTCAGGAATACTAGGCAAAGGGCGTACAAAATAACCGCGAACTGCAATATACACCTTGGTTTCAAAATGAAAGAGAAATCAACCAAGGACTTGACGTACGTGTAGGCAATCTCCCCAAATGTTGTGTCCGGTGTATCATGGGTATAGGGCGGCAGACTCAGCTTCCTGTGGATAAAGGATAGAAACCTAGTGGGGTCTCCCTTTATATACTCGACAGTACGGGGAGCACAAGTCTATACTAGCGCTGTCTAAAGCCAAGAGGCGAACGACAGCTACTAGGTTTAAAGACGCCGGAACACGTCTCTAGCCTAGACCTCTAAATATTTCGTTAATGTTTCAATGTTGCCTTAGGTTAAATTGAATAAATTTTAATGTTTATCTTCAATTACATTTCAGTTTTCAGGCCCTACCATATGTCATCTGACAATCTCCTATATGCAGCTATATGAGAAAAGAAAACTTTTCAATTCGATGAATGCTATCTAGTTAGGGGAAGAGCTTCAAACAATGATGCAACAAACAACAACACTGAAAACGAAACTTTTTCCAAACTAGATGACTTTCACTATCCAAAAGTAATTTCAAACATTCAACGATGTGAATAATGCAATGTAATCTATGCAAAATCCTCTTTTCCAAAAACTATGCAATTGTAATATATGCACAATTTCCTTTTTCCTTTTCAAATAATAAGAATGCACTCAATGCATTTTTCGATGAAGTGAGAATCTACTTAATGCATGCTTTCAATGAAAGAGAATGCACTAAAAGCGATTTTTAGCTTTCAATCATTAAACAATGTGATCTAAGTTCAATGATAAATCTCAAAATACCCTTTTCAATGCAATGTGATCTAATGCATTTTAACGAAAAGAAAACTATGAGACGAAAAATAAAAGAACGCAAATCTCCTTAATGAAAGGATGAAAGCAAGAGGGATGCAAACAAACACTAAGAATGCAATCGTTGTTTCAAAACACTTTGTAACGAAACTCCTCAAAAGGTGACAAAACACAAAGAGGACTTCCAAAGAATGAGATCAAAACAAGGCATTCATCCCTTTTACATCAAAAAATCATGGAAAGAAGACATCCCAAACAATGATCAATGTAATCTATGCTCATACGAGGAAAAGACCGGAAGGGAAAGACACACTGGTGAAGGATTTAGGGAAAAAATCTCAATTTTCACACACCCTGAAATTAGCTCGACTTGTACATTGACAACTAGCGCCAACTGGCGCGACTTGCACATTGACAACTAGCGCCAATGGCCAATTGGCGCGGGTTGCTAACTAACAACAAGCGCCAACGCCTGAAAATGAAAAAACAAAGAATTTCTCCCAACCAAGACCAGACTTCACCACTTCAAGCAGAATCTCCAAGACTCAAATGAACCATGTGATCTAGGCTCAAAGCGAGACAGACACAGATCAAGCTCAGAAAGCTCAAAACAGAGTAAACCCTAGTACCTTACAGGATTGGCGCGACTGTAAGGCTGAAACTAGCGCCAGAATAGAATTGGCACGGGTAATACACTAGCAACCTGCGCCAATAGGCGCGACTGTCAAGCTGAAACGCGCGCCAGTCGAGTTTACCAGTCAAAAATAAAAAAGAGCAATCCAACAAGCAGACCAATGATGATCAAGCTATCCAAAAGCCAAATTCACAGAAAGAGCCAGCCCAAAGAGCTGATCAAGCAAGCAGAATCAAGAATCAACCGAAAAGACAAGACAAAGCTCCAAGTGTTCAGTTTACAAACTAAACCGGAGATTGACTGAAGCAGCTTTGATCTACTTCGCAATTGCAGAGCAAAAGCGTTTCGAAGGCTATCTGGCCAACTTCAGGCTCCGTCTATAGCTCATAAAACGAACGACAACAAGCTAACGATCCCTAGTGGAGTCGCCAATTTGTTGTGGAGGTAAATCCCCTCTGCGGACAGAGGCGATCCCTACTAGCCCAGACCGGGTCTAGCAACAATCGTCACATGCTATAGTGCAGGTTCCTAATTGCAAATAAACCAACTAGCGATGAAGGCTTACCTGGAATCCAACGCAGTCGTTGTAGAAGAGGTGGCGCTCCCGTTCCTTAGCTCTGGCAGATCACAATCCCCACGATCTCCGTGATAGGACACCTGCACATGCGAGAAACAAAACAAACGAAAGCGTAAAATCCAGTAGATGCAACTATATGTCAGTCAGAAAGGACATAACTCGTCATTATAAACAACAACAAGAGTGGAACCATAACCAATAGTCGTTCATTAATAATCAATCAAAGGAAAATTACAACCATAGTTCTGACGCTGAATTCTCCTTCGGAGGGGGTCGCCAGCAGAACACGTCTCAAAAAGCCTGTCAGGGATGGGACAAACCTCTCTCTTCAGCTCTTGACGATAGTCTCTTTGCTTGAAATTGGCCTTAGGGGAATTATAGAGGCTCTTGCAGCATAAGGCTCTTGGGAAATTTGGGAACTTGAAGACTTGAAGACTTGAAGACTAGCTTGCAATGGAGATGGGAAAGCTTTTATAGATGGAGGAAGAGGAGTTGGGATCCCTAAAATCATGGGATTGGCCCTATCCTCAAGGAATCTTCCATGAGAGGTGGCAAACCACTTCCTCTCTATGGAAACTCGTAGCCAAACCTCCCAACTCAAGATAGATAGCAGTCCAGGAATTTGTTAGGACGAAACTTCCGCCATTTATTTTTTTAAAACACTCCTTAAATTGGCTGGCGCGAGTGCGACTCTGGGACAGAGCGCCAACTGGCGCGGCCTCTTTGAAGTATTTGTCCCAATTGGCGCGGGTACTGAACTGCCTACTCGCATCAATGCAAAAAGGGCCATTTTTAGGGTTTTTCACAAGGAGATGTCTTCAGGGCAATGAAAGCTCTTGTTCAGAGGGATGTCATGAAAGTAGTTTCAAGCCATGTTACTGCTCACAGGTCACAAAATGAGTCCTCCAATGTGCGGGACGGGGATTGCAGGGATGATGACAAATTACTGTGTAACAACGTGTCAGCTCCACAGGGACCATTAATGGCATGTTGTTGGTGAACGATGAAGGTGTCCCTATAAAGCACGTACAACTCCCAGGTAAATTTTAATATTTTAACTATTTCATGTACTTTATCTAAAACATATTTATCATGATTTTTATTTTTAAATTAATGATAATATCTTCTTTTTTTCTGTGTAGGAAACAATGAGTTCTATAGGTATCTGGAGAGCCATGCGTTGGTAATTTTTGGCCCAACCATACGCACAGGGTGGAATTCCCAGAGTTCCAACCTGAAAAAAGAACTTCTAGATTATCTAGAAACCCTTTTTGGGGTCGACATATTTGACAGAACAACGGTGGCTCGGGTAGCTGGCAAATATTTGAAATATACCAGGGACACCTATAGGACGCAATTGCAATTTAACCCTAGATATGAGCGTCCTCTCACAGTTCCAGAGAGTGAGTGGATAGCACTCATCCATGACGGAAAAGAGAAAAGGGCAAAGAAAGAAGGAAAAATGCCAACTGGACCCGCAAGGTAAATTACAACTTTAATTCAATAGCTTTAATTTTTTCTATGTCTAAAATAAAAGTGTGCTACGTCATATCTGACTTCAATCTTTTGATGCTAGGTTTCCTGACACCTCAAAGGCAACCAAAGCTAGGATTGAAAAAAAGGGCCATCACAAGCTAGGCCAGGGCGGCTACTTGAAATTAGCCGCAAGAATTGTAATTAAGTAGCTAAACATCTTATAATTAATGGTATCGCCTTCCAACATTTTTGTAATCCTATCAAATATGATTAAAAATACACAATCATATGTAATGTAGGGTGATGACTTCGGAACAGAAACTACAGAGGAAGATAAAAAAATCGCTTTCCATTTCGGCTATCAAGCCGTAGTTGAACGTCGCAGAAGCTTGGGGCAGGTCCCAAGATCCAGAATGCTTGATAAGGTAAAACATTAACCTTTCAATATGTTTGTTTTCGTCCATAAATTTAATTTCTAACAACTTTGTTTAAATCGGGGGAGCAGCACTACCGACGAGGCAAATAACCCAGTTTTAGAGCCAGATGTAGATGATCCTCACGTGCAACCTGATCATTGTAGTGGGGACCAGGCCGACAATGCTACTATCAGTGAGGGCCGTGACGGTAATTAATTTCCACTTATAATTTTTTCTAATTATACCTTGATGGTTGTCCTTATAATATTTTTTGTTTAAATGACAGAGAATGTTTCCCTTGAGGATCTTACCACCAGAGAGGAAGACATGGCAACAGTCCCAACGACGACAACTGGTGCACCAGGTAAATAATCTCATTGCAATTTTTTTTATTAATATTACCGAACTAGTTCAATGATATTTAAAAACTGACAATTAAAATTTAATATTATATGTTTTTGTAGGCGATGCCCCGTCACTGGATGAGACCAGACATCGTGACTACGCAATTAGGTCAGCAGCGACAACTGGTGTGCCAGGTAAATAATCTCATTGCAATTTTTTTTATTAATATTTCCGAACTAGTTCAATGATATTTTAAAAATGACAATTAAAATTTAATATTATCTATTTTTGTAGGCGATGCCCCATCACTGGATGAGACCAGACATCGTGACTATGCAACTAGGTCAGCGGCGACAACTGGTGCACCAGGTAAATAATCTCATTGAAATTTTTTTTATTAAGATTACCGAACTAGTTCAATGATATTTAAAAACTGACAATTAAAATTTAATATTATCTGTTTTTGTAGGCGATGCCCCGTCACTGGATGAGACCAGACATCGTGACTACGCAACTAGGTCAGCGGCGACAACTGGTGCACCAGGTAAATAATCTCATTGCAATTTTTTTTATTAATATTACCGAACTATTTCAATGATATTTAAAAACCGACAATTAAAATTTAATATTATCTGTTTTTGTAGGCGATGCCCCGTCACTGGATGAGACCAGACATCGTGACTACGCAACTAGGTCAGCAGTGTGGGTCGAAAGGCATGAAACAGGAGCAGAGCATGATGATATTGATGATGTAATTAGGAGCTTTAAAAATAGGAAGAAGAAAAAGAAAATTCGATAATGTAAAATATTGTATTATTATAAGACAAACGTTACCATACTTGGAACGTTTTTTGCGTTATATAAAAAACTCATTTATCATACTATTTTTATGTCAAGCATTAATTACAATGTTTCCTTGCATACTTTTTGTTGAATTGTTTTTTTATTAGTTATTGAATTTTTTTTTTTATGCTCATGAAAGTAAAAAATGAAATATAGATTGGGTATCGGGGAATTGAGAGTGATGTGAGGGGGGGGGGAGGGGCCATAAGAGCTTCCACCTTCACGTGGTTGGCCCTGTTTAGTAGAGAATAATTTATTGGAGCGATTTAATCTTGGAGCAAACCACCCTCGATCCAGTGTAGCAACAAAAAAGTCACCGTTGACTTAGTTGCTACTCTTTCAGATCGTGGGAGGCTTGTTCCAAGTTCATGCGACTCCAATAAATTGTTCTTGAAACGAAGAGGAGCTTATTCAGGTATGTTTTGACATTTTCAACATATGTTCTAACATTATCATAAGAATGCATCTTAGAGTAAAAAATACTACATTACATCAATTACTTGTATTTATTATATAGATAATGATGGATTTTGATTGACTTGGCAGTGCAGGTACAAATCCTCTTGCATCATGAGAAATACAACTTGTCAACCAGGGTCATGTCCAGGATATTTTTGCTTGTGCGCTTGACCAAGTTCGTAATGTCACATTTTGTAAGTTCCTTTACAGTTCATAATTCAATATTAAGCTTGTTCATGATTATTATCTAGGTTTTTCGTATGTGTTTTTTCATCTATTTGATTGTAAGCAACTCTGCATGTTTCCTGTTGTTCACTATGATTTCTCCCATTACCACTCCCAGGATGAATCCGAATTTATTGTTACATAGGTTACTTTATTGTTACTATGATTTCTCCATTTACGATTTCATGGGTTACATCATGTAAAGTTGTCAATCTCAGGTTGGTGATGAGCTTTAGTTCTCCAGATTTGGGGCTTTTCTGATATTTTCTCCCTCATGTCATTCCTTCATCACCTCGTTGTTTGAGCATGCCAATTTTCTACCACTTGTACCAATTGGCACATGTCAATCTCTGAGTGGTGCCACATTTCACCTATTTTCAGTGAGAGTTTAGGGTTTCTCTAACATAGCTTCAGAAATCCGATTCAGTGCCTGCTTGAATATTGTCACATAATACTCATGGTTTAGATTGATGAGCATGTTCTGAATGGTTGGTTGATTCATAAGAACCACCCATATAGTCATCTTGAGATATTTCAGAAGGTTTCTCGGGTTTCCTTTTTCACCGTTTCTAGTGGGTGGGATGGTGTGGGGTGATCCATCAATACTGGTGCTCTTGTAGTAGGGAATTTGTTTTTGGGGATATAATGGAGCATTTGATGTAGATATCCCATTGGATGCATTCATAGATGGGCACGAGAGGTCAAGAATTTAAATTAAAAATATGCAACCTCTAGCATGGCAACTTGAAGGCCGCGAGAGACACTGGTTAAAGATTGTTTTGTGCTGGCCTTAATATAGTCGTGATTTCTTTCTATTATCTTAATGCAAATATATAGTACGGTCTCATTAAAATGAGGATTGTGGTTGTATTTCTCTTTGGTTGTTTCTCTCTTAATGCTCCAGAAGTTTCCAAAAGTTGCGATAGTTGTTTAGTTTGCCTGTTACAACTTAAAAGTGGTTTTTATCAATGGGAGTCATGTTTTTTAAGGTTCATACTAATATGAAGATCTTGTAATTCTATATTCAGGATAAGAGAAGATGGCCTCTGCTTTGGGCAGTATGACAACAATTGCCACATCTACCTCATTGGGTAACAATGGAAAGGGGAAGAAGTTGGGTGCAATGTTTGATAATTATGGCAGAAAATTGTCTTCTTTTTAGTTTTTTCACCCATTTCCTTTAATCGCTCAAGCAGAAGAGGGACTCTGAGATTACACGACAGAGAGAAGGTAGTTAATACAAGAGCTATGGAAAAGGAGTTTTACTTCAACAAGGATGGCTCAGTGACAAAAAAATTGTAGGTCGGAGAAAAAATTATGTTTAAAGGAAGGTCACCTGCACGTGAAACTTCACTGCGGTGGATCTTTCCTTGTCCACTTATATTCGATTTTAATGTGTTACTTTAATTTTTCATGGAGGGTTGTTTTGGCATATGGTCTGGCATTCAATTGCACACTTACTGAAAGCATTGTCAATTTGTCTTGCAGGCGATGTGAACAAACTTGCTGATCTTGTTGGAGTCACCCTTGGGGCGAAGGGAAAAATGTTGTCTTGGAGAGCAAGCATGGTTCTCCGAAAATAGTTAATGATGGTGTGACGGTAGCTAAGGAGGTAATTTGTAGATGTGTGCTCTGGTTTTCTTTTTAACGTTGTATTAGTTCCCCCTCTTAAATGTCTTAGATTTGGTAGGCATAATTTGAAAACTCAAAGGTGAAAGGAAACATATTTGTTACCTAGTGGTCTACTTGGCCTATGGACTAGCCATATTAGAGTAATGCATAAAGCTTTTCACAACAATAAAAGGAAAGGGTTATGGCTGGGTCAAATTTTATTGTTATTGACAGTGTAATGAAATGTATCTCAATGTTATGGTTTTGGCCTTTTTATTGGTTGAATTAGAGGACCCAGTTGAGAATATTGGGGCCAAGTTAGTAAGGCAAGCTGCGGCAAAGACAAATGATTTAGCTGGGGATGGAACCACAACATCTGTTGTTCTTGCACATGTTGGAATATTGAAAAATTCCAGAACAATGAATGGAGAATAAATCCCCCTTCCTCTAACACAGAGAAAATAAAAATTTCTTTGACAGGAGACAGAGTTTCAATACTTTGAAAACAAACTTCTATTCCATTCAATAACTCAAAAAAAAACTATTACACTTCTTCCTCACTAAGAGGGATTACAAAATTATGACTGCTACAAAACGCAGTGCATAAAACCAACTCACTGTCTGTTCAAAAAAAACATACTTTGTCTCTAAAACACTCGGTTGTGTTTTTCACTTTCGCACTGTTGTGCATACACACTTAAAAAGTTACACTCAGTCTTTCACTTTTTACACACTGATGTGTAATAAAAAATTTACGTACTGTCTATAAAAAAAACTACCAAGATTTTTTGTCCTTTTTATTTTTATATGTCGTAACATATAAAAAATATTATAATAAACCCTCTTTTTAAAAAAATAAAATTAAAACTAAATTCTATGGCCCACCTTTCATTTCGCATATGATATATATATAACATATGTTTAAAACATATGTATATATTAAACTATCAAAACATTAAAGAACCCTTTCCGTCGGACTTCAAAAGTCTGAATAGATTGAATTTCAAACCAAATTCACGTTCCAAAATGGGATGCTAACGTCTGCCTAATTTGTAACGTGAATTCTCAATCCAATGTGCCTTATAAAAAATTTGGGTCCAGTTTTCAGGTTTTCAGATTCCCTTCAATTTCATGCGATCCAATATTAATGATCCACGTGTCCTCCTTTTGAATTTACAAAACTGGGGGGTAAATTTCTATTTGTTTAATTTCTGGTTGGTGAATTGCGTTAATGTTGGTTGTTGTGTTTAAATACAATCCTGTACAGAAATATGGCTGCGGCCGTCTACAAAAAAAACTTGCAGGAATTTTAAATGTTGAATTAAATTTCTGGATGGCGTGCAAGCAACCTCCAAAAAAAAATGTTGTTGTTGCATCCGTCCTTCTGCTGCAGCAATTGAAGTTAAAATTCAACAGCACAGGGTTTAATAAGTGAGGGTGTAAAGGTAACTTTTTGTCGATAGTACTGGATTAAGATCATCTATTCATTTTTGTAGGGTCTTATGGTGTTTGGTTTTTAGTTTTGGGTTGGGCTTATTGAGTCTAAGATAGTTTTTGAGTGAAAAAATTGCTATCAGGTATTAAAAAAATTTGGTTCTTTTGTCAAAATTTATGAGCTTATTAGGAAATACAAAACTGACAATGGTTGTATCTTAAATTTGTGGAAAATAATTTGAAATGAAACCTTTTTGTTTAGGTTTTTGCAGCAGGTGCAAACCCCGTTCAAATTACTAGGGGCATTGACAAGACAATAAAGGCCCTTGTTTCGGAACTCAAAATTTTGTCAAAGGAGGTAAACGCTTGCCTTTTGAGTAGGCTGGTTTTCCTTTTTGCTGATGGTTTGGTGTATCTAATTGAATTAGTTTCCTAAGGTATTTTGGTTGCAAACTCCTTTTCATTTTTCATACAGTATTGGCCTTGTGGAATACATTTGATTGTGTGGTCTTGTTAGATCTACAACATTTGTAGTTGTTTAGTCTTATGGCCGAGGTGCACTTTTATTATGGAAATAGTTGATACAATATTGTCATTTAATCCTTACTGCAGGGTAGCATTTTGAGAAGTTTCTTGTGAAACATTTGGTATTCAAAATGACACTTGATCCTATACAGCATCATGTACTTGACTTCAAAATTAATATTCAAAGTGTGCCTGACAATTATTGCAAAATTTCAAATATTTATGTTGTTTTAAACCATTATCTTTTTCATGTATTGGATGCTGAAAATGAGAAAAAGACTTTGGTATGAAGCCAACTGGTGAATAATTTCCAGCAAAACAACCACTTCCAAGACATGATTTAGAAGTATAACATATGTACTTATGAATCATAGAAAGATTTCATTGATGCATTTTCAATGTTTGGCTAGGGTTATTTTTGGAGAAAATAACTCCTTATTCCTAGAATAGTGATCTTCAATACAAGTAAATGCCAGAGAAGAGAGATCATCGTGTAACATAAACCTATTAACAAAAGTGAACAGGGAATGATTATTAATTATGGCATACTAAGTTGTCAGTGATTTTGACTATTTGTCTTTAACATGTAAAAATGTTAAATTCCAAACTTACATCATCATGGTTTGGCATCATGAGCTTGACTAATTTTCCACCATGATCATAATTTCATTGTTGTCTTCATATCTATAAACAACATTTCAAATAATAATAATAAATTTCTATAAGAAAAATCCAGACCTCCATGCTACTGCTCCTTGTGAGACAAAGTCAAAATTGCATTACACAATCTGACACATAAGAATCTCCTATATCCCGGTGGTATGTATCCAAATTCTTATAATAGTGTCTTCAAGACTTATGTTGACGTTGCCAATGAGATATTTAAGGAATGAAAGATGGAGCCTTCTTCATTGTTGTATATGTAACAGTCTTTTATTAATATAAAGATTGATGGTTTTGTCTTTTTGAAAATGAAATGTAAAAATAATTTATTGTGGTCAATTGAAAAGTTTTTTTTTTAAGCTTTTCATTATGGAAGGGCGACATAGATATATGTCCTTCTAATTGAAATTCGGACTTGCCCTTCAAATTTGATCACTGTGTGGGACCTTAACAATCAATAAAACTATTCCGCCGCGCGTTATATAAAACATATAACAAAACCTTTGTCAAAACTTCAAACGAACCCTTTAGCCGTGGGTATTTCATCATGAATTGATCATTTTACCATGTACCTTCTTCTAGAGGAATATTCTTCCACTTTATTAGGTACTTCATAATGGTTATATGTCAAAGAGATACAAAATTTTTATCTATAACTTTTTGTGGTTCAAGAATCAACTTTCATTCTTCATCTAATTTTGGAAGTTCTATTTACATTGGCATATTTTTTCCCAAAACCTTTTTTAGGCAAGATACATGAAATACCTTATGAATGCAAGAAGAAGGAAAATATAACTTCTATACCACTTGTGCAATCCTATGAATAATTATTTAGGGCCATAACATCTTTGAGCTAATTCTTTATTCTTCTTTTTCTTGAATGAAGATTGCTTATAATGCTATAATCTAAAAAATACCCAATTACCCTCCTCAAATTATCTTTCACTTCAATGTTGTTCCCCTTGTTGTTTTATCATGTTTCATGTCATTTGAAGGTTTTCCATAATAATTTTCAAAGTTTCTTTAGTATTTTCCATATGTGACTCGGTTTCCTATACTTTGGACTTATCTTGCAAAAAGTATGAGATACTAGGATTTGGATATCCATAAAGGGCCTTAAATGGGGAAATTTTAGTAGATGTGTGATAGGTAGTATGATAGTATCATATTACCATTCTTCCTTGAGGAACCCACTTCATCCATTAAGATTGGTTTTCTAAAGAGTAACATTGTAGATAACCTTAAAAACATTTGTTAACTATTTTTTTTTGACCATTTGATTGTGTTTGATATGTAGAACTCATGGCAGCTAGTGTTTCTCCACTCATATTAAATAATTATTTCCAAAAGTTTCTTGTTACTATTACTTTAGTAAAACCATGAAGACTATGAATTTCTTTCACGGACACTTCTGCCACTTGGCTTGTTGTTTACATACTTTGAGCTCTACAAAAAAAATCTACAAAATTTGTCTATATAAATGACCACAAAAATTTAATACTTACCTTTATATTTCAGTAACCCTGTAATAAAGTCTATTGATATATCTTCTAGTCTTTGAATATGTATGTGGAATGGTTGAAGTAACCCTAGAGATTTTACTATCTCTCTTTTATTTATTATTCAAACCTGGCCTTCTCTTACAAAATTTTGAATATCTTTCTTCATTCCTTCCAAAAATATATTTTTTGATCCTTTGAGATGTTTTAAGGAACCCTGCGTCCTACCATCAGAGAGACATGGGACTCCCTTAATGTTTGTTTATTCAAATATGCTTGCGTGCATAAAAATATTCTACATTTGCACCAAAGTATATCTCTCTTTCACTCCCAATGCTCCATAGAGTTCATCCCATCCTTTATAAATTTTAGATTTTGTTTAGTACTATTGTCATTTTTCCATTATGGCAAGCTTCTTCTAGCCACCTAGGAATTGAAAATGTAATTGGATATAAATTTTAGGTCTCTTCTATTTTAGAAAGAGCATCATGTACTAAATTTTCCTTACCCTTTTTGCAGATTATCTCAAAATTAAAACTTTGCATTTTTTCTCCTCATTTTTGTTAATCTTCCAATGAAATCCATAGCTTCAAAAAATACTTTATGCTATCATGATATATCTTGACTTTAAAGTACCTCCCAGTGATATACTATCCCCATTTTTTATTGCATGTAATATTGCTTCCATTTATTTTTCATACGTAGATTTCACCAAATATTTTCTTTGAATTCCTTGCTTTTAAAAGCAAATGATATCCCTTATTGTGTTAATGTTACATAAATTCCTTGTCCTAGTGCCTCACACTCTACTATGAATGTTTTAACAAAAGTAGGTGCAACCGATGTTGGTGTAGAAGACATGGCATCCATTAAAAGAGAGAATGCCAAAGTAGCCTCATCATTCCATATAAATGATATTTTCTTTAAGAGATATGTGAGTGGACTTGAAATGCATGCATAATTCTTAACAAATTATCAATAATATCATGTAAGTCTAAAAAATCTTCTAAGAACCTTGATTTCTTAGGAATAGGTCATTTTGTAATAGCTTGCATCTTTTGAGGCTCCAACTTCACTCCTTCCTTTAAAACAATATGAACCAAATACTCGAATTCTTATTTCCCAAAGCACATTTGGATATTTTTACATAAAAATGATTGTTCTCAATAATTTATATAACTTTTCCACATGTTTAGTGTGGTATTCCCATGATTTATTATAAATATGTGTATTATCAAAGAAAACCAACACAAATTTTATAAGATGGGTTCAAACAAAATTGTTCTTAAGTCGAGCCCGCCAGACTTCAAACGGCGATAAACCATAATTCAAACCAAATTCGTGTTCCAAAATAGCCTGCTGACGTCGGCAAATTTTGTGACGCGAAAACCAATTGAATTCCGCCCTAATCTTTTTCGGGTCCGAAGTTGGGCTAGCGTACGGAGGGAGAGTTGTGACGCGAATTTCTTATCAAATTCGCCCTAATATTTTTCGGGTCCGGATTTCCACTGCGCGAGCAGCCCAAACAAAGATCCGCTCCAATCAATTTCTGCCATGTGTCCTCAATCAAATGTTGCCCTGTTCCCGGATGCGGGTGCATTCGATGGCGTTTAAGGCGATGGGACATGGATGTGGCGATTTCATAACAATCGCATTAAGTTTTAACGTTGTTCAATTAAGTTCCAAGGTTTTCACATCTAATCACATTAAGTTTTAACACTGTTCAAGATCGGACCTCCACTCCTGTTATCGATTCCGCATGCTCCAATATGATCCGGCCTTCGGCTCTCATTAATGATCAGAGATTAATTATGACGGGCGTCCTTCGATTGCATTGCAGTCGGGTCGATAAAATGGCATTTCGCTATGGTTTTTCAGACGAGTCGGTTGATGGATTACACTGCCTGCTCACTGTGACGAGAAGGAGAAGTGGCCAGCTGAACTACTGCTTAGACCTTGCTGCATATCTGCATTTCTCTCGGTCTGTTCCTTGTATGTCTTCCTCTATTTCTTGGAATTCAAGATCGGACCTCCACTCCTGTTATCGATTCCGCATGCTCCAATATGATCCGGCCTTCGGCTCTCATTAATGATCAGAGATTAATTATGACGGGCGTCCTTCGATTGCATTGCAGTCGGGTCGATAAAATGGCATTTCGCTATGGTTTTTCAGACGAGTCGGTTGATGGATTACACTGCCTGCTCACTGTGACGAGAAGGAGAAGTGGCCAGCTGAACTACTGCTTAGACCTTGCTGCATATCTGCATTTCTCTCGGTCTGTTCCTTGTATGTCTTCCTCTATTTCTTGGAATTCTGCTTCTCTGTCTCCTCTTGTGCCCACTGCTGAGACTGCACCCATGCCTCGCTTCCGTCAAAGGATGCATTGCCGCAGGGGGAGCACTAGAGGTCAACCCCTACGCGCTCCCTCCAGCCCCTCAACCGAGTCGACTTCCCAGTCCAGTGATTATCACGCAGGTCGCTATCCAGATACTAGAAGTGGGCGGGGTCGGGTTCTAGGATCTCGCCACCATATGGGCTCCCCTGCTCCTCATTTCCCCACCGCTTCACCTTCTCCCACGACGCACACTGCGCTTTTTTCATTTAATTTCGCTCTGAACCGCCCACGAATCACAGCTTCAATTATTGTGGTTTTTCGTGAGGAGGCCCAAATGGAAGAACAATGCACCCGTCCGGCGGGTCTGAGCTCAGAAAAAGTTGGCCAGCATTCGGGCCTTCAGGAGGGGAGCGGTGGCATGACTGTGGAGGTAGCACCTAGCGATCCTGGACCTTCCGAAGGATGGTGCCGAATCGTCGAGGAGCCGGAGGAGTAGTTTGGTTAATTTTTTTTTCTTGCTTCGCGGCCCACTTAATTGGGATGCTTTTAGATTATTTTACTGTGCTTGACCTCTATAATATTTTTGAATTCTGTAAACGTTCAAGACTGGTTTCCCCGTATGAGGGCAGTCTTCTTAATTTTTTTATTTTTTGATGACAAATTTGCCATGAGTCTGGGCAATGTTTTTGACTTCGGTGTAATTTTATTCCCACTGTTAATAGATTAACTTTACTTAGAAAAAAAAAAATTTCACTGTTTCTATTTTAAACCTATTTTTTGAAATACAGAGCCATGTTTATATGATTGTTTATAGTCGAAGCGCTGCGGGGTGGTTTATTATATTAATATTTCACGGTCGAATTATGTTCATAACAATTGGAAAAAAAAATGTTTCCCTGTTTCTATTTTAAACCTGTTTTTTGAAATACAGAGCCATGTTTATATGGTCTACGTATTATACTCTTTCTCTGTATATCTACAGGAACCTTTTTTCTATGAACAGGGTGGATGTTGTAGCGGGCTACTAATGGAAACAAGCGAGCCTAAACCTTACATCTCGGATGCAACAGATGGTTACCAATTTTGGAATCAAGTGAGCCTGATCTTACAAGCGAGCCTAGGTTTCTGCAGATGGTTTTTATTTCCGGGAACAAGCGAGCCAGAACATACAATCGACCCTGGGTTTATACATATTTTTGCTCTATCATGGATGCTTTTTGTGTGAGGCGTATATCAACAGTACATGTCTCTGCACATTTCCTGTATCCGCTTTATGATACTATTTTATGTGTTGACAAGTTATCACTCTGCCTTCAAAACTAGCGATGCTGGTCTATGTTGCTGGTTTATTGATATGGTCTGATGGTATTTTTATATTTTGGACATATCACACTCCTCACATGATTAGTGTTTTTCTTTGTTCAAGGATTTTGGGTACTTTAATTTGTATTTGGAAAAATGGACGTCGGTACTCTATCTGTTGCTTTACTATTCTATATACTGCTATTTCACTTTCTTATAGATGCCTCGGGCATATTTGGATGCTTTCTCAGATTGTCGATAATCTCCATATGGACCGTTACTGGGTTTTATATCATGTCCATATATGTGACATGGGGTATTTTTCTATCATTGTCTGGGGTGGGACTTCCACTTTTCTGGATGGATATTTGGGTTCCAATCTTCAGATGTGAAAATGTAATGACTTCATGGACTGTTTTACTTCATATAATATATTCAAAACAGCGTTTTTTCTCTTGTGAAAAAAAATGATTGTTTATAGTCGAAGCGCTGCAGGGTGGTTTATTATATTAATATTTCACAGTCATTAGAACGCCCACAATTCATAACAAATATTGGAGATTTATTGTCTTGTTTTAAAGTTTCATTTTTTTTTTTTTAAATTGAACCCGCCGTCGGTATACCGACGCCTTGTAAGCGTCGGAATTGCGACAGCTTAAAAACGTCGGAAGAGCGACAGTATAAAAATGTCGGATCACATTTCGTCGGAATTGCGACAGTTTAAAAATGTCGGAAGAGCGACGTTCAAAACGTCGAACCACATTTCGTCGGAATTGCGACAGTTTACAAACGTCGGAAGAGCGACGCTCAAAACGTCGGACCACATTTCGTCGAAAGCACGACGGTTTGGGAAACGTCGGAAGAGCGACGCCTATTTGGAAGCGACGGAAAAAGTGTCGGTAGTGCGACACTTTTTAAGTGCGACGGGATGGCAAACCACGTTTTGCCCATCCTCGAACTGTCGCTCTTGCGACGACTATGTGTCGGAATAGCGACACATTGGCCATCGGAAATTCCGCCAAATTTTCTAGTGACAACTCTTCAGAAGCCCAAGGAGAGCCAAGCTCACCAAGTCATCATCATCAACAGTAATCCCCACACTTCCCATTTCATCCCTACAGTGGACAAACTTCGTGAGATATTTTGGAATACTGTCGCCCTTCTCCATTTTTATTTTTCTGAGCTTACCTTTCAGCGCCAACTTCCTCTGGTCGCTGTTGCTTTGGAAAAGATCTGTCAAAGCCTTCCACATTGCAAATGGAGTGGATTTCTCCTAAAGGCTTGACACAATATGGTCCTTCACACCTTCCAATATAATTCATCTTGTCTTTGCTACCTTCTTTTGCCATGCGTCAAGTCCTGCAGCATCGCTAGAAGCAGGCTGAGGAACATTGATATCAATGAACTCCTTCAGTCCATTATCTTCCAGCACCGCCTCCATCCTATCCTTCCAGGCTATGTAATTCGAGCTGCCCTCAAGGGCATACTCTAATTTCAACCCATTGAAATACATTTCAATGAATACTCAACTGTCGCACCAAGAAATTTCCGCAGCAAATTTGAATTGTCCACCAGCACAAACTCAGCAATTTTTCACAATTGCAATCTCCAGTAATCAAAACTTCTCTGATACCATGTAGAAATGTATTACCGGGTTCTCCTGATCTCGCAATATTTATCTTCTTGCAAAATATAGAATCCTTCCACTAATTAAACTTGCAGAAATTTAAAACTCAATTGCAAACACATGTGAATAAATTCAATCGCACATAACACAGTTGTTTAACGAGAAAGCTTAAAGCTAAAAGCCCCAACAATCATATATTATGTATATCAATGAAATCATGTAATAATCTCATACAAAGCTTAGTACATCAAGCTCTCAGTGCAATCAACAATTATTACACACTGTCATGCAGAAATTTGCATCTCCATGCACCAATTTCTTGCCTCCTGACAACCTGCCTCCACTGCGCAATCCCTGCTAAAGAAGACACCTGAATGAATTTGAATAGCTTTGCCTTGACTGCGCAATCCTCATTGGCAACTCCAATGTATGTCAGATGAATTGAATGCATCACTATAGTCACAACAGATAGTCCATCTCACCCTTTCACCTATCTTTCCACTAGATCTCCACTGGAACTGACATGCACTGTAGTTAACTGTTGTTTATTTTCAGTTGTTAGTGAGTTATTAGTTGTGAATTAATTCACTTAACTCTCACTAGTGTATCTTTCAGTTAGACTAGATACAACTAGCTCAACTGAGTTTAACTCACTTAATTGAGTTAAACTAAATAACAACTCCATAAACTACTCTTCCAACTCTGTCATAAATTTGTCACTTCAATTCTAACTGAGTCCTCATGCATGAGCCACCAATAAACCCTAGGAATTGCGTAATTCCTTCAGCCCACTGATTTTCCAAATCTGTATACTGAAAGAAAGTGCTCCAAGAGAATAAGTTGGTGTTTATTGTCGGATTATTATTAAGAGCTAATAGTAATCGACATGCATCTATTTTTAGATCGACTATCTATAAATAGACTTCGCCCAATATTCTAAAAATAGAATTTCATCTATTTTCCACATTTGACCAACCATCTACAAATAGCATCCTGCAACTTATAGAATATGCTCACCATGTCTAAAAATAGACATACGCCTAAAAATAGCCTGCAGGCCCCACTTAGTGAAGGTGCTTACTTTTCACTAATCTCATCATCTTGTTGAATCTCAACACATTATCCTATGTGTTCACCCCTAAATTACAGCACCATTCTCATCCACTTGTAAATGGAGTGTGGTAGTTATAGCTCAACTAGGATGTTTAAGTTCAAAAGATGCTTTTTTTAGGTTAATTAGGGTTCTTTGGTTTCAAATTAGGTTTTGATTATCATTTATATGGGTTAAGTAGGGTTCCATAGTATTAAAGTATGATTTAATTAGGGGTTGTTTAGGTCAATTATGGTTTTTTTGTGTTTCTTAGTATATAATATTAATGTTTTCAAATAATTAGGGTTTTGTATGGTCAAATTAGGATTTAGATGGGTTTTTTTGGGTAAATGAGGATTTCTTAACATATAATTAGGTTTATATAACATATAATTAAGGATTTTGAGGCTAATTGGTAGTTTATTAAGGTATTTTTTTAGATTGGTTTGTATTTATTAAAACATGATTAGATTCAATTAGAGTTGCATTCATTTAGTTAGAGTTTCTTGCATCACTTTTTTGCAAAGAAAAAAGATCACCATTTCTATTCTTATGAGGTGCTTCTCACAATTTCAAAAGGAAGTAAAAAAAAGGCTCTAGCATCTAGTCAATTTTCTTATAGCATCTAACAAAAAAGACTCTTCAGTATTAGTTTTATAGGGACAACTCATACATGCTTTTTTATTTTACAAGTTACATCCAAATAAACTACAGATTGCATCCCAAGATTCTCTCACCACCCAAACTATTAAGATTAAAGCAAACTAAAACCAAATTAACATGAATAAAAAAATATCCAAACCCAATCAACATAACTAGAAATTTTTCCTCCAACGGTGTAGATCAGTTGGTGTTAGAGTGTACTATTAAGGAGCTCCTTGTGATGTTGTTGGTTCAAACCTTGCCTAGCTCATGTACCATGTTGGGTGGTATGCACTACACCTATAGGTTATAGCACTAGTGGGTGGAATCAACCCTCTATAATGTAAGTATGAGCCTGGCCACTACTTAAATTGCGTCAATTGATGTTGTTGCGACTTTTAACTATTTAACCAATTTCCTAAGTTATATACTTTACAACAATACCCTTCCAAGCATCCAATTTGTCACTGGTAAAGAATCATTATAGATTTGTACTTGTTTGATAAGAAGTATTAAGGCCATAGACTCAACATAATTGTATACCTAGCCCCTACACTAGTTTTAAAAATGTTTTTGTCTTCATTTGAGATATTTCCTCCAACACTACTGAAATTGTTAGTCCCCTATCTGGCTCCATTAGAGAGGTTGTAGGAATATCACTTGTCAAATACCAAAGCATTTAACTTATAAAGAACTTTATCCTTAGCTATCAATTTACACGAGTGCATCAAAACATCAAGGCTTGCAATAAAACTTGAAAAGTAGGAATATTTTTGTATTAAAATATATTACAAGCAAATTCCCACATAAATAAACAAGAGCTCAAAATTATTTTATCCCTTTCTTACTAAATGAAATCCCCAAATATTCCTTCACATAGTCTCCTTTGAATACATTCACATTGCTTATGTGATATTAAACATATTTCCACGTTTGTTATGCATAAGGAAATTAAAGTATAAAATGTGATATACATGTTCATCTTCATGATTGTACAACATGTAGACTCCATAGCCGTGTCTATTTCTCCTTTAAAGAACTTCCCACATCAAATACTTTTTCTTTCTTTTTTTAATTTAACTAGAGAAAACATATTGGCTCTTCTTTGGAGCTCTTACTTTCCAAATAATCCTCTTTGGTGCATAATTCAATGTGTAACACTTGGATTCTTCTTTTCATGATGGTATTTTAACTTGATTCTTCATCTTGGATCCGAAAGGTTTGAATTTGCCTTTGATTTCTTAAAGGTGTTATTGATGCTCATTAACCTAACTTGACTTCTTGGGCCAACTCGTCGTCACTTTGATGGTCAATAGGGGGAGAATGACCTTGATTGGTCCCTCGATTGATACTCTAAGTGCTTAAACTAGAAGTGGCCATCCCCAATTTTGCTTGTAGTATAAGAATGCTTGTAAGTCATTAATATGGGTTCCATGATTTAGGTGCAAGTGTAAGACTATTCTATAGCAATTGCTTCTAAACTACACTCTACCTAGGATTTTTAAACTCTCTATTGATGTTGATCTAGTCTTTTTATAGGCTCAATTGTATTACATCTAGAGTGAAATGGGAAAAACCTTATTTCCTTTAGCAGCGCATAAAATTACAACCAAATGGTAGATTTTCTAAATGTACAAAAACTTTACTTAGAACCTTCTACCTCCAAACCAACTTATCCACTAGGGCATGGTCTCTTTATTACTCAACCACTATCCCATCCGTAAATACATTATGCTCCCCAATTCACAAATATTGCATGCATTTTAATGTAGACATCTAAATGAAAAAAGGCTCTAACTTTTCTAAGGCTATCATTTATTCATTGTAACAATTAAGGTATTATGATAATAATCAAGCTAACTCAAATGGAGGTGAAACTACATTGTATTTTATAGCAAATGAAACCATATCTAGCATGTTAATTAACAATAATAATGACAATCTATTTTTTCATTTGCACATGCATGATCTTTAAATAAAAGGTTAGAAGTAATAAATGCAATGGGAAACTTGCTACTAAATCAACTCAAGCTAAGGAGATTACCATTAATCCTATGATGAATCAAGCAACACCTTCTAACATAATGCATTTTCTAACATAACGTTACTATTTTGATCAACAACTGGCATAATCATATATATATATATATATATATATATATATATATATATATATATATATATATCACTAAGCATGGATAAATACATATATAACCATTAATCATAAAATTGATCCTCTCTCTCTCTCTCTCTCTCTCTCTCTCTCTCTCTCTCTCTCTATATATATATATATATATATATATATATATATATATATATATATATATCAAGTGCATAATAAAAATGAGATGAAAATAAAATAAAAAGAGTAATACAAAGAGAAGATTAGTATTCTAAGATTTTTGTGGTAGGTGTGGTAGTGTGAGAAAACGGATTATCCATAGTGTTGATACACAAGTATCGATGTTTCTAATATGAAAGGAGATTTTTGCCCTGATGATGGACCCCCTTCAGATTTGAAACGTCCACACTTATCTATCAACACTATGGATTATCTGATTTCTCAAGTTATCAACAATGAATACATTTCATATACATACATTACATTTTTGAATCCAACTTGTATCAAATTGTATTATACTTACTCTACTATACTTGTATATCCCTCACATTTTGTTAATGTATAATTTTTTTACTTCATATCTATACATTACATTTTAAATCCAGCTTTTATGAAATTATATTATACTAATGATGTCACACCTTTATACACCTACACTCTTATTAGGATTAAAACTAAAGTCATCATTGTCAATCAAGAGTCTTTTAACATGTTATAGAAGGGTAGAAAATTATTTCCATGCAGATGACAATTAATATTAAAAATTACATGTCAATATTGAAATGGAAATTATATTATATTTTTTCATTCCAAGGGTAAATATAATTTACTTAAAATGTTATACTTGTTAAATTATTTTTATGGTTTTTTTTTTTCCTTTACAATAAAAAGGAATGTTCATATGTTTCCACAATAAAGGAGGAGTGATTGCAAATTAAATAGGGATTTATGATCCATTCTTTTTCTCATTGGATATACCAACCATCATCTTCTATGGCTACATAGTCTTCACTTCCATAGCAAAGAATAGATTTTAAAATTTAGATGTAATTTGATTTAATTCATTTTGATTCCATGCATGACTTTTCTTTATAAATTATGTTATAGGCATTATGCAAATTATGTAAATTAAACATTTGAAAATTTCGATATATTATGTTATGTGCTATGAAATTTGCAAAGCTAGGTCATCATTTTGAAAGATTTTTATATGGTATTACATTTAGTTTAAAAGGTAAATAAATTAATCCTTAACTAGCATTTCTAAATTCTTAAAATGCTAGCTTATGAGTTCAAGCTTTCAAATATCTTCATCCTAAATATGACATGTACTTAAATTCAATATTAACTCAATAACAGTAGCCTAAGATAAAACTTTAATATCTCAATTATTGGTTATGATTTTGTCACATATTCTATTAGAAATTTGAACTTTGATCCTAGTTTTACATTGAATTTTAAATCCAAAAGTTCTATATATGTTTTTCCAATGAATCCCTTAGTTACACATAAACTTGCATTAAAATATTTCTGTGGTGGCTAATGCCATTTGCCAAAAACAAAATGATGATAGATTTAAATTTTGTCCAGAAACATTAGACACTTTAATGTTTTTATCTTTATCAGCACCTCAAGAATTGCACGAAGTAGATTGTATCATAGTTTATGAAACATGGACAAGCATAAATACATGACTACCTATTTCACTTTCTGAAGGAAGTTAAAAGATCTTGATATTTCATTCAACTTTGTAATGCTCAATATTTTGAATAATACATTTAAAATGAGTATTTTATAATATATATAAATTATTATATTTATATTCATTTAAAAATAATTGAAGTTATTTTTAATTATTTAAATTCAAATTGATAATTAAGGAGTTGTGTTTTGAAAATAATAATGTTAAATATCGTGGGAAAAAACACTAAGGAAGTCATGGTTACTGGGTGAAAGCCTCAGAAGTGATGATTGACGCTATGTGATTCATTTCACTAGTTTCAATCTCACTTCTTCACCACTGTAAGCATCACTTAGTTAGTTAGACTACCTCTCATAGAAATGGTCATAGTTGAATGATTTTCTTAAAGCAGTTGAATCCCAAAAAATGATATCTAACTTAAATATTTTACAATTAAGTTATAAAAAGGATATTTTGTGTACGAAATTTTAAGTTGTAGAGTCTGATTGGTCTTCCGCAGAGAGAGTGTAGATCACCCTTCTTTGTCACATCATTCGGTGCAAGCAGACAATTCCTCAACCCATCATTCTTGCGGAGTTTGGAGCTCACCCCTTTCGCCTTGAGACAATGTTTCGTACCATCTCTCTTCTTCACCATGTTTGGGGTTTTGCGGATACATCGAAGGGGCGGGACCGATATCCATACTTGGCCTACCTTTCATCAAAGTCCATTGCAATAGCGAGTCCTTCGGCTCGATCCCAATGTTGGTATGCTGGAGTCTCAGATCTCCTTGCTTCAGTTGGTATCAAGATAGACCAACTCCCTCCATTCAAGTATTCTTTGTGTGCACCAGGCCACCTCCTACCAACCAAACAAGAGATGAATAAAATCATCCTACAGGAAATATGTACAGGTTATTTGGATAAACCCTCAAGATGGGTTACGTCTGAAGATGGCTTGCTATGCTGAGCACTTCATGTTGTTGAGAGATGGACTCATGGTTCGACCCCTTTACACGCTTCGCCATTGGATGCATGCACTTCGCATTCCCTTGGGTCAAATCAAAGTAGGTTCTCATAAACTACGGATTGAGATTGACCATTAGATTGCCCGGTTATACAAGATTTTCCAATTGTGCCACCTCCGAGAGACTGAGTCGGAGGAGCACTTCATCTTCCGCTGCCCCATTTACTATGAGATTCGTGGGAGATTCCATTGCTTGCTCAGAGGGATCCATACCTTATCTAGCTTCTTTCAATACCTAGACCAAAGATGTCTAGCCTTGTACATACAGGAGGCCACGAGGCTTCGCACACAGATTCTCCAGCCTCCTCCTAGAGCAGATCATGTGCAGGGGATTACGTCATTTTTTACAGTGCTCACGTCAACAAGAGGCACGAAGCGACAAGTTAATAACATTGTTGCCTCAAACTCTAGATCAGTGCGGGCTAGAGTGGCCATTCCCCTAGCACAGGGACCCGTGAGTCATTATCGGACCAGATCTCTTACTAGCAGGCAATTGAGATTGCCCAGTCATCAGCGACATATCACTTCTTCTCGGCAGTAGCGTAACAAAGGCTCCAGATCCTCCCCTAGCCCTCCCTCAAGACAACACTCTATCTTGAGTTTTTTGCATTTGACCTCGAGTTTTAGGAGAGAGATTTAGTGGACCATTATGTTGTGTACTCTGCACTTGGAGTCTAGGACTTTCTCATTTTGGTTTTCAGGGATTATGTTTTTCTTGCTCTTTATATAGGAGACCTTTTGGCACTCCTCCTTGTATCAACATCATTGTACTCTGCAGTCTCATTGACCTACTTTTGTGTTCATTAGTTGGACATTAATATAATTTCTTTCTTTCTTCAACAAATTAAGATAGTTGAGGTCTAATTACACTGTTTTTTTGTGCTGAAAATAATCATGGAATTTTCTGTAAGATTTTAAGAAAATAAGGCAGGGATTTTTGTAAATCCAGATTATAGCTATCAAACTCAATATTTTGGGTGCCTATTTTTTTTTTGATGACGTTGAATCCATTTCTATTATAGAAAACATGATTCAAACACTGCTAAGGCGAGATTTCTTTAAAAAAAAAAAAAATTTCTCAAATTCCAAGCACTTTCAAGAGTCAAAGCAATTCCTCCATCTCCATAAACAACTCCAAATAAATCACTCCAACACAAATTACCAGCATTCCCATATTCCAAGTTGCATATTTTCCCTTTGTCGTGCGATGGTACACTCCGTCGATTAGGGATCGGCTTTGAGGTTTCTATGCCCAAACCGATGGTGGCGACTACATGCAGAGGAGGTCAGTTAGGCAGATCAAAAGAAATTTCCACAATGTTTCTCTGCGAACGAGGGTCTTGGATTGCTTTAAATTGGGGCGCGCCAGGTCTACTTGCCTCTGGAAGAATTGTGTAATGGCAAGGCCAAAGGCAAGCAAAGGTCTTATCATTTGATGTTTTTTATGCACGAGGTCTGAGTCTTACCATGGTTACAGTGTGTAATGGCAAGGCCAAAGGCAAGGTAGGGTCTTATCATTTGATGTTTTTTATTCTATTCCTGTTGAGGTCGCACCAGGTCTGTGTCTTGCCATGATTACAGGGGTCGGCCATTGCTTGCATGCCTGCATGTATGACTTTGAGGCTTGAGGTCTTAAGCGGAGGCCGCACTCTGGGGTTTGGTTTGGGGTCGACGCTAGATCTGGAAGCTTGACATTTAGGGTTTCTTCTTTTTAAATCAACAGAATAAACCTCTAAGAACCTGGAAAGTTCGAACATTGTAAATCACAGAAATTTCCTCCTTTTTTTTCCTTGTTCTAGAACTAAATGCAATTATCAAACACTTTGCCTTGCCTTGCATGCCATAGAGATTGAGCATAATAGAGTTTTCAGTTCTGGCTGTATGAACACAATGAATGATTTTGGCTACTAAGATTGTGAAAGAATATCGTCTGTCAGGCAATTTTAAATGCAAAATATTTGATGTAGATATGCAAAATAAGTGTAGGTCAAAAGGCTCCTAATTAGAAATAAAATTTGGGTTTGACAGGTAAATTGTGCAATTATTTGTTCTGGAGTGGTTCATCAAATAGATCAATTTTTTCATGTCCTTAAATATTTAGTATTAAAACCATCAAATTTGAGGGTTGTTTCAGATTTGAAATTACTACCATGGTATTACAGCCCATAGATGAACATATTTGAACGGTCCAATGAACATGTCCAATACGTCCGTGAATTGTACGGAATTGTACGGACATCAATATGCCCGTGAAATTTAGCCATGGGTCGTTTTCCCAAATTCAAGGTTTGTTGTTAGCATTTCAGCTAGCATGTCCTTTTATTGGATGTTCCTCCATTCACAGCCCTAGGATTGGCACGATTATCATCAAACAAATCTCACTTTTCACACTGTCTAGAGTGCTAATTTTTACTGTTTTTGTATGCTGATATATCCTGTGAAAAACAAATAAAAGCTAATTATTCCTGTGAAGAGCAGTGCCTAGGCAGTTTTGAAACAAGGATGTATCCTAACTGGGCATTTTCCAGAATACATTGGATGTTGTTATCGTTGCGAGGAAGATTGATGGGTGGCATCCATCACGAATTCCCATTGATTTGTTCAAAGAATGCTTTCAAAGGTGATGGTATAGGCCTGCTGTTTGTTATATTTTGGTGTGTATTTTTTTTTTAAACTGATTTTGGATGTAAGGATGGACATTGAGGACTGCTGTTTGTTATATTTTGGTGTGTGATTTTGGATGTAAGGATGGATAATGATCAGTTGTTTTAAATGTAGTATGAACAATGATTAGTTATGGATAATTAGCTTATTAAATTTAGGTTGGTTAGATATATTGGTGACTTGTAAATAGTCTTATTAAATTTAGATTGGTTAGAAATATTGGTTACTTGTAAATAGTTTTTTTTGGTAAGTTTATTTAGACTTTTTGAATTACAAATGGGTGCATTTTCAAGTAGAAGTAGACATCTTTTATTTGTAGATATAAGTGATTGACAATAAGGCTTCTAGTTTTGAAATCCTATTAATCAAATTTGTACAAGCTAGCCTGAGCTACAACGACAACCAGAGTCTCAAGCCTAAGTGATAGTCATAGTTGTAAGTTGTAACCAAAGTTTGAGCCATGTCTATTTAGTAGAAGAGTCTCAAGCCTGAGTGAGAGTCATAGTTGTAAGTTGTAACCAAAGTTTGAGCCCCATCCTTCTAGTAGTATACTTGTAGCTTTTGATACACACCACTTTGTGGTCATTTTCAAATCATCATTTGACAGCGTTTCTAGTTAGGAGAAGGCATCCACTTCTAGCCAATTTTGGAAATGTTACAGGAATGTTGAGCCTTAGAGCCAAGCTCCACAATTCCTGTCATCTTCCAACCACCATCAATAATCTTCAAATCACCATTTGTGAGCACTTCCAATTACTTGAAAACATTAACTTCTAGCCAAATTTGAAAATGTTTAGACAACCATTGAGCTTTCAGAGTCTAGTTCCATAATTGGTGGTTAGCCTTAAACCACCATGTAGTAGAAGAGTTTAGTTTCTTCTAGCCATTAGATTTATGATAATTTTAAAACCACTTGAGAGTACATTTAGCCATTGGCAATTGTCCTTCATCTCTCTACTTGGATTCACATAATTAAGGGGGATGTTGGAAACCTAATGTGTAAGGGTTATGGAAATTTGTGATATTCGCTTGAAAATATGAAAAGTCTCAAAAGAATGTGAATATAATCATGAGAGTCCAATAAACATAGGAAACTAAATCCAATGGTGATCAACATGTATTTATATACGTATCATTTTAATAAAATGTAACACACACTTATCTTTAATTTTGATGTGGTCCAACAAACATACCATAGTTTAAGATAAGCAAATATATCATAATCCTTTTACAATAATAATTAATAACAAGAAAGCAATTTAATAAAATGATAATAAAGAAAATGAAATGACAATGATATCATATCATATAAAAAAATTAGAAAGTAAATCAACTAAAAATTAACAAAGATGCAATGCTATGTTAAGCAAGCCGATATTTAGTTAAAAAATAAAAAAAATATGTTTATATATTTCCATCTTTTACATCATTCTTTTCTATAGTCTGCTACTTTATTTACATATGAATGCATTGTTCCCCCAAAGAGGACTTATGCAATGCTATATTAAGCAAGCTTGTGATATCTAGTTAAAAAATAAAACAATATGTTTATATATTTCTATCTTTTACATCATTTTTTTATAGCTTGATATTTTATTACATATGATTACATTGTTTACCCAAAGAGGACTTGAACTCAAAAAGTCGGGGGACAAAATTCTTTGCTCAGATGGGCATCGCGATGTCTCACCTAGGTGTATCTTTTACATCATTGAACACATAGGTGTTTCAAATTTTCTAAGTGAATTCACTATAGCTGGTGGATTTTATTGATCCATCTATCTAACCAGATCCTTAAAAGCAAAAACCTTGGGCTTTGATATCACTTTGTAACAATGCATCAAAGTGTTACTCAATTTTTTTTCTTCTTATATACTAACAATCTACCTAAAATTCTAAATTTACATCAAACAACCACATCTAAAATTCTAGCAAAGACATGTTACAAGAATTACACTATTAATTTATAAAGAATAAACACAAAACATCACTATAGAAAGCAAGATAATCAAAAATTCAAAATAGATACATACATGTAAAATACCATGTAACTCTTGATTTTTGTGTGTAATTGTTGAGTTGCCAACCTTAGATTTCAATAACAAGCGTTCAATCAACAAAGAGGGAAATCACACATAAGGATTGGTTTTCCATCCAATTAATGCAATTACCCCATAGGTGTTGCCTCCCAAGTAGGGTTCAAGCTCAATGAGTTGAGGAAGATTCAAGCACCCAATTTTTTTCAAAAAAACTACACAAAATTGTGATTACTAACATAATCAATGTTTCAACAAATGAGTGTTGGTGTGGCAAAGATGTTATTGGACTTACAATATCTCCAATTCCCATGGGCTTATAGTGTGTAGATTGCAGCCATACAAGATAGTGGTGTCTTTCCTCTTAGCAAAGATCTTACTACCATATTTAACTTTGATGATAACAAAAACATTTAGTGATTGCTTTGCATCACAAACACTCCCAACCCCTTAGTCCACACAGACCAAGTTAAAGCAAGCAACAATTTTGCTCGACCAAAAATATGGAATACCAAATGCAAAATGAAGATAACTCCTAAAATCATTTTCTCATCAATTAATCCCAACAATGGATATGCAAATTCTTTTGTAATGCCTCTCAATGTAAGAGTTTCCCAAAATCTATCTAAATTTGTCTCTTTACTTTTCCCCTTCCCATGCAAAAACGAATTTGGGTTTTTGGGTGAAATTACGAGTACAAATATCCCAGATTTGGGTGCTCCCACCTGCCCAACCACCTGCTTGAGCCTGGCATGAATCCACCCTCCACTTGGCATCCTCTCTCCATGGCCTACCTATCCATGCACCCACCATCCATTAATTCATGTCCTCTGCCGCATCCTCGCACACTTTTCTTTAACGAGCTCCTGGCTACCACCCTATATTACACATTTATGTTGCTCACCATGCCAATGTTTTGGAGTGTCCCTCCTTCCTCGCTGGTCATTTTGCTCCACGCCTAGTCTTGTATTCACATCTACTCTGCTCCCTTGGCTTCTGCTACCCCTATGCCTCCAACAAATTTCATTTCCTTCCAACTTGAACCCATGATTCGAGAATGAGGTCGAGTTCACCGAGGTTGGTCGTGGACAGGGGTGTGGCCGCCCACCCACAACCTCTGTTGTGGAAGAAGAAATGGCCCTTTTTGGCAACAACATCCCTACACAAATTCCTCGACAAGTTACATATCTGGAAGCAAAGGAGGTCCGTCGAATGGGGAATGTTCTCTGGGCGCTCTGTGTAGAAAATGCACATAGATTCAACTGATCTTGTAATATGCTAAAACAAAATACTTGAATTTATTTTACAAATTGCGAAAACCAATTACGATCACACAATCACATGAAGAAGAAAGAGAAATAATTTCAATCGCATAACACAAAGATTTATCTGGGGAAAGCCTCAACTAAAAACCCCGCTATATGTATATTGCATTAAGTCAAGAATATGAAACAATAAAATGCTTCTCTCAGGCTTAAGAGCTCTATGCACCATCTATGATTGTCTCACTCTAATCCAAGCAAGTTTGGTCCAATACTTAACAATTTCTTGTTGTTAAATGCTCAGCCTTGCTTGCACAATCCCTAGGGAAATTGAGCCCCTATTAATTAGGAAATTCCTAATAATCGATTGCACAATACATCCAAGGCATCCTACTGACCTCATACATGACTTATACAATTTTCTAATTATACAACTGATACTATACTTCCCTCTAACTCCAATCTCAACTGGGTCTTCCTTAGAAATGACATGCAAAAATTCTTTATAGCGAATATTCAGCTGTCTGATTGATCACTCCATGTGAATTAATAAGATTTAATCCACTGGACCTCTCACTAGCTCCTCCATCAATTAGAACTAGTTAAACTTATTTTAACTCAAATAATTAAGTTAAACAATTACAACTCAAAATAAATTGCAACTGGACCCCCTAAAACTTATAGAGAACTCTACATGTCTCCAGTTTGACCATTAAATCGAATTGACTGAGCTAACTGAGTCTTCCCAAATCAGTTAACTCGTACAAGATGTCATGTGATAGCGAATTACAATTTCCTTCTAATTTAATTAAGGGAAAAATAAATTGGAAGCCTCTTCTTGTTGTCAATTTCAACACTCCCTCTCAACAAGAAAGGGATTGTCTGCTACCCTGATCCTGCCTCTATGGAACTTGAATTTGCCTCTTGACAGTGCCTTCGTCAAGATGTCTACATCCTTCTCCTCTGTGAGAATGTACTTTAATGAGATAATCCTCCTTTACACACAATCTCTAAGATGGTGATATCGGACATCAATATGCTTGGACCTGCAATGAAAAACTGGATTAACCAAGAGTTATATGCAACTCTTGTTATCACAATAAATCACCATTGGATCCCTTTGCTAACCAAACAAACCAATAAGTATCTTCCTCATCTAGATGGCCTCACATGTTGCTTTACTAGTAGCCATGTACTCTTCCTCTGCTGAACTGAGTGCAACTGATCGTTGCTTCCTGTTGTACCATGAAACTGTTGTTGATCCAATGTTGAAGATGCCCCTTGTTGTGCTCTTCCTGTCAGATGGATTCCCTACCCAATCTACATCTGTGAAGCCTTGAAGCTCCACTCCCTCTGTCCACCTGTACCATATCCCAAACTTTGTAGTGTCTCTGAGGTATCTCAACACATGTTTTCCTGCCTTCCAAAAGAGCTTGGTAGGCTTAACCATAACCTGACTAAGTTGGTTAACCACATAACTTATGTTTGATCGTGTGTTCACCAAATACATGAGTGAACCCACAAGCTGACTGTAGATGGTAGCATCTAGTACTTCGTCTGAAGTAGCATCCTCTTTCCTCCAATTTCCTGCTAGAGGAGTCCCATGGGTTTGTTGCCCTCCATGTGGAACTTCTTCAAAATCTCATTGGCATACTTGACCTGAGATACAAATAGCTCCCTATCTCTTTGCCAAATCTCCAATCCTAGGAAATAGTGCAAGAGCCCCATATCCTTCATCTCAAATTCTCTTGCAAGATCCTCTTTGCAAGGCTTGATGAATTGCTCATCCCCTGTCAGTATCAAATCATCGACATAAAGTACAATGATCAAAATTTTACTTTCTACCACAATATGGTAAAGGTTTGCATCTGCTTCACTCTTGATGCAGCCCAACCCAGTGAAGTAGTTGTCGACCCTGGTGTACCAAGCACAAGGTGCTTGTTTCAGTTCATACAACACTCTCTTGAGTCAGCACACATGCAACTCTCTATTGAAAGTCTCAAAACCTTCCAGTTGCTCAATGTACACCTCTTCCTCAATCACCCCATTAAGGAAGGTTGTCTTTACATCCATCTCATGTATCTTCCATCCCATCTTTGCTGAAAATGAAACGATGAATTTGATTGACGAGTACCTTGCGACTGGTGCAAAGATATCCTCGTAATCAATCCCCTCCACCTGATAGAACCCTATGGCCACAAATCTAGCCTTGTGTTTCTCAACACTCCCATTTGTTTCCTGCTTCACCTTGTAAATCCACGTGGATCCTACAACTGACTTTCCCTTTGGTCTTTAGACAACTCCCCTGCACCTTTTTTTTATAATGGAGTCATACTCAACTATGGCATCAACCCAAATTGGTTGCTCCATTACTTCCTCGAAATAGGATGGCTCTATCTCTACACTCTCACTCATAAGAGCCATGTAGCCAGTGTACCACTCTGGGGACCTTCTTTGTCTGCCTTGTGATGTGGGTGCTCACACATTCTCTCTAGCATCAAGCACCAACCTATCAGCCTCTCTGGTGCACTTTCTTCTGTCTCAGAATATCTTTGCATGAGTGGTGCTTCCACTCTCTATTCCTCTACTTGTGGCTTCTCCACATCTTGAGGTTCTTTTGGAGCTAAGAGCTCCTCAACTACATGCAACTGAAGCTCCCTCTCAAGGGAAATTCACATGGCCTTCTCTTCATCAAATTTCACCTCTTCTAACCATTGTCATCCTGTGTGTTGGCAAGTACACCCAATATTTGTGAGGTGTATCAATGTACCCCACAAATATTCCCAACTCAGTTGTTGGATCTAGCTTCTTGCTAGCATCTTTGGTTACATGGAAATAAACTGATGAACCCAAAATTTTAAAATGAGCCACCTCTAGTTTCTTAATTGAAAAAAAAATTCCTCTGGTGTACTCATCCCAAGTATTAGATGAGGGCTTATGTTGCGCACAAATACTACAATATTGCATGCTTCAGCCCACAAATGTAATGGTAGGCCCTAATCATGCAACATTGCTTGTGTTGCTCCCATAATAGTTTTGTTCTTCCTTTCTGCAATCCTATTCTATTATGGGTTATGAGGTATTATCAATTGTCGTTGAATTCCTTCTGAAGCACAAAATTTCTTGAACTCGTTCAAGACATATTCTCCACCATTGTCGCTCCTGAGAGTATTCACTTTCTTCCCTGTATCTTTCTTGACAAGTGCTTTGAACTCACAAAACTTCGAGAACGTCTAATCTTTCTTCTACATGAAGAATATCCAACACTTGCATGAAAAATCATTTACAAAAATCACATAATACCTATGTTTTGTTGTGGAGGTTTTCGAAAACGGTCCACACACATCTGAGTGAACTCTCTCAAGGATCATTTTTACTCGGCTTTCCTTATCATGAAAGGTGGCTTTGGTGTACTTCCCCAATGTACACCCTTTGCATGTATCTTGATGCTCAAGTGCACCCTTGGGAAATCCTGTAAAAATATGTTGCATGATTTTCAAAGCGCCATGGTGTAGATGACCCAATCTTCTGTGCCATAAATCATCGATGTCTCGTCTTTGCACCTTCTCTTCTTTTGTGCTCAAGGCAACACAATGTTCTACATCCAATTTGTAGAGGTTCTTTACTTGAACTCCAATATTCTTCACCTATCCCGTGGCTTTGTGACGAATGAACACTTCTCCTTTGTTAAATATCACATCATAGCCACAGTGTTCCAACATAGCAATTGAAACTAAATTCTTATTTAAACGAGGAACATACATGACATCTTTTAATGTGAGAGGATTACCAAAATCCCTCTGAAAGGTAATTGTACCTATGCCAGTAGGGCTATACCTCCCGTAATCTCCCATCTTGATGTGCATCTGGAGATCCTTCTCCTCCAAGTTACTAAAGAATTCTGTCGTTGGTCATATGGAAAGCTCCACTATCCAGGTACCACATAGAACCCATCACCGATGACACCATGAATGTGATGAGAGTGAAATCCAACTCAAACTATGAAACAAGTGCTTCACCTACTGCTCATCCTAAGGGCTTATTGTCGGGATTCTTGTACTGACACTTTGTAGCATAGTGTCCAAGCTCATGGCAGTGAAAACATTTTATCTCTGACAAGTCTTTCTTCTTGCCTGTCTGACCAAAATCTGATTTGGAATGGGACACCTTCCCTTTCCCTTTCCCTTCCCCTTTCTTCACCTTTCCAACCAAGGCACAATTATCCTCATCGTCAGTGTTTGATGAGGATCCATCTCTGGTATTTCATCGAATCTCTTCTTGTACCAACTCAGACCACAATCACTCCCACTCTGGTAGCTTCTCCCTCCCATTCACCAAATCCTAGTAGTTGTGTTAGCTCTTGGGAAGGCCTAGAAGTGTTAGGCTCACCACATCATCCTCGGAAACTATCACACCAAAACTTCCAAGCTCATCTCTACATTGAATGAACTTTGTCAAGTATTTTGGTATTGTGTCGCCCTTCTCCACCTTCATCTTTCTGAGCTTGTCCTTCAATGCCAACGTTTTGTGCTCGCTGTCGTTTTGAAACAAATCTGTTAAGGCCTTCCACATAGCATATGGAGTTGCCTTTCCATGGAGGTTCGAGACAATATGATCTCGAACTCCTCTAACATAATCCTTCTTGCCTTTGCTACATTCTTCTTCCATGCATCAATATTTTGAGCATCTGTTGTTGTGGGCCTGGAAATATCATTGTCCATGAATTCCTTCAACTTGTTGCCCTCCAACATTGCCTCCATCTTGTCCTTCCAAACTATGTAATTTGAACTACCCTCAAGGGCATATTCGAGTCTCAATCCAAAGAAAGACATTCTGATCTGTTGTTGGTCATGAAGAATAAATTTGCAAATTCAATTCATTTGTTCAAAACAAACTCATATTCTTCTCTTCTATAGTGACTCTTTCTCTAATACCATGTAGAAAATCCACATAGAATCAATCGATCTTGTAATATGCTAAAATAAAATACTTTAATCTATTCTACAAATTGTGGAAACCAATTACGGTTGCACAATCACATGAACAAGAAAGAAAAATAATTTCAATCGCACAACACAAATATTTATCTAGGGAAAGCCTCAGCTAAAAACCCTATTATCTGTATATTACATTAAGTCAATAATATGAAACAATACAATGCTTCTCTCAAGCTTGAGAGCTCTCTGCACTATCTCTAACTGCCCCACTCTAATCCAAGCAATTTTGGTCCAATAATTAACCAATTTCTTGTCATTGGATGCTCAGCCTTGCTTGCGCAATCCCTATGGAAATTGAGCCCCTATTAATTAGGAAATTCCTATAATTGATTGTGCAATACATCCAAGGCATCATGCTGGCCTCATACATGACCTGTACAATTTTCTAATTATACAATTGATAGTATACTTCCATTTAACTCCAATCTCAACTTGGTCCTCCTCAGAACCGACATGCAACAACTTTTATAGTGAATATTGAGTTATTTGATTGATCATTGCATGTGAATTAAATCAAATTTAATTCGATGGACCTCTCACTAGCTCCTCCATCAGTTAGGATTAGTTAAAAACTCAAATAATTAAGCAATTACAACTCAAAATAAACAGTAATTGCACCCCCTAAAACTTAGAGAGAACTCTACATACCTCCAGTTTGACCCTCAACTCGAATTGAATGAGCTACCTAAGTCTTCCCAACTCAATTAACTCGTACAACCTGTCATGTGATGTGGAATTACAATTTCCTTCTAATTTAATAATCTGAATCTCCTTGCCCACCACCTCTTGACTCAAGAATGAGAACGCAAAAATGTTGCCAGAAGGATACCCATAGCTAATTCCCACATCAGCCACATATACTCTTCCCTTCGTCGTCTCTCTTGTGACCTTGGCATAGCATTCACGTTGAAACTTCCCTCTTCGTCCTCTCCTCATCCCTTTACTTCAGTTTCGGTTCCTCTTGGCTCCTCTTTGCCATCCACCATTTACGCTGGTGTTGGGCATAATTCTTTGGCTTGTGGGTCGCTAGACACCTCATTCCATCCCATGGATGTCCAACTAGCTGATGAAAGCTCCTCTCCCCCTCACCCCAATCCCTATGGTTGTTTTATCATGGAAGAACCATCTAAAGAAGGCCCTTCCGACCCTATAAATGATGAAGCTTCTGGTTCAACCAATGGTGAACATGCACAAAAGCAATTTGTTTATGCTCCCTCTACCTCATGTGGTGCCAACTCAACTTAACCAAGTCCAATTTTATGCTTGGTATGTTTTTTCTTTGGTTTTTCTCAACATCAGATGTAAGGACAATGATACTTGTAGGCTCTGTAGCAATTTCTCTAATAAGCTCTTTTGGTTCTTGTTTTTGCCTCTCTTAGCTATAATAATGGCACCAGACTTTCTCTCTTTGGGTAGGCTATTTGGTTTCCCCTTCCTAAGCCAGATGATCTCCCTTTTGCATCCTTTTGTAGCACCTATGAGTTGTCTCACCATGCATCTTTGCATGTACTCTATGTATTCATTTTTTTTGTTAATATAATGTAAATCCTTTGCCCAAAAGAAATTACAAATATAAAAAACAAAATAAAAATAAATGACGATGAGTTTACCTTGCCCCTTTCAACCAAATTAACTTTATATTTATAAATCTTTCTTATATTTCTTAAACTCTAATATAAAATAATCATCCTCAAAATTACATAAATTAATCCATCCAATATATTAATCATCCTCAAAATTATATAAATTAATCCATCCAAAATACACGTGCAGATGAAACATTATCATATTTATTAATAAATGAATTATTAGAAATAAAAGATCATTAGAAGACATATCATAACATCAAACCTCTCCCTAACAAAGCATCCACATATACATATATCTAACATGAAGTATCTTTAAATAGCATAACATCATTAAAGGGTAATCAGTGCTAATAACCATTATTCAAGAATAACGGAGGTTTAAACTATCTCATTAAGTAAAAAATACCAGTGGTTGAAATTTTATTGTTTCAGGTTTGAAAATTACTCTGGTTTTGACAAACAATGGTGTAATTCAGGCCCTAGCCATGAAAACACAACTCATTAAAAGAAAATAAATATCGCGTAAAAAAAAATGCCCAGAAAACAGAAGCTTGCTCTTCCTAAAAGTTTACCGCTGGCCAATAACTAGGGCTAGAGCCAAGTAGGAAAGCTCCTATGAGAAATCATGCCAGGGAATAGGTATCTTTGAAAAAAACCTTGAAAAACCCTAGTAAACCAATGCACAAATCTTCTGATAAAATCGGAGATAATGTGAAAATATGCTTTGAAATAGTACGAGATGAAATTATAAATGTTTGAAGTCAAATGGATCAGATGGTTTTCTTAAATACCAGTCAAGTTGTAAGAGTTTTCCAGGTATTTTTTTTATGAACTAGTCCAATCAACTCAATTGTTAACTCATAAACATAGTCGTTAACTCATTTAAATTGAGATTATTTTTTGGTTTTTTTCTCAGAAATCTTGTGATATGATTTTTTTGGGTTGAGATGGCACTATTTTATTGTTTAAATTATATTTTTAAATATAAAAATTGATTTATTATTTAAAAAAAAATATTTAAAATATATAAATTTAATAAATTATAATTATAATTTTCTTAATTTTTAATTAAATTTTAAATAAAAATCTAAAAAAAAATTCAAAACGCTACATTATTAAAAAGCCTGAAAATTAATTCATGACCTACTTCTAATTGATTTCCATGATCTACTTCTAATGATTTCCTAGTTCAGCAGATTCATTTTTAACTATCAGTCTTTAGTGCAACTTTTTGGAGGCTTTTCAGGTAGATTTTTCTAATAAAATCCGGCAAGAATTCATTGAAATCACATGTTTGATGGGTAACAATGCTCAATCCAAGTGTCTTTAAGGGTTTTCAGGGTGCTGAATCCATATATATATAGTCAAAAAACCAATTTAAATAACAGACATCAAGATTTTACCTCAAATTCCTCAAATTTTTCTACCAGATTCCTATACCAGAAATTTCAAAAAGTCTCAATAAAGACAACTCCCATTTTAATAGACTTTGTAAATTTGAAATCACATCCAGTAAAGTTGTTTAACAATTGTTTCTCATGTGGAATTTTTTTTAAATAACCCTTTTACATACAACCAAAAAAACAAATAATATTAAATAAAAAGTTAACAAATTCTTTCTTAATTAAAATATTTTCAATAATTTTTTCTAAAATTCATAATTATTATTTACATAATTAATTAATAAAACTTTTAATCATAAAACTTTATTATTTTAAAATCATTAAAAAAACCAATTTTACATATCACTTCCAAATAACTTTCCTCTACTATCTTATATCACTTCCAAATAACTTTCCTCTACTATCTTATTATTGCCAGAGCATTCCTCCTCCACATTATAAATATGATTGTCATAAACATTCCTCTATGCTTTTATATATATATATATAAAGAGCTAACATTAAGGACGGCAAAGTCACACCTAAACCCAACACCAAGCAAGAAGCAAGAGAGCACTAGTAATGCTTGAAAAAAATAGGTAATTCATTAGCAATAGTAATGCTTATAATTCAAATGTAATTAATTAGCACCAGTAATACTTTAAAAAATAGGCAATTCATTAGCACCAGTAATGCTTAAAAAAATAGGCAATTCATTATGTATTTGAATTGAAGGATGATGCTCCCGATTGTTCGTCAGTCAATAAATGATGGTTATATGGTTAATACCTGCAATTTACAGCTACATAATAAGAGCAAAGTTGTCAATAGAATTTGATGGTTCTATGGTTAATACCTGCAATTTACACCTACATATAAAGAGCAAAGTTGTCAATAGAATTTGATGGTTCTATGGTTAATACCTGCAATTTACACCTACATTTAAAGAGCAAAGTTGTCAATAGAATTTGATGGTTCTATGGTTAATACCTGCAATTTACACCTACATATAAAGAGCAAACTTTTCAATAGAATTTGATTTGTTCAATAAATAAATAAATATTCATACTGTATTGAGTAAAAAAGTTTCGGTACATCAATCTATCTGTTGGATCTGAGCGAAAAATTTAAAATTTTCCACTACAAAAAGTTGGGAGAAAAGATCCATATGCACATGCTGATAACTTGAAACTTGCAATATGGTTTTGGAACATTTATAGAACCTGGCACGATCTTGAAGAAATGCATTCGATCCTGAGTGTGACTGAATTAGCATCTCAACATTCCCAGTTTTATCAAAGAAAATCAATTTTCAAACTAAATTTCTTCAGATCATCAACATGACATTTCGTGCGTGGTTGTAAGACTCTGGTAGAATCAAAATCAGAGGAAAGGATGTTGTCCAGTCAACATTGTTATTGAGAGTCAGTGACAGCACAGCACAGTTGAAATTGCAACAATGCTAAGTGGCTTGATCGGGTCTTGTATTACAGAGCTTTAACCCCATCCCAATAATGATGAGGCACTGAAAAGGAGAAGTAAAAACTGGGTTTCGGGTGATATATCTGCTGAGCAAAATTACGATCTTTTGGGGAAGGCCTAAATTTCATTATTATGCAAGCCTCTGGCTCGAACAATTCCAATAAAGCAATAGTGCTTCAGTACAGGTTCCTTAGAAATTAAATTGTGCCCCACAAGCAAAAGCTTATGCCCAATATGGTTTCCTCTCCAATGCAACGCATATTCTCTCGTACTAAGGAATAATGATTTCTCCCAGATGTATTTTGATGCTTCAAGTTGGAAAGCGAAAACTACAGACTCATTCATGACCCGGAGGTCCCACTCACATAGGGAACGGCCACATTCGCTTTAAAATAAATATAAAAACTTTATTAGCATCATGTGGAGATATCATGCTTTGATCAGCTTTCTTTTGCACATGGCAGGCAGCCTTTAGAGGAAATGCATGTACACTGGCAATCTTGTGAAATAAATATACAAGGGTACACTGTGGCAATCTCGTGAAATAAATATACAAGGGTAATATACAACGCTTGCTTCACAGGGGCAAGCCAGCAATATTTGCTTCATCTCTCTAATGTAATGGGATCTCGCAAAAATCATTTGGCAATATAAAAGGTTGGATTGCCAAATATACTCCCCACTAAGATTTGAAAAGTCATTACAATATTTCGGCCTCTTCCATGGATATCAAATCCATTTAAAAAGTCAAAATCATCAACATTATGTACAAACACTACCAAGATCAAGAATATCAGCACAGAAGAACAGTGCACACACAGCACTCATTTTTCAATTTTTTTTCTTCACCGTGCTATATTCAGTCCATACAATGCTGAAAGTATTTGTCCGTGTCTAGTGCGTTGAAGCTTTCAGCAAACTTTTTAACTGCAAGCACTAAAGCATACAATTTACATTAGTGAACAACTTGCATTGAATTTATCCCTACATGGAAGTGATCTTTGAAGTAGTACATCAACATTACTAGCTTAAATCATGACTGCTAACCTTTGAACTTTCTTCATCCAAAATATCTCTTCGAGCCAAGAAGAATACATGCCTCAACGTTATTCTGCAAAAGGGCAAGAAAAGAATGATGATTACACTGAAAAGTTTAAGCATATGAATGAACAATTCAAAACAAACAAATATAAAACATGGATAAGATATTTACCCACTTTTACTTCATAGGGATGGCAATTACTCCAAGAGCATACTCAGAGAATCCCTAATGGATTGCAAGCCGAACATCTTAGATTCCAATTTCCTAGTTGTGCTGTTGTTCAGTGATGGAAATTTAACTTTACACTCAAGAGTTTGCAAGGATTGATGATGAACATTACCATATTTTACCTTGGCAATCTCGGTCTTCACCACAAGGGTTTCCAGGGTTTGATAATGTAATCCCTTGCTCGTTGAGAAAAGAACAGGCTTAGAATTGAAAGGTAAAAACTTATCAAAGCACTGATGCCAAATGCAGACAGAGACAGAAAACTTTCATCTTGCATTTGCCTTATCTCCGACCCAGATGCAACCGGCAAGTTTGATGAGCAATCCTGCAGAGCACCATTGCATAAACCCGGATTACCTAGAAACGCATCAGGAAATCTGGTCAACCGCTGGGATTGAGGAATAGATCCAGAGAAAGCATTATAAGACAAGTTCAAACCCATTAACAACGAAAGGTTGCCGAGCTCAACTGGTATTTGTCCCGTTAAAGAGTTGTGTGAAAGATCAAGTGATTCCAATGAGGTGACATTCCCAAGGCTACTAGGAATTGGACCTGTTAATGCATTATATGAAAAGTTGAGATATTGCAAACCCTGCAGACCGTTCAGATCAGCAGGTATTCTCCCAGACAGTTCATTATCGGAAAGATCAATGCTCACAGTCACATGAAGCGAATAATATAAACTAAGCTGGTTGGCATTCAATGCAACAGTCACAGTTTCTGAATAAAATCCACCTTCGTTTGCCCCCGAATGCTCGATCTCCTGATCAGCCTGCAGATGAACATCTTGGGGAATTGAGCCCGAGAAGTTGTTGCTGGAGAGGTCAAGCATATGCAAGGATTGAAAACCTAGAATCCAATCCGGAAGAGGCCCTTGGAAATAATTATGGCCAAGATTGAGCACACGGAGGTCTATCCATTTAAAGATTGCATCCGGCAGATGCCCTTCTAAATTATTCCAGCTTAAATCCACCACTTCCAACTTGGTGCATCCTGCCAAAGGCAAGGGAATTTCTCCTGACAGATGGTTGTGACTAATATCCAAAATCTTCAGTGTTGTCAATGCTCCAAGCTCCGGGTGAATTGCCCCAGAGATGTTATTGTGGCAGAGCTTGATTTCCAGAAGCTGAAAACACTCTACCAGCGATACTGGCAGGGACCCAGATAAATCATTGTAAGACAAATCTATAGCCTGCAGATACATCATATCTCCAAGTGAATCAGGCAATTCCCCTGTTAATCCATTGTTTGATAGGAACAGGGCTTGTAGCAACTTAAGCTTACTAATTTCTGCAGGAAGTTTCCCTGTGAACTGATTATTTGAGAGATCAAGCAGAACTAACCCTCTTGTATCTGATGTTTGTGCAATATGCCGGGGAATTCTACCGGGAAGATTATTGGAATGCAAGTCCAAGCTGAGCAGTTTATCAGAAAACACAAGGGTGGGCGGTAGCTCCCTGTTGAAGTTATTGCAGGACAGATTGAGCTCTGAGAGGACCGACAAACTGGAGATACAAGAGGGAACACCTCCTGTGAGAGAATTGTTGGAGAGGTTTAGTATTACCAGGCTTTTCGCAGCACCGGTAAAACATGGCAGGGTTCCAGACAGTCTATTTGAATGTAGCTTCAATGAGACTATAGGAAATCCCCATTCTGGTATCATTCCTTGTAAATTGTTGCCAGAAAGATCAAGGTCGACCAAATTTGGGAGTTTTGCGATAGAAGGAGGTATTTCACCAACAAGAATATTGTTCTGGAGATGCAAATGCTGCAGGTTTACCAGATTGCCAATCCAATCGGGTATTACGCCCTCCAAACTGACACCAGCCATGTCCCAGAAGGTAAGGTTGAGCAATTTTGAATAGGAATGCGGTATTTTCCCCGTGAATTTATTCTGTGAAAGAGACAAGAATGAGAGCTTTGTCAACTTACCAATCCATTCCGGTATATCGCCCCCTAAATTCCGGTTTCCGGCCAGTGACAGCTTTTCCAGGTTTCCAAGAGCCGAGAGCGCCGCTGGAATGGTGCCGGTGAGCTGATTTTGCTGAAGATTTAGAGTGAGTAATAACCTCAGGCTTCCAAGGGCGGCAGGAATCGAACCTGTAATCTGGTTTCCATAAAGCGAAAGAGTTCGCAGGGACGATAACTCGCCGATGCAATCGGGAATGACGCCACTAATATTATTCTCCCGCAAGTCCAAAGTCTGGAGCATCGTGAGACTGCATATTTTGTCAGGAATCGAACCTGCGAGTTGCATTGAGCCCAAATCCAGTTTAGTAACGCGACCAGATTGAGAATCGCAGCCTACTCCCTTCCATTGGCTGCATTCTTCGCCCTTCCAGTTGTCCAGCTTTCCTTTGGGAACTTGTAGCGCTTGCTTGAAGCTTAACAGCGCCTGCCTATCGCCGGAATGGAAATCGCTGCTGCCTCCGCCTCCAGAAACGCTGAAAATTATGGCATGCAGGAGCAATCGGAGTGCTAATTTATAAAATGAATCTCTAAAATGCATCAACGTCGGAGGGTTCCTGCCTGGGATTTGAACCGTGTCCCATGAGGTGCGAGCGCCTTCCATAAACACACAACCCTTTTTTATGCTTCTTCCCTCTTCCTTCCTGCCCTTCAATATGCTCCAGTCTTCTTTAAGACTCTTCAATTCCCCAAATGTTCAGAGCTTTCTGCTCCTTCCTCGAAATCTCTTGCTTATAAAGATGACGAGATTTTAGAAGTCTGCAGCTATCAGAATTTGAGGGTTTATGCCCTTACCCGCTATTCTTCCATCTTATCTCCTAATGAAATTGTCAAAGCTCAGTGTCCTTTGTTACCGGATTTCCTGCTTCTTGTCTTCGGCATCGAAATACAGTAAAGGACAAGCACAGGAACAAATTCCAGCTTATGTTAACTTGAAGTGCTTCCCATTTCCTTCAAAAACCCGAAATCTGAAGACGTTCAAGAAGCACAGCTGACATTTTCTTCTCGCATTCAACATCCATGAAAATATATAAACGAAACCAAATCCGCAGAAGAAAACAAGAACGGAACAAAACGGCACAAATGCTGCAAATACTAGGTTTCAAAGCCGGAGAAAATTATACGGACCCGGAAATAGTTGATATCAGTCACCAACCAAGACTTATGCATTTACCCTATACGAGCTGAGCTGCATTCACCAGGTTCTGCATTGAAAACGAGACTGCAAAAAGCCGCATTTTTTATTAATCTGAAAGATAGAGTTGTGAGGTGAGCCATTAAAGGGCATTAACTGTTGCTGATGCAGCATTCAATCCTCTGATGAGAGCGTTGTGCCTGGAATGCAACAAATATTCCACAACTTTAATCTAATAATGATAACTGTTCTGGGAAGGAGAAGCAGAATGCACCTCAAGATTGGAGTCGGTCCACACAAAACATTCATTCCACCTCCGGCAACAGCACCAGGGAAAGACCAAAAAAGAGAGGAGTGGACTGGACTGGACTGTCGATTCCCAATAATATAAATATATTTATTCATCCTATTCTCCATTATATTCTTTTTCTCTCCAATCACCATATAAAGATCAATGCTTCACCATCCCAAACAGAAAAAGAAAGTTAGAAATATAAAATATCTGAAAAAAAGGTATAAGAGTGGCCCAGACTTAATTTGCATCATTACCATGCAACCATCATTATCATTATTGGTTTTTATTACATTAGCTAATATGCTATTTATTTCTCTTTTATAATAAAACATGTCAATAGTGTGTGTGTTTTTTTTAATTTAAAAAAGTTAAATGGTAATAATGTAATATTTAATTATATATATAAAATTAGAGCTGAATATTATTAAACTTATATGTTTCTATTTAAGACAAAGAAAAGTAAAATTAGCTTTTATAAAATAATTTTAAAGTATAAAATTATCTTTAATATATGATAATGATGATTAATATATTTAAAACTTAAACGGTTTAATAATTACATAATTTTTTATTTTTATGTTAAAAAAGAAATGAGAGAAGTTTTTTGGCTCAGTTAAAATGTATTGGTAGTGCGACAAATATTTTGAAAATTAGAGGAGATGTGAGTAAAATCTACAATCTAAAAGAAAGTGTTTGTCATCTTCAACTCTTTTAGGATGGCATTAGTGACAAAATCTTTCATTCCAAAGAGTTTTGGGAATTGACCAATGTCTAGTTTCACTATGATGTTTATTGTTCATTTTCTTCTCAACACTTGTCAAGGCAAAGAGATCATTTTGATTAAGTTTTTTTTTCATCTTCAACCCTCTTAGGATGGCACAAGTGACAATTTCTTTCATTTGATTAAGTGGTTTTCATCTTCAACACTCTTGGGCTCACACAAGTGACAAATTCTTTCATTTCATTTTGGGAATTGACCAATATCTAGTTTCACTATGATGTTAATGACTCATTTTCTCAACATTTTTTAGCTATTGGGGTTGATCACTTCCTTATAATATTGTCGTTTCTTTTTTCAAGAGGATTTTTTATTTCCCCACAATTTCTCCTTAAATTTGGAAGACTCTTTATTTTTTCACAATTTCTCTTTAAATTTGGAAATAATTACATTCATCCACATGGTCTACTTTGGAATAGAGTTTTCATAATTTCCTTTCTACTTTGGAATAGAGTTTTCATAATTTCCTTTCTTAAAAAACTAAAAATGTATGGATGGTCCAGATTTAATAATTTGAGAATATTCTTCATTATATAAATATTTATTTTTTCAGTTTCAAAACTTATGTGATGTGTTTGATACCTCCATTTTGTTTTATTGCAAATTACCATCAGCATTAATCAACTATTTAATGAAAAATGATCATCTAGTTTATTTCTCAATGGTTTAGTCAAGACCTCAAATAAAAAATAGAGATTTTTGCTAGAGTTAAAAGCAAGTTTAAGAATCTTTTTGGCATCCATATTGTATAACTTATTTTTATGAATAAAATACTAGCCATACTTTCAAAGAAGAAAAACTTATTTTAATAAAAAAAAAGAATAAGATAAAAAGTATTTCCTTTAATCCTGAAATACTAAATTAAAAATATATATTACATAAATAAATTTCTTAAATATATATCATCATTTTACACTTACATTAATTAAATTTATATATTATGAAATTTGTTTTCCAAATCTGTCACATCAAATATTTTAAATTGCATAGATTTGAGACCCACCAATTATACTAATAAATAAACCACATTGATTGATCCAAACACCAACAATTAAAATATTTATCCAGAAAATAAATTTCAAAATATATAAATTTAAAACAAATTTGAAGATAACTCCACACAAAAGCATAAGATAAATCTAAATATAATCAAAATATATTTATCAAAATAATTATTTATAAATAAAATTAATTAAATTCCCTACTAAACCCCACCTTCGTTAGTTTTGCCTTTTAAAATCAAGTGAAGTGCATAACAAACTTGGCCATTACACACATAAATATTCAAATTAAAAATAAAATATTATTATTTTAATGATGAATGATACATACACTCAAAAGTTTAGAAATGCCAATAATTCATTAAAGCTGCAAATAGGGTCTTAAACTTTATGGTTTTCTAGTTGTCTTTATATTAATAAATAATAAAGGAAAAAACAAATAAAACATAACAGAATTCAAATGTCGGTGTAGATAAAGCCAACGTTCAGCTTTGCGAGCGCAGGCAGAGCTAATCGTGAGAGAGAACGTAGCCCGCCAGCTCTCCATTTATTTATTTATTTATATATATCATTATCAGAATTTAGCAATAGTAATTGGAATTTTAAAACACATTAGTTTGTTAAATTTGATGGTTTTTACACTTTTCCAACTTGTTTTTACAGGTTTATGGAAATATTTTGAAAGTTTCTTAATTTTTTACAGTGTATTTGACTAGAAAATAAGGAGATCAATTTGTTCTTCAAATTTCATCTCTAGATTGAGTATGCTTTAAAAGTGCTTTTGTTTGGCCAAAAGCTAGTTTTCTTTGAATAAAGCCCAATACCCTGAGGTATTTGGCAGGAGTTTCCTTTGAATAATCGGAGTGGCTTTCCTTGAATAACCCTTATGACTTAACCTGCATTCCCTGACAGCAACTAGAGATGATTGGTTTGACAATTGAGTTATGATAAGTTTTCCTGCCTTGGAGTGGTTTTCTTTGAATAATGGTAACCAGTTACCCTGCATTTTGACAACTCATTTATGATAAATACTACCAATACATAGAAATCATCGTAGTTTTATATCGCTGCAAAAAAGATTCAGGGGGATGGAGTGATGCAAGGGCATTAAACTCAAGGAATACTTTGTAATTTTATAAGACATAGGGGGGTCTTATGTTTTTAAGTTCTCATGTAATTATTAGTATTTTGAATAAAATAGTGAGGAATTGTAAATGTTCTCTAACCACTAGAAAACATGAGGGAAGTTGATTAAGTTAGGAAGGTGAAGAGTCAGTTTCAGTTATTTTAGGGATGGAGTCTAACTCTAGGACTTTGGAGAATTCCAAGAATCTTTATTGAGTTGTTAAAGAAGCTGAACTGATTCATTGTTAATTTGTATAAATGTAAGCCTATGGGCAAATAGGAAATAGTTGTTCAGAGCTGTGCAGAGTAGTGAGGATAGAAGGCCATTGAATTGAAGATCAGGCCACAGTGGAAGTAAGTCTTTGTAATAAATTGAGGTTTAATTATACAGAGAAATTTAGGGTCATTTCGATTCTTGTTTGAGGCTGTGTGTGTTTCAATTTGGTTTGTAATTTGGGTGAATCGATCACTGAAAGGATTGATTCCAGCAAAGCAATTAATTGTCTGTCTGGATTTATATATGATATATTGGATGAACCCGAAGTGAATTGAATTCCTGTAGTCTTCGTTTGAAGGGGAGTTCGATTCCTTTTAGCTCCTGGGTCATTATGCTATTGAGAGATCTAAATTGTTAATCTCTGTGTGAAGAGTCAATTCATTCCTTGAACTTTATTTGGCTTATGCGGTTTCGATTAAACCCTTTATATAGAGGATTCCGATCTTTTGGAATTCATTTGCCATTGATATAATTTGTATCGAGTGGAGTCAAGAGGAGCATCGATTATGTTAATCGATATTGATGTTTAGATGGAAGCCTAACAGAAATTGTTGACTATTGAAAATGGAATACGTTTTAACTTGTGCGTGGAGAGTTCACTGGAGAATTTGATGAGACCTGGTCTATAGTTGAATCAGCGTGGAAGGCTCTGTTGGCCTAGAGCGATATCAGTTGAACTCTGTTGCTGGATTGGTATCAGTTGAGATAGAATTCCGTTGGCTGAATTGATACCGGAGAGGTGCAATTCAATTCCAAATTCAATGTAAGAGCTCTATACTTGCAGTCGAATTTTGTTGGTTGATTTCGATCAAGGAAGATCGATCCTTCAGAACGGACAAGACATGTTTTGAAGGGAGAAATGGAACTTGTTAAGCTGGAGTCGAAAATCTGGGTGTGCTAGCTCAATTCATAGTGTGGTTTGAGTCGATGGCAGTGGGATCGATTCATAAGAAGAACACAGAGGAGGACAGTTTTAAAGGGCGGAACTAGGAGTCAATGGGATAGTGGTGAAGAGAGAAAAAACAAGAGCGAAGGCAGAATTCATATATAATAAAGGCGCTGAAGAAATGAAGTGGAACCTTGAGTCGGAGGAACGGAACTGTGAGGAGCAACAGTGATGGTGGTTTCAACCCACAAAACCGACGGTCTCGCATAATTTAAAAGTGGTAAGTTGTTTGTCGAAAAAAAACGCGATAAAGGTCCTTGTCTGACGCGTGGCAGAGAGTGGTATTCAAAAACCACTTACATCGCGTAAAAATGAAGAATTAAGTTTGTGCGATTATCGTCGGATAAGAGTCCAATTGAGGTTTGGAGCGCGATAAATTGTGGACTGTTAGATCCGTTCGACAATTAGTCGAGGTAAGTCGCTGTGGGCCCGGATCAAGTTTGATGTTGACATTTAAATTATAAATCAAAGTTTGAACGACATGTTGTGGGTCAGAGGTATTGTCGGTTGATGTTTGGTTTGTATTGTGTGCGGATTAATGGGAGGTAAGTTAAAAAGATGTGGGACCCAAGCTATATGCATTGGGTTATAGTATAACCAAGGTTGAGCGAAATATGTGTATTGACACGGGGTTTTAATTAAGGTCGAACTTTTGATATGGAATGGGTTAACGAATGAGTGACATTTGAAATAAAATGGGTTGATATGCTACAGAGCGGGTTGTCGATACTTTAGTTTTAACGAAGGGCGAAGGTTTATATCTGATATAATATATGTTACCGGACCATAGAATTATAATTTGGCTTTTATGTAAAGTCATATAATACATTCAGATTGATGGTGAAGTCCGAAGACTTTTGGGGCTAATGTTTATTTGAATATTAACCCGAAGATCATGAAATGGGTTATTTATATGATTCTAATCATTGAAGGAAAATTAAAGCTTCCGCATAGTGTTGGAGATCGCCCAGATTTAAAATTATTTGGGTAAAACTTGAGGTGCATTATTTTTATATGCATAGAGATTGGAGTATGTGGTTTAAGTAGGATAGCCCGGGCATCATGGAGGGTCTTTTACCTTCTACAAAACACGGGAAGAGGAATTATGGAACTGGAAGACCAAAAATACTCTTTTGAATTATGGAACTGGAAGACCAAGAAAACTCTTTTTGGGTTGTTGGTTACACCTGTTGTACTCTATGGACGTGAAGTTTGGGGGAGTAGTATGTCAGACCACAAGTGGAGGCAATTAAAAAGAATTCAAAAGCACCTAATCACTAATAATTTCAAAATCAAACCAAAGGTTCCTTATAAGATCTTGCTAGCTGGGGTTGAGTTATTTCCAATAGAGGCCCAGCCTGTGCTTGTTAAGTTACTTAAAAAAGGTTGAAGGCATGAATGAGCATCCTTAGCCAAAAATAGTTGTCGCTGAGAAGTTAACCAAGAGGAAGAAAACTTGGGCAAAACAAAATGACAAGTGGTTGGGTAAGTGAGGCATTAAATGGAAAGGGTGTCCTAACTCTAAAGAGGAAGTTAAAAAATGAGTGCTTGAAAAGTTCAAGACTACCATTTGGGAAAAACAGATTGGTCGAGAATAATATCTTTATGTCAAAAATTTCAACCCGACATAATCTCATCATGAGAAAATAAATTTGGATGCCAAAATCCTTAAGTCCTTAAACAACTTCGTCTCGTGAACCCTTCATTCATTGCATTGTAGTCACACAAAGTAAAACCGTGGTTGTGAAACAAAGTTAGGGCAAAATAAAAGTGTGGTTGTGAAACAAAGTTAAGGCGGAGGCAGCACGTACGAGCTGTGTCACGCGTTGCCCCCGCCATTTCAAACACTCGCGCGCTTCATCAATCCCGAGACTGTGCATAGTTACCAGCAACTTACCGCCCTGAACTTTGCTTTGCCCTGCCAAATCCATTCATGGATCTCCGTCCCGTTCCCAAGGGAGCGGCAGAACTCTTTTTCAGAATTTTACCGCCTACAATTACCGAGTTTCCAAAAGAGCGCTACTTCCAAATTCTGCGACTGCCCTGTACGACCTGATGGCGAACATTGACGACTCTACTGAAACTACTTTTTTTCTCTTTTCCGTTATCCTTCCCGCTTCTGCTCTTTATGCTCTCTTTCTTTCTTTTTTTTCCGTTCGCTGTTGGTCTCTGTGCTCTGGATGCCGCCACATCGTTCGTTCGAATCCCTTGGAGTGTCACATGATGGATGCCAGCGCCAGGCTCTGTCGGAAATGCACGCTTTCGTGTCACAGCGCGGACAATGACAGGTCACGCCTTCGAACTCCAGGGCCTACGTAAGCCGCTCAGCTTTATATGGTTTTGTGCACCAGGAATCAGGATACCTTCGCTTTCTGCATTTTGGCCCCAGCCAGGAAATCATATGGACGCAAGTTGAATGTGGGGTGACAGTGGGGAATTGATTAGCTAAAGGCCAATGTTGTGCAGGTTCAGTCAATTCATTTGTCAGACTGAGAAAGCCACCATATTTTTACTCCTCCCCTCATTTTGGATTTGGAAACCAAAAAAATTATGGGTATGGTTTACTTATTCTATGTTTGGGAGTATTTCTTGGAAATTTTTGCCTATTTGTTTTTTTTGGTTATAATTCAAATTTATGATTCAATCGTAAAAAAATAAAAATCTAATTTTTTTTCTTCCAAAACATAAATAATGTAGTAGTTTTTAAGTGTGATTTTTTAGAGTTTTTGGTAGATTTTTGACTAAAATTTGACAAAAAAATTATGGTCAAATTTTGATCAATGTTATTTAAACGGAGTTGTCTACCGAGGCCATGTTTTGGCCCGGACGGCAGAAATCTGCCGGAATCCGGTCAACTAAATTTTAAAAAATCAGGTAGTTGTAGTGCTTGGAATCCATTTTTGATAGTGGAAATGGATTCAGCACTATCAAAAACCCCTGGCGCACTCAAAATACTAATGTTTAACAACTGTAAACAAGATTTTGGGCAAATCTTTGCCGGATTTTTTGAAAATCGTTACCGGATTCTGGGTCAAAACGCGGCCTCGGTAGACTACACGTATTTAAACTAGTATTTTGACTACATAGATATAATTAATAAGCCCAAAAACTCTTTATGAAAAATTTACTTATCAAACTTGTGATTTCAATAAAACTAAATTTCACATAAACTTTCTAAAAAATAACACTTCAAAAAAATTAAATGTTATTATTAATATTTTATCAATAAAATAATTTTTACACATAGTCTCTTATCCACGTGGCTAACCAATTTGTTGTTCACATCATTTCTCCTTCTTATCTGGCCAGCCATTTTGTATACACATATGTGATTAGAATTTAGAGGTTGTGGAGTGGTGTGTGGGTGACTTCTTATAGTATGTCACATGTTCCTTGCCATGGCATGGTTGGGTGACATGCATAGATTCTAGTAGGAGTGTGTATCTTTTGAATGGATGTTTGACCACCACCTTATGCGTATATTCTATGAAGTCCATCTTGAAATTCAAAATTATTCCAAGTATTCTTCTCTTGCAACGCTCAATACCTTGGTTCTTCTTGGAAAAATGGTGGTCCATAAAAAATGATAAGATGTTATTTGGAAAAATGGTGGTCCATTAAAAAAATGATAAGAGGTTATTTTATTGGTTTATAAGTTTATTTTTATGTTATAAAATGATGGAGAAATAGTTTTTTTAAATTTATTAAATTTATTAAATTTAATAGTATTATAAAAATTTTGAAATTGAAATTTAAGGTAAGCCCATGTAAAGTATGTTAAAAGAAAGTGTTATTTATTGTGTTTTTTTATAAAAATAATAGATTTTGAAACTTGATTCTTATTTTAATAATGTTGATTCTCTTTTTTTATGCTAGTTATCACATAAGGATACTTTCCATCTTCTAAAATTGAATTAACAACCTTTTTATAGTGTTTTGATATTTTTATCTTTTAATTCTTTATCACGCTACAATTTCTTCTTAAATTTTGATGTAAAAGTATTTTTTATGGTACTAATCATTTGCATTCACCTCCTCTTTATTGTTTAATGATTTAGGAAAGATTTGACATATTTATGCAACCCCTGTTAAACCATAGGTGGCTCTCATTAGAGTTTGAAAAAATATTAGGAAATGCATGGTCTTGCATGTAAAATTTGTCTTGTGCTTGTACATGAGGTATGCAATGATATCCATACTCTCAATGGGGGAAAGACATGCTTTTGTGACACCATCTACGTAAGGAATACAAGATATATCTTTGGAAGTCCAATATAAAAAAATGTTATGTAACCATATCACAAAAACAAAAGAAAGATAGATCAACGGCTTGAAAATAAGCCTTTTCGAGGGGGCAACCTCCTTTTATGTGAGCAGCCTCCTTTTACATCACATAAATGAACAATTCTTGGATGATTCAAATGACAATACCTCCTTGGTATATATAGGAGTCTAAAGGGTCATAATATAATTAAGGCCTACATAACAATATTAATGTAAGGGATCAACAATAACAATAATGGGTTTTTGTGGGGCACAACTATAACAATATGAGGGTTCTATGGGAGGCTACACTAGTATTAGAGGGACCTAACAAAAAAACCCAACAAGAAGGTGAGGAGTATGCTTTTCTTGTTTCATCATAGGTATGAAATGCAAATACAAAGAAAGATGAACTTAGTATGGAGTTTCCATGGACATTTTGGCTTATTTGGCTACTATAGGGTTTACTACTTCCTCTATGCTACTCACAATACCCCACTCATTTTCTCTACTCAATTATGGAATAATGAATAAATATAACAATAATTGAACCCCTTCCTTTCCTAGTGGCTCAATATTTAACATGCCTTGATTCCCACTTGGGGTTAGGGTTAGTGTTTCACATGCCTCGACTCCTTATTAGGGCTATGATTTTGGACCCTCTAGAATCTTCTTCAAACTCTACATGCAACTAGCTCCACATAGGTGGGTAATGGGAGTTGACATGGCATCCACAAACATAGGACAACTTGTGAGTAGCATAACTCTATCATATAAGCTCCAATTTAGGTGATCTTTGTGCTTATGGAAATCTCTTGATGTGTATAATAACGTCAAATGGTTGTGCACTTTGTCCACAAATATTTGGCCCCAAAAGACCATTGTTTAATTCCCCAAATGAACTTCAAAATTTGTAGGACCCAAAATCACCAAAGTCAGACTTACCCCTAAAATAGGCCCTATTACCCACTAAAAGTGGTAACACATAAGAGACAAAATTCCTCCCCTTTGGTCAGCGATCCAACCAACATCCCTATGATGATCCATAGATATCTCTACTTTAAAACTCCCCACCCATTGTTCTAGTCAATTCTCTCTCATCTAGAATATTCCTTAAAGGAAGGTGGGTCTTCCATCAAAAGGTACACGAACCAATTCTATAATCATGTCATTTCATTTAATGTTTAGGGCATTCCAATATGGATCACAAGTTAAGTTGGATGATTAACTACTCTTGATTGTGCCCTTGTTCCCACACTTTACTTAGGAGGTTATCCTTTGCCCCTAGTCCAGTATGACCTCCTTTAAGGATATTCTTTTTGTTGTTCAAGAGAGGCACAAATAAGATGCATTGATGGATATGGCATGCCCAAGGTATTCCATACTTGTATTTTTCCATCTATCTCCAATATTCATTTCCATTCTTCAGGTTTATTGTTATATGTCATTCGTACTGGCACCTTATATCCCCATATTTAAGTCAGGGCTTGGAAATGTTTCCTTGAGAGGTTGGTGCAGTAGAAAGAATGATTTAAAAATATATGACCACAATTGAAAGAAAATGAAAAATGAAAAAGATGGCTAAGTTGATAAACATGTGGGAAAAAGGCTAGCTTGAGTTTCCCCCCCTTCATTAGATATCACCTAGTTCCTAAGCATATAATGTTCCCTCTAAATCAAAATAACTTATAATATCCCAACCCCAATGAGCAATAAACCACTACATATTTATGGGGTATTGAAATTTAGCATAAAGCAATTGGTTCACCCGGGCTATGCAAAAAAGAAAAGAAAATTGATGAAGTAGAAGGTGCACTAGAGGGGTGGAAAAAAGTGGGCCAAGGAAAGGTGTAACTTGGGCCTCCACGATTACTCCTTCTAATCATCATTATATTCAAGATGTTAGACCTCTTTCAAATAATACCATGATTATGGCTATCTTCCTTGAAGCCTTTCTCACTTCATGACCAAACTTATCACATGCACCTATGAATTGATGGGCATGCCTTGGAACTGTCTCTCCCCTTGGGGACTAGAAACACCTAATAAATCTAATTCCATAATCATCCCTAACACAAGTGTGGCAACTTACTTACAAATTATTAACTAGAAATACATTTGAAGGTAGGGTTTGTGTGAAGAATTTTTGTTCCCCTAGCATTGAATATGGTCCATTATAATACTATAATGGTTTCTTTACCTAATATTTGATCTCTCTTGATCTTGAGGGTATTTTTCAAGTGGTTTATCATATGTACATTAGATGTCCCTTAAGGGATGGCTTGACACCTTTCCAGCATAGCGGAGAAGATGTCTAGCCCATTTATGAGAGCACATAGATATTGCAGCACTAATGTTACCCCTCCAAATATGAGTATTGGACATTGAGGAGCCTCCACATGGACATGTTCCCCCTTCTACACCTCAAGATGTTGAAACATTGAGCCAAGAAACCAAGGCATGAGCTTGATTGATGATGTACCTAAAGGACCCAGGACACCCTCAGGATGGCATTGTACGTACTTGATGGACATTTCCTTGTTCTAGATCCTAGATGAGGATGAAGATCACTTGAGATACTTTAAGAGGTCTATAACACTCCCTTTTGAGTTTAACAATGTGTATTAGGACTACCACATCACCCATGCATTCCCTAAGAAGGTGACATAAGCCTTGATGATGATGTCCTAGTTGAGTAGATGTTACTTAGAGATGCACCCATTCACTTTAGTGATGTCCCTTAGAGTGAGGAGCACTCTTGGACTCACTTTGTCAATTTTATAGTAGCCTTGTTGAGTGCTTTAAGAAAACATTTAGGGATTTTCATTGTAAATTAAGGAAAAGTGACTTGGTTACCCTCATATAAATAGACGGGAGTCATTTTCCTTGGATCATCATCACGTACGCTCATCATTCTTTTTTTCAATAAGTGTGCCCTAGTGTTTCTATTCTTTATTTTGGACAAAATGGATAAGAACAATGAAAATTGTCTTGTGGAGCATATCTATTGCATGGAGAGGCTTTGTTATGGATTTATGGAATGATTATTGCTTGAATGGTGTAGGTTTAATGTTATTTTCTTCCATTTTGCATGTAATTTATAAAACCAAGATTTATCTTGTGCCATATTAAAAAGTGCAACATCTTTTATGAACATGTGTTTCTATGTGTTTATGTAAAATTTGTCTTCAAGAATCCATCAAAGGAACTTGTTTCATGCATCCTTTTACCTTAAATATCCTAGGAATGAAAGTCACTAGGGTTTCCAAGTGAAGCGAACAGTCTTCCACCCTTCTTCATTCTAGGTCCTCCTATCTTGACATCACCCTAATTGACTTCATTGCCCAATTGAATGAAGGCACTAGTCTTGTTGCGTTGATCACTCTAAACTTTCTATTTTCTCAATTTCACGGTAGCTAGGGTTAGGATTTTCATTTAATAGAATTTTTTCACATATATGTTATTTCCCTTTAGGTAGGGATTGCATTCATTAATGTTCAAAAGGAAAAATATACAATTTATTACATATTTGCCACTAAAAATAAGGCTATTGTCTCAGTATTCGCTATTGTTATGTGCATTTTCAGCCATTAAGACTACTTGTTAATATATCCCCTAATCTCGTCTTTGATTGCCTTCAAGCATTTATAGATCTTATCCTTTGTAGGATATTATCTTGTTATTATATGCTTTCACATGTTGTAAATTTGCACATCAACAAAACCCTAGTTTATAACATCCTTCCTTTAGTTTATTGGTGTTGGTGAAAAGTGTATTTTAACATTTGTAAATCTTATCTCAGCATTCAAGGATTTTGTGGTACCTTCTTCCATAACCATTAAACTCTTTTCAACCTTGAGCCTTCTTTTATTGAAGACCTTTCTAGGTGATTTTATCAACAAGATATTTAGAGAGACATTTATCTTGTAAACCAAAGGTCGTCTACCCTCTAAGTCTTTCCAAGGAAGCCTCCTTTGTGGGGATAACATTCGACCACAAAAAAACAAGAGATATATCACTAAGGTGACAATGGTGGTTGATCTCTTTGTTGACATAGAGTGGTGCATCTATAATTAAAAATGATGTTATACACTTATAAGGTATTGTGTTTTTCCTGCAAAACTCTTAAGTTTCATTATAATTCCCTCCATCTTTGTGGGAGGAACATTGAGTTATCATCCACAAATCACATACACCGAGTATAAATGGATTTTTGGGTGAAGTCACATTTCTACGGGTTTGCCATTACTTGATGCTTTTTTAGGGTCTTTAACAGCTACATTATATGTAAGATATGTTCTTCCTAGGCATAACTAAAATTCAATATATCATAAAAGTGCACTATTACAAATGAATCTAAAAATGGATGCAATACATCATTCATCAAACACATAAATATATATGGTGCATAACATGAACCAAGGGCATTACCAACTAAACATTTCCTTGGTATGGATGTGGTCTTCAAGGCCTCTTTTTCTTTAATTCGTACCTAATGGTATCCAAATTTGAGATTTAACTTGGTGAAACACTTGACAAACTACAATAGATATAACAAATCATTTATCCTTTGAAGCAGGTACCAATTTTTGAGGGTGATATTATTTAAGCTTTGTAGTCAATACACATTCTCCAAGTCCCCTCCTTATTGGGCATTATCATGATAAGTTACCTATAAGGTGAAGTATTTGGTTGAATTACTCCTTGTTCCAATAATTGTTGCAACTATATTTTTTCACTTCATCCACTTATACTATGGATTTTCTATACACTCCTATGGTTGGCAATGGGGAGTGAGGTAACAATTGTATCTTTTGCTCCACTTCTCCCTTAGGTGTTAAGGGTGTAGGCTTTTGGAAAAATTCTCTATATACATGCAAAATCTCTTCCAATTGGTGTTTATTCTATTTAGTACATCCCTCTAGAGATGCCTATAATATTACTAATTCATATCCTTATTGATTTATTCTCAAGAAGAGGAATACAAACTTCCTACTTGACCTAATCATTTTCTTGGATTTGTTATAACTTACCAAAGAGGTTTTGGATTTACCTTTGTGCACATTTCTTATGAAGAAACTTTCATTATAGATCAATTGGTATTGGTCATGAAGATTGTAATCCTTGTTTACATGTTGGGGCTTCCAAACACTACACCATATGCATTAAGTGGTACCACATCTACCTGCACTTCATCAATGTAGTTTTCAATTAGAAAATTTTATCTTATACTACTTAGAAAAAATAATCCCTACATCCTTATTTACCCATCCTAATGGGTAAGGGTGAGGATGGTCATGTACTTCCAATCCAATCTTACTTACTAGATCCTTTGCTACAAGGTTGGCCTGCAAACCAAAATAAAATATATCATCCATCTTTGTCTTCTTCACCTAGTTATTTTAATATGGAAGAGTTTATACATCTCCATCTCTTCCATTAGATGGAGCCTACCAAGGTTCACCACCTTCTACATTGGAGTGCAAACAAACATTTAGTTTATATCCAAGCCACACTCTACTGAGTTGCTTGAATCCATGGCTAGCATGTTTTTATTCTTGGTCTCCTTCTTGTTGTTCTTTCAATTTATCTCTAGAAGTAGCTTCCAAAACTTATATTTAGCTTTACAAGTAGTATTATAATGCTTATAGTGGTTGCTTCATTCCTTACACTTATGTGCATTGGTTTTTGTATTCTTATCCTTTGCTTTCCACTTATTCTTTCCCTCTTTGGAAGTGCATGGTAATATTTTTGTTTGGAACCATTTTGTTGTCCTCTTGTCTTCTTTCCCATCTCTAAATACTATGTTTGTACATATGCTTCATAAAAAAATCCTAGGTTTAAAGAGCATCACTCGATTCTTTAAATAAATTTGGAGACCACCCACATACTTTAGGAGTATATTTGGGTTACTTGGAGATATTTCCATTGCAATGGATTTTTATTTTTATTTTTTTACATTTTGTTGTACGATTATACACTTTCTTTTTGTTTCTAGTGAAAGTAATGCCAATGGGTCCATCGTTCCTCTTTGTTTCTAATATGTTAAAATTAGGACTTAATGAGGGTTTTAAAAATTCCCCACTTAGTTATTGGGCATCATCCTCCAATTTAAGAATCTATGTGTGGATTTCCCAACAAATTTGGGCACGGTCCTCTAACTTTAGTCAGCAAAAAAATATAATTTTCTATTCTCCTATGTTATGAAAAATGGAATAGACTTCTAATTATTGCAAACACTTATTCAATTTAATAACATAAATCTCATCTTTATAGAGTTTGATGTCCATAATTGCTTACACTTTGAACAAATTTTAGGAAGAGGTGGTGCTAAATGTGGTTTTTCTTTCTTTAGCTCCTTTTTGGCTCCTTTCCTAGTACTTATTTGTCTCTATATTTCCCTTCTAAGCCAACTTTTGAGATAGAGCAACTATACTCACTAAAAGGTTTGAAATTTCTCTCTAGAGATACTATAGGGATCATGACACTGTGAGAGATGTTAGGGACTTTTCCTTCTAGATTTGAAAACCTTTTTTTATAGGACATACCTTCATTTTTTATTATATTCATTCACCATAATGAGGGTTTTGAGACTTCTTTCTCTATGCCAATTTCTAGGTCTCACAATGTCCTACTAAAATCCCAAAGAAAAATTCTCCAATACCAATATGATTTGTAAATTGTCATGCATATTCCATGAAACAATTCATAACAACTAATGTTACAAACACGTTTATACAGCTTGAGTGGGCCTAATGGTTAAGAGCATGTGTTTCCTCCAAAGAGGTCACGGGTTCAAAACCAAAGGGGGCTATAGTAGGTATGCCTTCGTAGACTTAGCAGTTAAATCAATGCGCGGAGTTGGGTCCCTTGTCTCACAAACAAGGGGGTCTCATACACCAATTTGGTGTCTGGCTTGGTTGTGACCTTAAAATTGGATAATAATAATAATATATCTCTATTATGTAGAATTTACTTGTTATTATAACTTAATATTACTAGCATAAACTAAGAGTGCAATAAAAGGAGCTAGACAATAAACACCATAACATATACATGATGAACATATAAATATAGCCTAGGGAACCTAATATGGGAAAACCTAGCAATAAGGTGAGGACTATGTTTTTTTTCTTTTTCTCTTTTAGTATGAAATACAAATACAAATAAATATGAACTTTCTATGGAGTTGCAATAGAAACTATGGCTTGTATGGCTACTACTGGTCTTCTACTTCACATATTTAGTTCATAATTTCCCACTCTTTTGGTCTACTCAACTATGGAAAAATGAATCAATACAATAAGAATGGAAAATAGGATAAAAGGAAGGTGAAGAGACACAAATATGCATGCAAGGGAAATTAGAGGAAAAATGAAGGAAAACGAGGAAAAAGGAAGAAAAATGAGACATAAATAATAAAAAGGAACCTGAGAAACAATTGACAACTTTTTCCAATATTTGGAGCAGGTGTAGCAAAGGAAAGAGAACAAGCACTTCGACAAGAAAGCAAAGGAAAATGAAAGGAATAAAGGAGAAGTTTGGATCAACAACTTTAGCAGGAGGGTTTTATAGGTAATAGGTTGCATGTGTGATTTCCTAGCTGAGGTGTGAATGCATGGTACATGCATTTGTTTATTTGGTTTATTTGTTGTCATTGGCATGGGTTTTTCCTAGAGTGATAGTGTTTTTAGCCTTGCCTTGACATTTCCTAGATAGTCATAGTGTGATGGGGTTCATTCTTGGTTGAGCTTTGGATTGTTGAAAGGTTTTGGAACCGGGTGAGGTGGTCTTAGGAAAATTCCTCAAGGTATGGTGGAGTAATTCTGAGGCATCCAAGATCGACTTGGTTTTGTGATCTTGGGACCAGTTTAGGTGAGATCAAGGTAGCTTGAGGGTGGAGGTGGCTTAAACTATGGAGTCCTTGGATGATTATGTCTTGGTTTATCCCATGAGATACCACATTCATGCTTAGAATATGGCTCAGGGGTGATCGGTTGATAAGAGATATTTTCATATTGTAATCTATGAGCACTTGTACTTGTTATTATGTTGATTTGATGGTTGATTTTTCATGGTTAATATTCTGGTTATATGTTGGTTATAAGCATGGTTCTATGATGTGCTCTATTTATGACTCTTGTTCATGATTCGATAAGTATTTGAATGGTTGATGAATGCATGGGCTAACAAGTGTTATTTTAGTGACTTGAGAGGGCATTATACCTTCTTGGTGATTCTCATATGAAGTTTAAAGATTTATGATCAGATATGCATTCATGACTTGTAACTTGAATGTTTACCATATGTTTGACGAAATGTCTAATGTGTACTAGGAAATCTAGGTCAAGTTCTTGCTTCAAGTTTGAATGTTTGGAATTTTCATCTCGTTAATTATGATTTTGGAAAGCTACAAGCAGTTCTGGGTAGTGATTTGGAGGCTAGCCTGGAAAAGTGGCTTAGATCTCAAAACCGATGGCTATAAATTGGAGAGTTTAGTTCATAATCACATAGAATCAGGCTTGTGCATGCGATTGGGACCTCATAACGACACTCTTGCCTTGTTATGTGTGCAGTTGGGGGTTAGGCTTGTGAAAAACAAGTTCCAACCCAGGATCTGGTCATCAAAGGTTGTGGACCGAATTTTGGGTGATCTAGTGCTACTGAGGGGTATCAATAAGTTTTCTATTTGTTGGCCCAATAACTGGAGCTTAGAGTTCAGGTCATATCATAGTGACACTCATTTCACATTTACCTTGGAGGGCTTTTAAAAGTGGGTAAATGTGGGAGGGGGAATTACAGATTCATTTCCACACTTGCGTGCACCTATATAAAGGAGTATCATACCACATTTCATCCATAGTCTATATGTAATAAGTGTCTCTCCCACCTAAATACAAGGAGAGTCTAGTGTATGTGTCTAAACACTACCAAAGTACAAACAACTAGTGGATTATGATAGACCATGTCTCCAACATAGAAGTTATTATATTGTACTTCAAATTTGATCTTCCTTACAACCCAATGGTGACAAACTATAAGTTCAAAGGGTAGTGGACATATATCTACTGTATTTTCCATGTATTCGATAAAGCATGTTTCCTTAAGTGGGGGCATGGCCATATTTTCTTTCTCATGTATATAAGCATCCTTTTCCTACCCTAGTATGAGTTGTTCTAGAGGAAAAACTTCCTTAATGTGTACAACATAGAGATATATTGTAACATCCTTGTATACGGGGTTCCTATTATACATACTCCTAAGTGTTAAGAATCTCAACAATAATGTTCTTGTTTAATATATTCTCAATTGATTCAGTGCATTCTTCCTCACCACACCTTACAAGTGGTTCTATGTTAGGTCCCTTTATGAGCTAAAACAAATCTTCTATAATCGAAATATCCTCTAGGGTATCATCCTCCAAAAAAAAAAATGTAGGCTCCCAAATTTTAGTGTCTAGTTTCTATTTTTCAATATCAATCTCCTTTTAGAGTGTGCACTATTTTTAAATTGGTGAAGGCGTGTATTCCATTCATTGATTATTTTTTCTTTTCTAGATGCGAGATTTTTCAATGAAATATTTGATGTTAATTCAAGGGGTACTTAGATGAGTGGAAATTATAATTGTTACAGGAAATTTTGTCACATCAGCCCAAAAGGATTGAAAACTGAATCAATCAACATCCCTGAACACTTTTTCATAATCCCTTTGCAAAGCCTTAAGCATTATTTCTCCAAAAAGTCTGATTTTTTGGGTCTCTCTGCTCAAAAACCATGTTTTTAGCCCCAACACACTTTGCATTCCTGACCACTTGCATTGGGTGCAAGTTGCATAACTGAAAATCTGTGTTGATCAGTGTAGGTTGATCCATTCTACAGGTGCGCTGATTCTATAATTTTGGGAAAATAAAAAATATTTTCGAATATTCTTCATCTAGAAGCTTCTAAGGTGGTTTTAACCATTTACCATGGATAGAGATGTCGAATTCCTATCTGATCCTAATCTAGTGATCTTATCTCTTATCCTTTGAGCTTATCCTCCCTCATACATGGATCTCAAGCCTAGATTGGTAAATCCTAAAATACCATGTTTACCGTATAAATTTATTGTTTCCCATGGAGTCTGGGTTGGATTTTTGGATATTTCTAGTGCCCTCATGTTGCTGCTTTGAGCTTAAAGAATCATCATCTATTTGCATTAGGGTTGAGTGTGAAGGCTTTATTTGTGGCAAGGAAGGACAATACAATTGGGGAGATATCTACAAAATCGACTTCTATATATGGTTGTAACTCTCTCCTTCATTTATTAATACAAAAGCACTATTTTTTCCTATACTTGTGTCATGTTGACGCTTATGTATTTCAATGCCATGTTGAGTCATTGAATAGAGATATTGGATTATGTTATGTGGATATTGTAGTTCTCTTGCTTGTTTTATTCATTGTTGCAGGTTCCATTTATAGCACGTGGAGCTAGGATTGGAGGTTACAAGCGAAGAGAAGAGGAGGACTTGCTACAGGTTCCAGGTAGGTCTCTTTTATTTAGTCTAATCTCTCTAAGGAAAACATTGAAATTTTTTCCCTTTGTTGTTCTAGATCATACCACTAGATCTAGGGAGTTCATTTTTCTCCACATAAGTGAATTTTCCATATAACAAATTGGTGACCATACTCGGGATCAAATTTTCCCCTAGTGGTTTCCTTGGCCTTGGCATTTTTCATCTTTCAAAGAAACATTAATTGACTTATTCAGACAATAATTGAACTCAGGAAAACATATTTTTGATCTTGGTTGGGTTTCTTGTGTTGTGTTTTGACCAAACTTGCCCAGCGCACTCTCTGTTCTGAGAAAAAGCGACCCAATGCAACCTCTCCTATCTGGAATTGCGTTGATGCACACCGATGTCTATTTTTTGCATGCACTAATCCTGTAGAATGCAAAAATTTGCATTTATTTTCCTTGTTCTCCATTCTTCTTTGATTTAGGAGTTTTTCTTGAGTCTTTGAATTTTTCTATGTCTTTGTAAAGCCATCATAGTGTTTACATTTGATTTTTTTTGCATTTGATGAGAGTTTGTTTCATTTTTATTTCTTCTTGTCATTAGGGTTTGTGAACACCTGAGCTTGATTGTTTATTTGATGAAAATACTTTTCATATTACTGTTCTATTATGTGTGAGTTATTTTGGTCAATAATCTGGCTTCATTTTCATTGCATTTAAAATTAAAAGGAAAATAAAAGAAAAATTTTAGTTTCTTAACAGTTTTTTAGTTTTTTTTTCTTTCATTTTTGCAAAAAACTCCCCCCTCAATCACTCAGGAGGGGGGGGGTGTTGAATTATGTATGAGTGTTAATATACTTTGAGTTTCATCTCTTTTTATCATTGGAATTTTCATTTTCTCAAGATAAAAGGAATTTTTTCATAGATTACATTTGCATAGTTTTCAGGGGAATTGTGCATAGATTACATTTCATGGTTTGGCATATTTTAGGGCTTTGAATTACATTGGAATAGTTAAATTGAAAGATATAGTTAGGAAGCTCTTTTTTTGCTGCATCGCTATTTGTTTCCTCCTTCCCATAAATAGATCTTAATCGAAATGAAAGATTTATTTCCATCATGTTAATTGCATCATATGAGTTCAGGTGACATCGTTTTGAGCCTTGGAACTGAAACATAATTGAAGACCAAATTATAAAATTTATTTAGTTAATCTAAGGATAATTTGGAACATTAACGACACACATAGAGGTATAGGATAGAGACCGCATGTTTTGACATATTTAAATGTACGAGTTGTCGTTACTTGCCAACGTTACATTCTGGGGTAGTCAATATTCTACATACGTAAGTATATCAGATCGTTATCCACGTACCCTTGGATATATCGGATGGTGCTCCATGTATGAAAAGTATATCATAATACTTCCTATCATACATGACACATTAGACAACACTACCACAGAATGTGCTTCCACGCATCTCCAGGTATATTTTGGAAGTCCCCTATAGGTTGCTATCCTGCCATAGGTAGCTGAGTCAACTTCCTTGTACACTGTGATAGGCCTAACATAACATTTGGGGAGATTTCCTACACGTATTGGAAACAATATTTCGTAGTTCACAATGATTTGGTAATCCTTATATGCATGGTTACCCTTTTTGTTTTATTTTGTGCCTTTAATTTATAAAATCAATTAATTAACCGCAAAACAACATCCTTACCGTGGAACAACTCCTTATTAGATCTTAGGTTGATAAAGATGGAAACCATTCTTGAGTATACGAATCAAGGAAACCCCTTTGATGTGAATCCTAGTCCTTTTCCTTCTTTTGGAAATATTGGTGCTCCTTATATGGCAACATTGTCCCTTCCCGAATTTACCATTGGTTTACCAGTTTGGTTATTTTCGACCTCCTTGGTTTTGAATGTCCAAACTGCTTCTCAACCAAGTAGTTATTTTGAACAACATAAACCTTAAGATGATCCTAAATTTGACCATTTTCCTTCTTTGCATGTTGTTAATTTATCCTTTTCTTCCTCCTTGCCTGGTGAAAGTCTTGATTCAAATAACCAAGAAACTAAGAAGAAGAAGAAAAGGACGAAGAAGAAGCAAAATAAGTAGGGGGACAACCAAGAAAACATTGCTATGAATTTAACTAATGTTGAAAAAACTTCAAAGGCCTGTAAAGTTAAATTTCTTTGCATGCTATGTAAGGGTGATCACCTTCTTAGAGATTGTCTTGGTATTCCACAGGTGTTAGAAGTGTGGTCCAAAATCTCAGATAAAACCTTGTCATCAACCTATAGAGATCATGATGGTGATAAACCATCAACTAGTGATAGTAAGGTCCATGGGAAAAATGGTAAATCTAAGTTTCCCTGTGGGTTATGTGAAGGGAATCATCCTATTCACCTTTTTCATTATATGGATGAAGCCTCAAAAGTATTGTAAAACCTTACAACTTCTCAGCCACGACTTCCAGACAGTTACACGAAGCTTTCTCCCAATCCTCCACTAGTTTATGAAGTAATTGACTTGAATCCATCTTCAATCAATCCCACTCTCTCTGAAAATGAATCCCATGAGTATGTTCCCATCCAACCATTGGTTGAATTTTTTTTGAATCAATTCCACCTTCAGTTGATCATACTAACACGTTGAGAGTGAAGTTCATACTGCGTAGGTTCTTCTTGTTTCTTTAGATCCTGTCGAAGAAAGGGAAATTTATCCTGTTATCACAGAACCCCCTCCAAGTAATGACTCACTTGGTCAACCTATTCAATAGGTACAATTAATTCAACCTATTTACAACATGCCATATGTGCCAATTAGTCAACTTGTTCTAGGAATGACACAAATTCCATCAGGGCAACCATTACAGGGAATACCCCAAGCTATTTTTGGTCACACAACAACCATGTAATTACCTTATTCAGACCAATATTTCCAAGGTAAACCTTTTCAATAATATCAGGGCTTTCCTAGGACTAGAAAACCTTGTATGGGTTATCCTAATTATTAAAATAATCTTTATCAAAGTGGGATACAAATGTCAGTAGCCAAACCCATCCCATCCTATCCTGGATATCCCTCTTGGGGGTCGTGAACAAGTTATTGGAGAATAGTTCCTTTTCTTGTATCAAGTGTTGGACTGTATTAATCACTATAAAATGACTAAGACGGTACAAATAAATTATCAATCTAGGGACATATTTTATCTCAATGACAGTTGCACTGTCTGTGCTGATACATCAAACCAAAAGCAAATAAAAATAAGGAAGAATCATTGTTGAATCTATTGTTGAAACTTAACACTCATGGAGGAATAAAAAAAATCTACAGGAATGTAATCATGCCTCAATTAAGCGGTACCTAGCACGCCACACAACAATTACACCAGCTGGTATTTCCAATCACATCCGTGTAACAACATAATAATATCTAAACTCAAGAAGATCTACTTATAGCCAGAACAAAAACAACATCACTCCTAATTATACAGTAGATGAAAATATGACACATGTGTAACAATTGTGCAGTTGCTAAGGAGGGCCCTTCCTCCCTAGTAGGGTGCAGGAAGATATAGAAACTAAATGGAAATTAAACCAGACAATGCATGTAACAGCAGCAACGTGGTATCTTTGTATTAATGTGACCAAAATTATAGAGCCAAAAGTAATATTGTTCTCCTCAAACCCACTGAACTCAAGGGTTGAGAGTTATAAAATGGTTACATGTTTAGAAAAATGAGGAACGGATCAATCATGAGAATATTACGATTCTCATGCTGATCAAAATAAGATACATATAGTTATAACCAATTCCTTAATAAAAATTCTGACTTGGAGAATATAGATTACAATCAAAACTGCCTAAAAGTTGTCATCCTAAAATATTATATGTAATGACTTCTGCAGTTGTCATGGAAAATGACAGCTGTAGCGTAACAGAAATTGAGGACAGGTCGGCATCCGGAAGTTGACGATATCCAATCAACAATACAACTGTAACAATAGTTTGTAATAGCGAGTCTGTAACTGCACCATGATGTAACAACATCATAGTGTAACAACTTACTGTAAAAACATATTTTCAACTGATTCTGTACGCCTCATGTTCTAGGTCCCTTGTGCTAAAAATAACATCTGGAAGGACAAAAAAAGACCAAAGAACTTCCTCTATTATTCATCCCAGTTAGCCATAAAAAGGAAAAAATACATCATAATAATTAACAAAACGACAAGATAATGAAATATGGAAAAACGACACTGTTTAAGATAGAAAAGAAGGGAAAAAAGAAAAGGTAGTCCCAAGTTTGGAGGTCACAAGGTAAAAATGAGGGAAACAGATGTAGGAAATGAGTACAAAAATGGCACCCAACATCTCCCGGATTGACACCCATATACAACAAAATCTATCTCAGATATATATTTCTTGAATTGATGAAGTCATAGGCGCCAATTGTATTCATCTGAGCTTCTTTGAGTGCTCCTCAGTTCATGGTAAACAGACTCTTCTTTGGTTATTAACGATTTATGAGACGGTGTTTGTGATGGAGATTTATTCCTAAATTCTTCTTTGATGCTCGTTGAGGCTAATCATGCATCAAAGTGCTTGATGTATATGTGCCTAAGTATCCATTTTTCTTACTTCGTTGTTTTTAGTGTTTTATTGATGTTTTGGGGTTTTATGTTTGATGCTTAGTATGCTACTCTATGCTAAAAAGATGAAGTTAGATCTATGTCAAAAGGGAGAAAATGAAATGTTAATAAATGAATTAAAACATAATTTATTTGCAAGTTATGTTCCTAATTAGAAAATGATGAAAACATAGTCATAATCCATGGATATTACAGCTTCTAAATGAACATTCATGAAATGAAAAGTAACTCAAAACACTACAACTTAATCTGATTCATTTAGTTAGAGATTTGTTGGAAGAGCTTGTGAAAAAGATTAATTCTAATGCAATGAGGATCTCCTAAAACATAAAAGGAAATGTTGAAACAACTTACAACATTACAACTAAATCTCATTCATGAGTTAGAGGTTTATTGAAAGAGATTTTTGAAAGAGATTAATCATAATGTGATAAGGATCTTCTATGAAGCAAAACAATCAATAACTCAAAATATTACAACTTAGTCTCATTCGTGAATTAGAGGTTTATTGGAAAAGCTTTTGAAAGAGACTAACTACAGTATAATGAGGATCTTCGTTTTAACTAAATAACAGAAAATGAAATGCTAATAACTCAGAATATCACAATTGAATCCCATTCATTTAATAGAGATGTATTGGAAGAGCTTGAGAAAGAGACTAACTGCAATATCATGAGGATCCTTTATCTAAGCAAATGACATGAAAAATAATGCTAGCAACTATGATTTCAGAAAGCAATCTAAGTAAGGAAATATGAAAAAACAGAATTGAAAATGACTTATCTAGAAAACATGTAATATCAAAATAAGGGGGCCCTCTGCTACCGATTCGATGTAAATCTTCGTTCCTTGAAGATGCGATCAAAGCAAATCAAAGCATCAAAGAACTACGCTTCTTTATTCATGAAAACAAATCTCGCTTGTCTGCTCTGGCTTTATTTATTGCTAATCTTTCTCTACTCTCTTTCTACCTGGTGAAAAAACACCTCAGCCCATACAGGCAGGAAAATATAAACAATGAGAGTCCATGAATCTCCTCTCTGGGGATTCTGATCAAATAGAAATCAGACTGTACCGTGATCTACTTTATTCTGATAAGAAATGAGACACATATCTTCTTAGAGTTTCAATACAAAAAGGAAATGAGACACATGTCCTCATGATCCCATGATCTTCTCCACTCAAATTCGAATTTGGTTTTGGGAGGCCACATAAAGGTCTTTTAGAAGCTTCTTTTGACCTACACATGTCACAAAACTCATAACACATATATAGATATATAAAACTATGTTAATTTTCTCGTTTCTAATCATAAATTTACTTTAAACACATAAAATAAATAACTTTGGAAGACAAGGATCCTAACCCATATATTTATGAAAATGGTTACTTGATGTAGGGTTTTAGGTCAGATAGTTATGAAATGAGAGCTAAATGGTAATGACATAATGGAAATATGTATGAATATGGAAAACACTTTTGAGACTCAACACCTGGTATTCCTCTATTGGTAGCCAAATCAAAGGGAATTTTAATCTTATCCCAAGCTAGGAAGCGCCAAGGGTCTTTATCACCTGGGCATATCTTGGTACATGTGTAACGACTACCACAAAGTTTTGAAATGAAAACGGGTCCCCTCCAACAACTCAACATTGCTGGCTTCTGTACGCTTCAGACACCCAGTCAGGGCTCGACTCTTCATTAATGAAAAATGATTAAGGCAAAAGTCCATGATGCTTCTTCTGTAAGTGGCAGTAGGTTCCCTTATCCCAAGAGTGCTCAAAATATTTCTAAATTCCCACCTTAATTCAACAACCCATCTCGGTTCTGCTCAGATCCATAATGTTGTCTTTTCTTCATTGGCATCCATAGATTTTGTGGACAGATTCCACTCAATATGATTCCTCATAAATTACATGAAGGCTCGTAACTGAAAATCCCCCATATAGGAGAATATATTTACCACCATTTGCATACTAGCATTCTCCATATGATATGTGCAAAAATAGCTCACACAACAGGTTCTGATCATCAAAATCAGAGGCACGAAAGACATCTACAAAGGTGCGAGTCAAAGAACCCATATAGGGCCTACCTTCCATAATGGCTTTTAACTGAAACAGATAATAGCGTTCCCATAGGAAAATGGGGTAATATGGAGAAGGCCGCCTTCATGCCAACAAATTAAGGGCAAGCTCATAGAGCTTTTGCTTTTCCATAATCAAATCCTGAACTTGTTGTAACAACAGCAGCTGTTCCTTCTGCTTCCACTCTTCCCAGCCTTTCTTCAGTTCTTTCTTTGTCAATTTATCCTGTAAGGCACTTATTTCCTTCTGATGTTATTTCAGTGAAATCACCCCCTCATGAAGGGAGATTTCTTCCTTTTTCCATTTCTGCAATTTGGAAATCAACAAGATTTTCTCGGAACTCCATCCCGCGACGGGACCCAACGTTCCTTTGCATTCAAAATCAATAGTGGGTGTAACAGCCTCTGTTGGATGGGTTTTGTACACCTCTAATTTTGGTTCTTGAGTAACAACAACTTCATCAGTGGGTTCCTGTGTATCATCCCCTTCATTTTCACCTAGGCTAGCCTCTGTGCCCACTGCTGGTTCTTCTGTAACAACAGTGGCCTCCACAGGTTCTTGTGTATCGGCTTCTAGGTCGATTACTATGGAAGGATTTGCTTTAACTATTGGTTCTTGTGTAACAACAGTATCCTTAGTAGGTTCTTGTGGGACAACCTCCCAATGTTCAGTTTCTGTTTCCATTGAGCCGGTGTTTTCCCCACAGACCTTATACCCTGCTGTTGTTAATCCTTGAGAACATGTTGTGCATACGGATACTAAAATTTCCTTTCCCTCGGCTAATATTTGTTTCAACTGTTCATTTTCTTTTCTTAAATTTTCAAGTTCTAAAAGCAGAACATGAGTTTCGTCCTTCCCTGACGAGGAGGGTTCTTTTCCTTCTTCTTCAGATCCTTTTGCCTCTTTCTGCTTCTCAGCTGTGGGCAATGGTTCCATTGGAAAGCTAACTCTCACCCTATGTTTTTTTCGTCTGTCTCAAATTGGCTTTTTAGTGGGTTCTTTTCCAATTCTGACCCTAACGGGCCGGGTCTGGACTTCAGCTTTTGCATGACTTCCTTCCGAAGTCACAACCTGTTTTCTCCGGGTTGTCCTAAGCCTTTTTCATTTAAATTCTTCCCAGCTCCTTCCTTTCTGGCTTAGGGCATCCAACACGATAAATTTGATAAGTCCATGGTTGATCACGCAGGCTTCAGGATGTGTTGTCTTCTTAACCGCCACAACCATATGCTTAATGTTTCCCAATAGGAAAAATGGGAGGTTGATCTTCTGCTGGTGATGAAGACGATTTAGTAAAGGGAAGTGGTAATTGAAGACAGTTGTGGATCTTCCCTCGCAAGTAATGTACTTTATCAGATTCAGGGTGACATATTCCCATGGTTGGGGGAGTGATAATCTATCAACCCCTCTTCCCTTCTTTTCCAACCTTTCCTCTCCTTCAAGAAAATCTCCCTTCAAATAAGGGTGATTAATTTTCCTGTTGAACCATCTTCGTCCTTCAGCTGGGAATGTGGTCACTCAAGAAACCACTTCTTCTGTTACTTCAATTTGTAGGCCCCTAAATCGGGTCTGGTGGTGATTCAAATTCTGAGCGAATTCAATTGCAATAGCCTTGTCTGAGCCTTCCAACTTCTGAAAATATTCAAGCCACCCGACATCCCTAAATACCTGATAAGCTTCTAGAAAATTTTGCAAAGCTTCCATGGAGTCCAGCTCATGTCTTACTACTGCTCCTCCCATCTTGTTGTTATTCTGAATCACCCCTTAAGCTCGACCAACTGTAATATTTCCGCACTGCTTGTTTTCTCTCAACACCCTACTCTGCTTATCCAGGATGAAGAATTTCGGAGGAGGATATAAGACTTCAACTAAGGGAGGTGATGAGAGGTGGCAAGATTTTTGAATTACTAAATCGTACTTTGCACATTCCTACATTAATGTCTAATTATGGAAAATAACGGGCTTTAAGTACAAATGCCTTTTCCAGTCGGATTTGGTCATAATTGGCTATCGTGCTATTTAATTTGATGCATGCGGGGTTAATGATGGTTTTAAGACTATGGATTTCTTGCAATGATTATGAGATTTATCCCCACCCCCCAACTTTAATGGTGACGACCGCCCACGGCCGTCACGGGAATGTGATAACTTGCCATTAATCATTAAATTATTAAATGATGATGTTACCCTTTTAAATGACGTACCTGCGACGATTGTGAAGGAGGAACTTTAATGTGATTGGCGTAAATGCTTCCAGTGATTGTGGAGGTCACGCTTGACTGTTGTAATTATTTCTACATGTCAAGATAATGACGAGATAGGAAACACTGTTCATGGCTGTCAGCTGTTACATGTGTAATAGCCAAGACAACCATTGTGTTATTCTTCATAAAACATGATGATTAGGAAAAATAAATACAGAAAAGAAACAAATAAGTAACATCATCTTGTAAAATATGTCAGGAAGGAAAGATGATGTTTTGAAAAAGGGAAAAAAACTGGGTGTAACAGCCGTCACTGAAGTGGTTTTCAACTATTACAAATTGTCTGATTGCACCCCGAAAAGAGGTTTTCAAAGTCATATTTTTATCGTTATTATTATTATTATTTTAAAATAGGTGTAACAACTTCGACAAGAGTGGTTTTCAACTACTACAATTATTGGAATTTCAAATTTTAGGCTACACAGGGGAGCATTCCCTTGCTGCTATAACATAAAGGTCAGAGTCCGTGACAATGTTAACAAATGATTCATTCGAAGCAGGTTGATGATATAACCTCAGGCGGTGTCCATTAACTAGTAACGATGTCTTAGCACTATCAATGGTAACCAACTGTACAGTCCCATTGTCAAATACCATGTCTACTTTGTAAGGACCTAGCCATTTGGTGCAGAGTTTGCCTTTGAAATCCTTGAATCTTGAATCGTACAAGAGAGCCCAATCTCATTTCTGAAATTTATTCTTCTTAATGAACCTGTCATGCCATCTAGCTCTTTATTGTTGAATGATCTCTGTCTTCTAAATGGCAGCCAACCGTTTCTCTTCTAAATCATTGAGCTAGTTCAATCTTTGTCTTTGCACTGTGCTTAAATCTAGATTGACCTGTAATGTTGTTCTCAATGTATTTATTTAGAACTCTATGGGGAATAAAGGATTCTTACCATTCACAAATTCATACGGTGAGAAACCTGTAGTATTCCTCCATGTTGTTATGTAAGCCCACAACACCTCTAGAATTTTTTCGGCCAAATTTTTTCGGTGGTTGGCTACTGTATTTGTTAAAATTCCTTCAATGACTTTCTTGGTGCTCTCCACTTGACCATTTTCTTGTGGGTGATAAGGTGAAGTGATCATGTGATGAATTCCATACTTCTCAACCAGTTTCTGGATCAAATGAGATGTAAATAGAGGTCCTTCATCCATCACTATCTCCCTGGGCATCCTGAAGTGAACAAAAATATCTTCGAACAGGAAGTCTAAAACAACTTGCTCTGTAGCTCTAGTTAGTGCCTTCGCTTCACCCCACTTTGTGATGTAGTCAGTGTAGACCAATATGTATGATCTTTGTTGTGATGAAGGATTAACTGCACCTACAAAATCCAGGGCCCATTTCTCAAATTTCTCTCTCATCATCTGAGGTTGTAACGACATCTTGTATTATTTCAGAGGCTGGCCCATCCTTTGGTAGCTATCACATCCCTTCACAAAATTCTTGGCATCCTGGAATATAGTTGGCTAGTAGTACCCTATTGAGAGTACTTTATACCCCGTCATCTTGTCTGCGAAGTGCCCTCCAAGGGGTTCCTCATGACAAACTTTCAAGATATCAAAACCTCATGTTCACTAACACAACGCAAAATATGAAAGTCTAGTCCGGTGTGAAAGGGATTTCCCTCTATTTAGGAGTAAGTATCGCTCTGTTGTATGATCTTCCTCTTTTCTCTGGAAGAAAATTAGTGTGGGAATTTTCCTGCAGCAAGATAGTTGGCTATATCTGCATACCATGGTGAGTGAGTAGATATGGGAAAAAGATATTCATCTAGAAAAGAATCCTCAGTAGGAGTGTAGTTATCACCTATAGTTAACCTAGAAATAAAAGCAACAACCACATTATCTTTTCCAGGTTTATCTAAAATAGTGATATCAAATTCCTGTAACAGAAATAAACATCATGTAACTCTACCATTGGTAACAGGTTTATTCATTAAAAATCGAATTACAGCATGGTCAATGTGTACAAGTACTTGATACCTGGTGATGTAGTGCTGAAATTTGTTGATAGCATGCACTACTGCTAGGAATTCCTTCTCAGTCACTGTGTAGTTGAGCTCATCTGAAGTTAAATTCTTGTTGATGTAATAAATGGCATAAGGTTTCTTTTCCTCCAGCTGCCCCAAAACAACACCCACAACTATGTCAGATGAATCCGTAGCGATATAGAATGGAAGTCTCTAGTTTGGTCCTCGCAAAACAGGTGTTGCTGTTACACAATTATTTAACTTAAAAAAGGCTTGCTCACACTTCCCTGTCCACACAAATTCCGCATCTTTCATGAGAAAAGAAAATGAAGGAGATGCAATCTTTGAAAAATTTACTATAAATCTCTTGTAGTACTATGCATTTCCTAGAAAGCTACGTACCTCTTTTTGAGTTCTAGGAGTTGGGATTCTCGAGATCACCTCAATTTTTGTAGGGTCAACCTTAATTCCATCTGCCAAAATGAAATTTCCCAAAAGGATCCCCTCGGTCATCATCATGTGGAATTTCTTCGTGCTCAAAGAAGAAATAGTTTGTTCACAATGTTCCAGTACCTTTTCCAAATTAACTAATACTATTTCAAAGGCATCCCCGTAGGGTGTAAATTCATTCATGAATATTTCAAGACATTCATTCAGGAGATCTGAAAAGATACCCAATATTTCCCTTTGAAAAGTTGTTAGCGCATTGCAGAGGCCAAACGGAAGGACTTTGTATGCAAAGGTGATGAGCTCCATCATTAGACATGTGTTGGAGGGGTTAATGGTCACCTTTTTTCCTTCTTAGATCTATTTTCTTGCATTTTTATTATTATTTGGTTTTATGATGCTAGTATAGGTGGTGATTAATGCTAACATACTCTGAGTGCCTAATATGAGGTTGAGTGCAGAAAATCATGATTTATTAAGCATTTTTTAAGGATTTTATCATAAAGACTTGGAGGAGACAACAAGGAGAAATTATTGGAGGATTGTCCACCCTCCTTAACTCTCAAAGGTAGCCAAAGGATCCCAAAGATTCTCTCTAGCAATTTGAACTCCAATGGAAACCAAAGGATCCCAAGGATTCTCTCCAGCAATTCAAATTCTAGAGGCATCCAAGCAACTCAATCTTTGTTTACTTGGAGTCAAGTGGACTCAATCACTATTTTATAGGGGGTTGTTGGTAACTGCACTGTAGAGTAAATAGAGTAGAGCTAGAGCTATGAATATTTAGTCAATTCCAGTCGATTCTAGTTGAAACTTTGTTGCAAGCTATTGAGCTTTTTACTATTTTACTCAGTGATCAAACTTTCAAAGATGTATGAGGTTATTCTTTAATGAAATGAGCAGAATAATTTCGTTTGACTGATTTAAGTTTTAGAGAGCTAGGCTCGTGGGTTAGGGCCCAATCCATGCGCCTCAACCTCTCTGTTGTCACTATCTTTTCCTTTCTTCCATTAAGCTAGTTTTCTTTCTGTCATTCAATTAGTTCTGCTTCTCATAGTTTCATCGCTGCTTAGTTTTTGCTTTCAGTGTGCTGTTGTAGTTTTTAATTTGCTTGTGAGTGATAGAATAGAGGAGAAAAATCAAGAAAATATGTGGATCAAGACCCCCTTCTCATCTCTGTCAATAGAGCTCGAGGAGGGCGAACCTTCCCACAGGACCAAAAACTGCTTTCTGTTCACTGTTTTTTCACGCATTTCCTCTATTTTTCATACATGAATCCGCAACTTTTTTTATAGGAATAAGCATCAAAATCCCTAGGAATATCATCAAGCCATCCCGCTTCATTTCCCAGCTTTGTTCTCATGCCTGAGCACTGATGTTGTGCCTCCATTTCCCTCCTTTTTCTCTTATTTGCATCTATCACCCTTTTCATTCCCAAAACGCTTGAAAAGAATTAGAATTAGACCTCCGCCCCTTTCTCCTCTAAACTCCCACTCACCGTACCTCGCTCCATCTCAAATCACAAATCACTTGTGATCTTTGTTAACGCTCTCTCATTCCAAGCCCGAATGCGATATCCCTTTCTACTTCCCTTCACTGCTTTTTTATTAAAAATAGTCAAAAACATTAGAAACCATATTTTTTTCCCTTTGGACTTACCATTGCTCCTCATCGCAGATTGCATCGTTTTCCCGTTTCCTTTAAGACTTACTGCTTCCAAACGCCAATTGCGATATTTCGATCATGCTCTGTCGCCATCCCCACCGCCACGCCATGCATCACAACCGCACTTTGCACCTTTTCCTTGTTTCTTTAAGACTTACCGCTTTCAAACGCTGATTGCGATATTACGATTGCGCTCCGCCATCGATCCCACTGCCACATCACCCATAGAAACTGCACGTTGCACCTTTTCCTTATTTCTTTAAGACTTATCGCTCCAAACGCCGATTTCGAACTCCTCCGCATCGAAAATCGCCTTTCGTAGTTTTTGTTTTGATCCTGTTAACCTTTACTACTCCAACCCTGCGACATTGCGATTGCAATATCGCAGATCGCACTTCTATCGCCAATCATAACTCTGCCATTGCATATTTCAATAATTCCGCTCCAAAAGCATCTTGGCGCCATATCATAAGGTTTTATAAGGATTAAACCCTCGCTTTCCACTCCTATGCCCTGTTTCATGTGTTAAGCCCTCCATTACCCTCTTTAGCCCTTTTCTTTCCTCCAAGCTGTAAAATCAACACTTTTTCAATTAGGATTAAGTCATGGATAGGTTAGTTGCATGGGTGGAAGCATGGTAGATAGACCATAGAATAAATAGAGTGCATTTAGCAGTTTGGCCAAGTTAAGTGTGTTTTAGAATTAGTTTCCTTTTTGCCATTTATTTTCAACAATTTAGTTTAGTTTCTTTTCAATCATTCCATTTTCTGCAAATTAAATTAGTTTCATTCCTGTAATTCCTTTCTAGTAATTTAGTTTAGTTTCCTTTCCGTCATTTTCTTCCAGCAATTTACTTTCCAGTCCTTATCATAGTTTAAGAAATAACACCCTTTCATAGAGCAGAAGAGGATGACATGAGCAGAATGCATCTGTTGTGTATATAGCATTGCCGCCTCCAAGTTTGTACGAACCCCAAGTTGATAAAGTAAAGTAGGGCAGCCCCTGGGATTTGTAGCACTCTTAGTGCAATAGTAGGGCTCACCACTTTTTGGCGCTGTTGCCGGGGAGGTGTCTAGTAGATGCTTTGATTTTGTTTTTAGCATTCTTTTGTGCTTTCCTTTATTTTCATGTTACTTCAAAAATATTGAAAAAATACAAAAATATCGAAAAAATACAAAAATATCTCATTTTCATGCCTCATAGGACTAGGAATACTCAAAGACAAATATTACCTAAAACCCCCACATCACCTCCTAACCACCCTTCACTCTTCTTCATAGGCAGTGAGATTGAACCCCCTATAGGGGAACCTTATGAATATTTTGAGGATCCTATTGGGGAAGAACAAGAAGACCTTGTTTCAACTGAGGGAACTTCTTCACCTATCTTAACCATGGATGGGATCTAGAGAGCATTTCCCATAAGAGAGGTAGATGAAGAAACTAATATGAAGAACATTAGCCCCTCAACTCTTCCACACTTTCATGGAGTTACCTCTGAGGACCCTGACACATTCATATTTGAATTTTTTGTTGTTGTAGAACTTATGAATATACCTCTAATGATCAGAAGTTCAAGCTATTCCCATCCACCCTTAAGGATGCAACCTTGCACTGGTTCATGGGTCTGCCTGGGGATAACATCACTACCTGGGCACAAATGGAAGAGACCTTCAGCAGAAAATACAAAGGCTACTGTGGGTCCAAGGAAACTAAGGATGAGATCTTTAGGATGACTCTAGGGCCGGATTAATCCTTAGAGGACTATGAAGAGAGGTTTCAATTGAACTATAAGAGAGCCAATTGTATTCTTGATCCTAACTCACTTAAACTTGTACTTCTTCAAGGGATCATTGAAGAGATGATAGAAACCTTGAATATGTTATTAGAAGGAGATATCTACCAAAAACCCCATGAAAAAATAAAACCTATCTCTCAGAACCATTCTAGGGAGTTTAGGAAGAAGGGTAGAGCTAGCCAAAGTACGCATAATAACCCTCCCTCTTCCACCTTCATAAAACATGAGATTGGAAACATGCTAGAGGACTTCAAGAGTGACATGCTGCACACCTTTGATTTGCAAATGGACACAATGCAGGTCAAAAGGAAGCAAGAGGAAGTAGAGAGAGCCCTGGACATATTTTGTCCTAGATGTACCCGGAAGCACCCAAGAAATGAGTGTCCATTGAGTGTCATAGAGGTTTTCTTAGTCTTTGAAGAGAATCATGCCATAGACAAGTGTCCCTCCTTACCTGGACTTAAGGTTGTATATCAAGGTGGGGAAGTAATGCCAGAGAAACTCTGTCTCATCAACCAGAGAAGGCCTCAAGGCCCTCAGCCATATCAACAAGGCATGTAAGGTGCACCTAACTCTCACTATCACAACAATCAGAGTGCACCCATGCAATCTTGGTACACCCCCACTCCTCCATCCTAGTCTACACCTCCTACCTATCCTTACAACCCTTCATATCATTCTCAGCTAGAAAACCAACCATTCTAGTGGTATGTTCCACAACAACCTTAGTGGAATAATCCATCCCAAGGGTGGAGGCATAAAAAAAATCAACCACCTGCTCTAATGCCTCCACCCCAACCTCAACCTTAGCTTACTCATGCTGCTCCACCTAGGCTACCCAAAATACCTACACAACCCAATCCGAACTCGAACAATAGACCAGCACAACAGGCTCCCAGTGGAGAAACATCCTATCCAGCTTATGCTCTGGAGATACAGGAGGTTAATCTCAGGTCAGGAAGATTACTCCAAAACAACCATCCTCCATCTCTACATGTAGAGGTTGAGGAGGAAAAGGAAGAAAGTAACACTCAGATCCAACAACCTCCTTTTCCTGAGCGCTTGATCCACCCTAGTCAACACACCCGAGAGGAGACTAAACTCCTAGGAGAATTTGAAAATTTGTGTGTAAAGATACCACTTCTCCAGGCCATTAAGGATGTCCCTATCTACAATAGCCTCATCAAAGAAAAGTGCTTCAAGAAACCTGGGAGAAGGAAGAGAGATACACCCAACATCAATGTGGTAGGACAATTGTCTGACCTAATGCTGGGAAGGGTGATATTTCCAAAGCACTCGGACCTTGGTAGTCCATTTGTTGATGTGCATGTAAATGGTGTCATAGTCCCCAACACTCTGATTGATCTAGGGGCTGACATCAATGTCATGACCAAGGAAACTATGTTGAAACTTAATCTCTAAGGGACTTTAAGGAAAACCACAACAATTCTGCAACTTGTAGATCGGTCCATAGTAACTCCGGAAGGAATTGTTGAGGATGTCATGGTTACCATTGACTCTTGGGAGTATCCTATAGATTTCCTTGTCCTGCAACCAAAACAAATTTTAATGGTTATCCTCTCATCTTAGGGAGACCTTGGTTAACCACTACAGATGCTTATATTAGTTGTCAGGCCGGAAACATGACTATGAAAAATGGGCCTTTGTCTAAAAAACTAGTGTTATATCCTCCAGCCCAGCCTTCCATTGATCATGATCTCCCTATATGGTTGGAGGATGGAGAAGATGAGTTATATAACACTTCCCCCATGTGTATCGTAGATGTTATTCTTAGAGGGGGGCAACTTGATGAAGATGAACTCATCGACCATGCCATTCAAAACCAATCCTCCACTGACATTCCTTTCGAAACCTTAGTCAAAGAGTCTGAAAACCAACCTTGGATGGAAGTGCACTTAGTTGAGTCGACCTCTGAAACCACCAAGGCTATTGAGTTTGGCCCATCCAGATCTTTGAAAATCAACCCAAACCTCTCGAATGAAGAAGAGAAGCAACTATGCCAGCTTTTGAAAGAAAATCATAAAGCTTTTTCTTTGGATTAAAAGGAAATGAAAGGGGTGCATCCTTCAATATTCAGACATCACATTTACATCAAAGAAGGATGAAAGTCTGTGAGACAAAGCCAAAGAAGGATGAACCCGACTCTGAAAGACATAGTCAAACAAGAGCTGCAGAAACTATTGGATGCAAGGTTCCTATATCCTATATTCGACAGTGAGTGGGTATCTCCTCTTGTCCTAGTCCCGAAGAAGAATGGGAAGTGGCGAATTTGTGTTGATTATCGAGAACTTAACAAATCCACCAAGAAATACCATTTCCCTTTTCCCTTTATAGACCAAGCCCTGGATGGCCTTGCGGGGAAGAAATTATTTTCCTTCTTAGATGGGTTCAGTGGGTACAATCATATTCAAATCAACCCTAAAGACCAGGATAAGCCAACTTTCACCTGCCCTTGGGGTACCTTTGCTTCTAGATTCAGAGCCTTTGGGTTGTATAATGCCCCATCTACCTTCTAAAGAGCTATCCTGAGCATATTTTCTGAATTAGTCCATGACTCTGTTGAAATCTACATGGATTATTTCACACCATACGGGGGTGACTTCCAGGAATCTCTCTCCAAATTGGGTAAAGTAATAAGAAGGTACATTGAGATGCATCTCTCCTTGAGCCCAAAAAATTATGAATTCCTGAAGAAAGTAGGGTTATGTTAGGACACTCCATATCCCAAGCAGGAATACAGGTAGACCCAAACAAAATCACCATCATCAAAAGGGTATCTTCTCCTCAAAAGCAGAAAGATGTTAGGGGTTTCTTAGGCTTAGATGGTTACTATAGAAGGTTCATCAAAGATTCCAGTAAGATATCTTCACAATTATTTGGGTTATTGTCCAAGGATTCTGATTTTATTTGGTCCGATCCTTGTCAAGAGGATTTCGAGCTCATTAGGGAACAATTGACTACTACCCCCATCATCTAAGGTCCAAATTGGACTCTGAATTTCCACATCCACACTGATGCATATAACAAAGCTCTAGGGGAAACATTAGGAAAATTAGAGGTCAAAATCCCTTATGCAATTTATTTCATCAACGAGAATTTGTCCAAGGCCAAGCTGAATTATACTGTTACTGAGAAGGAGATGTTAGCCATTTTCCATGCATTGAACAAGTTCAAGAATTATGTAACTGGATACCGGACCTTTGTCCACACTGACCATGCAGCCATCAAGTATTGAATGAACAAACCGAATGTTAATGCTAGGATAATTAGACGGTTGTTACTTTTGCCACATTTTGATTTGCCTATTATTGATAAAACTAGAAAATAGAATGTTGTTGCAGATTTTTTGTCCAGGTTAGCTCTCCCTATAGGTGAAGAAGGAATGATGGATGACTAGTTTCCAAATGCGCATCTCTTTTCTATATCAACACTCTCACCATGGTTTGCTAATAGAGGCAACTACTTGGTTGCTGGGAGACTCCCTCCTATTATTTCATTAAGGGAGAGGAGAAGAATCATCATAAAAAGTGCCCATTTCACATGGATTGGGGGAAACCTTTTCAAGCTAAGCCCTGATAAAATCCTAAAGAGATGTGTGAGGGAGGAAGAAGTTTTTGATATCCTCTCTGCATGTCATGACAACCCACATGGAGGCTATTTTGATGCAAAGAGATATGCTTAAATTTTTTTTCAAGCATGATACTATTGGTCTACCCTTCACCAAGATTCCAGAAGATACATCAGCAGGTGTGACCAGTGCTAAAGGATGGGGAAACCCACGCAAAGGGATGAGATGAATTTTCTCCCTCAGGTGGCTCTTGAGCCATTTGAAAAGCGGGGCATGGACTTTATTGGACCTATCGATCCACCATCCAGACAAAAGAAGTATATCATAGTCTGCACTGATTAACTCACAAAGTGGGCTAAAACAAAAGAAGTGAAGGTAGAAACTAAGGAGGAAGTAGCAGAATTCCTGAGGGAGAATGTGTTTTACAAGTTTGGGTACCCCAGAGAAATAGTCACTAATCAGGGAGCATAATTCACCTCTCACCTCATTGATAATATTTTGAGGAAGCACAAGATTAAGCATAGAACTTCTACTGCCTATCACCCTGAGGCGAATGGCCAAGTAGAAGTGACTAACATAGCTTTAGAGAGCATCCTCACCAAGGTTGTAAGCAGAAGAAGAAAATATTGGGCAGACAGTTTGGTGGAAGCTACTTGGGCCTACAACACTACTTGGAAGACAACAACAAGATTCACTCCTTATGAACTAGTCTATGGTAAGAAAGCTCTACTTTAAGTTGAGTTTGAATTCACTACTTTAACAATGGCTACTAAATTAAATCTAGATCTATCAAATGCCCAAAAAGAGAGGTTGTTGCAACTAAATGGATTGGATGAGTTAAGAATGCAAGCACTTGATCACACGGAGGTAGTTCAGCTGCAAAGGAAGGTCTAGCATGACAAGAACATCAAATAAAAGACCTTCTAAGAAGGAGAATGGGAACTGTTGTATGATTCAAGGTTTAAATGTTTCAAAGGCAAGATGATGACAAGATGGTTGGGACCTTACACAGTGGAAAAATGTTTTGATAATGGTGCAGTTCAAATAAGAACCATATATGAGGAAGGAATCCCCTTGCTTGTCAATGTTCACAGACTTAAAATTTACAAGAAGCCTTTGTCAAGGGCAGACTTCGTAAATTCAATAAGCAGAGAGGTGTATGTGATGGGAAACTACATATTTTCCCACACCTCTTGGAAAAAAGAAAAAGAAAAAAATAATAAATAGGGTGAAAACCTCTCCGGGGCACCTAAGGCAAGACGGTGGGTTGAAAGCCTCGATGGAGGCAACTCACTTGCTCAAAAAAAAAGAGAGAATAAAGACCCATGGGTGAAAACCTCTCTGAGGCGCCTAAGGCAAGTTTGTGGGTTGAAAAACTCCATGGAGGCAGCCCAATTACTTTCAAAGAAAAAATAAGAAGAAGAAAAAAATACATCTACATCTCTGTGTTTTATGTGTTTGTTGTTTTATAGGTTATTAATGGTTTCTGGAAACACAGGGAAGCATTCATCTTATTTTATTTTCTTCTCTTTTACCATCCATCCCATCATTCACTCCATTCATTTTTATAACTTCCTCCATCACCTCCATGCACCACATTCCTCCATTCTTGAGCATAATTTAGAAAGGAAAGAAAAACACAGGCTGTTACAGACATTAGGGAATTCCTACAATGTAGATATGTGTTCTTGAACAGTAAGAAAAACAAGGGAGAAGCTCATGAAGCATACCCCAGGAAGGATAAGAGTGCCACCCCTGGCATCTGGAGCACCCCCGATGCAGCATATACAATGGGAGGGAACATCAAGGAAAGATCAACGACTGAATCAGAGAGTTGCTCATTCAGCGATCTGCTCACTTAGAGAACATAAAAATATTGAAGCACACAACATCTAAAAGGTTTGTATCCTTAATCCAACTCCTGTAAATGCCTTGGAAACGACAAGTAAACTCAGGTATAGCTTCTCACCCCTTTTTATGCATCCATAACAGACAAAATAATTAAATTTGTAGACTTAGAGTTTAAGGAGCAGAAAGGTGGTCAGTTAGCTTGGCCACCATCATGAAGTATGACTAGGGAGAACTGCAAAGTCACGTCACCTAGGCATGCAAAATAAAAGAATTTAAATCAAGTGGAGTAGAGGAGAACGAGGGGAGGAAGCACGCAGTCCATCATGAATTAATAGGGAGAAGGACGCAATTGTCTACAATAGAAACTGGAGCTGAGCCGAGTTACATAAGCACTCCCAAATTAGTTGCGCAATCTAATAAAAGGAGATCCCATCTCATCCAAACTAGTAAATTGATCATTTTTGAGGGAAAGAGACCTAAGGGAGCCACAACACAACAATACCGAGAGAGGGCTGCGTATTTGAACAGTGCGCAACAGCTGCAGCAGAACATCATCACCCTACCCGTTGCCTGGTCCTCTTTCGTAAATATGATTAGGGAAGCTTTTATAGCATCCCAAAGAAGGTAGGATTCCACTCCTATCCTTAGAGAAGATGAAGAAGAACAAGGAGAATAAGAGGAAGAGACAAATATCCAAGAAAAATAGAAGAGATGGCCATAGAAGTCATAGAGATAGCAGAAAATGGGCAAGAAACAGACTCACAACACAACACCACATCCCCTTAATACAAAGAGGTAGTTTCTACCATAGCTCACTACGAGCATAAAGAGAAAAGGGAAGAACTTTATGTATTTCAAAGCTGACAAGAGTCAGAGAGAGCTAGAAACTCCTCCCACGAGCCTGATTATCATTGAAGAATCACAAAGGGAGGAGGAAAGAATTAAATAAATAGTTCTGAAGGAGCAGGTACAGAAGGCACAAAAAAATAATGTAGCATTGAAGGAGCAATTGCACGAAAAAGGGGAGCAAGTAGCCACCATGTCAGACTTATGCATAGAAGCCCTTCAACACAGTTTCCCTTCTAACTCATATGTTGTGTACTTGAAGGAGAAATGGCTTCTATTTCAAATCAAAACTCTGGCCTCCAATGGATCACTACCTTTCCAAGTTTGTAGGAAATTCATGAATTTCTACAAGCAAGCTAACATAACTGATTAGGCAAAGATGGAAGAGTTTTATGTGCATAACCTTGTGCTGACAAATCTGGATATTTGGGACCCCAATCCTACAATGGGGGATATGCAGTTGATGGCTCTAGTATCTTGGATGGTGAATGAGGACACTAGAGCAAAAGAGATATGGAGGGTCATAGGAAGAAGAAATACAAAACCCTTATATATCAGACTAGAATTGTTCAGCCATCGAGGAGTCACCCTTAACCATCGAGAGATTGAAAGGGACCCTACACTAGTTGAAAGATACCTTCAGACTCAAACCCAGGTGATAGGCCACTTTGATGATTTTTCTAGGTAGATATAAGATGAGTGCATTATTTCCAGCCAAAGGAGATGGAACAACCTCCCTCACAGCCTCAAGAACAGGGAGTACCATACTCCAGAAAGACTGAGGGGTGCATTGGAAAAGACCATTATATAAGAGGGCCATGCAGGCAAAAAAGATCTAATGGTTGGGACTGAAGTTCAACCCACCTTTGCTGCTGGGGCTGAATGACGAAAATGACACAGATGCACAAGATAGAGAATGGGAGAATGCAAAAAAGAATAATGGTTTTTAACCCCTTGGGGAAACTCCCACACTTCTTCCCCAGGAAATCAGGAGGGCTATCGAAGCCTTGAAGGAAATGCATGAGGAGGATTAATTTCTCAGAGGATGAGAAACCATTTAGTAAGGGGGTGATGATGAGCTCCATCATTAGACATATTTGGAGGGGCTAATGGTGATGTTTTTGCCTTCTTAGATCTATTTTCTTGCATTTTTATTATTATTTGGTTTTATGATGCTAGTATAGGTGGTGATTAAGGCTAAAATACTCTGAGTGCCTAATATGAGGTTGAGTGTAGAAAATCATGATTTATTAAGCATTTTTATAAGAATTTTATCATAAATACTTGGAGGAGATAGCAAGGATAAATTATTGGAGGATTTTCCACCCTCCTTAACTCTCAAAGGTAGCCAAAGGATCCCAAAGATTCTCTCCAGAAATTCGAACTCTAAAGGCAGCCAAAGGATCCCAAGGATTCTCTTTAGAAATTCGAATTACAGAGGAATCCAAGCAACTCAATATTTGTTTACTTGGAGTCAACTGGACTGAGGGTAAACCCACGAAGGTGGGTTACATTTTTGTGAGAATCGGGGGCAGAAAAGTGATTTTTCCAACAGTTCGGCCGAAAATTTATAAAATTTCGGCTGGAATTTCGAAATTAGTTCGACCGAACTCATTTTTCCGTTTACATTGATGGCGTATTGATGGCGTGTGCAAACATATTTTTGGTCGGAGATGAGAAAACCGAAAACTAAAGTTTGGTTGGAATATTTGTTCGGCAAAACTTTTAAAATAATCCAACTGAACTTTAGTTTATAAATAAACCAACCTAGAAACATGGATGGGTTTTGGGATTATTACCGTTGTTTGCTGTTGTAGGGTCACAGGCGCAGTTGCAGGTCACATGCGCAGGTGAGAAATTTGTTGGTGTTGGTTTTCTGTTTTGTTTTTTTTTTTGTGAATTTTTTTATTGTTGTTTTTCCATTCTGCTATTTTATTTTTATAGTTGTTTTTTTGTTTTGTTTTGCAGGTAATTTGTAATCCATGACGTTCTCGACCTCCTGCTTGTCTTCTCGTTGCGGCCTCGACATCTTCTTCTCATTGCGGCCTCGACGTCTCCAAATTTCCAGTTTCCTATGTCTCTGAATTGTCAAATTATTGTGTAAATGTAATTTTCTGAAGTCCAAGTTTTAGCCACTACATGACTCCTCTCTGATGAATTTTTTGGACCTTCCCCATTTTGGTAGCACCGGTGAAGTTTCCCGACGTACACAATTGTTTCTAAATTGCATCTAATCAAAATAACAACCACTTAGGATATTAATATGAGCATATGCTTAGGATTTAATTCCATGGTCATTCTATGCTTCTATAATTTCTTCTGTGTATTCTATAATTTAATAATAAATTTAATTACCTCTCAGTCTCATGTACTACCCAATCGGGTGCTCCCTCGACCCACAAGATTATATACATGTTTCAGGAAAGGACTAGTCTAGCCTCGAAATTTGTCTAATGTTGAACTAACCTTGCCTTACATAGTCAGTTTCTTGACCTATCTGCCATGATTTTTTTTTGTTTCTTCTTCTTCTCAATATTGACTCTATATGTGATACATTATTTCTTTATATTTTAAATAATGCAGAAAAATCTCCTCCTATTAGCTGCTTCTTTCATAAACACACATAATCTTGTTTATTTTAATTTTGTATAACAACTCCTATCAAATTTTCCAGTTTTTTTCTAGAATTAAAATATACCATAATACCTTAGTCACAAAACCATTATCAAGACCACAATACTTATTTGGTTAACTTAGATAGTCCAGGAATTCTTTTAGGAATAAATCTCTCCTCCCTTCCTATGAGACCAGAAATTACATCTTTGTCTCCCCCAAGCCCCGATACTTCCAGAACAATTTTGTGCCAAGAATATTATATACGTAATAGTTTGAGTCTTTTATAAAGCAATTTTTTTTATTCTCTTAGCAAGAAAGGAGTATTAGCAAGAAATAAGGTCAAGCCCTGATCAACCTACCTACCTTATTGGGTTTACCAGCCATCAAAGGTTTCCCAGAAAGGACCGAAATTTCACCAGTGACCTGCAACCATATTCTATCTGTTTTATACTTAAAGGCTTCAATTTCGCACTTCTACATTTCATAAACTGCGCTCTTCCACAGAGATTTAGGTTTGACCAAGTTCTCTTATCTCCTACTACCTCTCTTGCTGGGAAAACTAACCTAGATATGCTTTAGGACTGCCTATATCAGTAGGCCCAACAAAAGAGAATTCCACCAGTAGTAAGCCAGTTCTTCAATCTTCACAAATTTCCAATTTAGTAATAAATTAAGCCATATCAGAATTTGTAAAAAGGGGTTATTCATTATGTAATAACAGTGATTAGTATCCCAACCATTTCAAATTTTGGTTACATATAATACTAGTGATTACAAAGCTTGTAATTAGTGTAATGTCTGTGTTACTGGTTTGCTTATACTAGTCTGTTACCCTTCATCCTAGTTGATACCTTTTGGAATTCAAAATAGTATGTTACCCTTCAGAAATACCTTTTGGAATTCAATTGCTTGAACAAAGAATTCTATTGCTTTTGAGGTCATCAGTTTCATTTTAAAAATATTTTTCAATTGTTTTTGAGGTCATTTGTCTCATTTTTAAAATATATTTCAATTTTTTTTGAGGTCATCTGTCTCATTTTAAAAATATTTATCAATTCGCAATTTGTTGTGGGTGCAAAATGTGTGGGTGTTGATGGTCTCTGCGTTCATTTACACAATGTGTACCCAATTGCAAGAAAATAATTGCAAGGAATGACTTATTCAATAACTAATAAGTTTATCCCAAAAAATCCACAGACTCGAGAGGAATAACCCAGACTCTTTGAATCATCCTAACCAAGATCATACCAAATGAGTCCAACTCTGTTGCAGGTTGAACTTAATTTGATTTTAGAATTTTGAAATACTGATACCTGAGTTTTTTATTTTATTTTATTTGTTTTATCTGATTCTAAAATATTCTTTCTTAAAAGTTTTAAATTCTCTTTAAATTGCAGGTTTAACTTAATTCATATTGTAAATCTCAGAAATACCTTTTGGAATTTCTTTACTTGAACAGAGAATTCTATTGTTTTTGAGGTCATCTGTCTCATTTTAAAAATATTTTTCAATTGTTTTTGAGGTCATCTGTCTATTTTTTTAAATATATTTCAATTGTTTTTGAGGTCATCTGTCTCGTTTTTAAAATATTTTTCAAATTTGCAATTTGCTGTGGGTGCAAAACGTGTGGGTGTTGACGGTATTTAGGATAAATTTCTTTAAATCTTATTTTTTCCCCTCTATTTTTGGGATTTTGTCTCTAAATTGTTTCTAATTAATTAGAACACCCTGAAATATAATTTAACTAGCCGATGAACCTTAAAGTTCTTGCATCAAGTTGAATCATCCTAACTAAGAGCTAATGTGCTAAAAACTGGTAAAAAACAGAGTAATCACATAAAACAACAACAACAAACAAGTAATGGATATTATGTCTAGATTGACATGGAGTGTTTTATGATGTAATGGATATTAATAATCTAGATTGACATGGATGTATTTTATTAACGTACCTAAATTTACACCTTCCATGATGCTTCTAATATTGTAAAATGTTTAAAATGGAGTGTTTTATGATGTAATGGATATTAATAATCTAGATTGACATGGCTGTATTTTATTAATGTACCTAAATTTACACCTTCCATGATGCTTCTAATATTGTAAAATGTTAAAAGTGGAGTGCTTTATGATGTAATGGATCTTAATAATCTAGATTGACATGACTGTATTTTATTAATGTACCTAAATTTACATCTTTCATGTTGCTTTATTTTTGTAAAATGTTAAAAGTGGAGTGTTTTATGATGTAATGGATATAAATAATCTATATTGACATGGCTACAGTGATATGTTGATAGTGTAGGTTGATGTTCAAGTTGTAAAATTCTTGTACATATCAAGGATGAATGATAGTACAAGCCAAAAATGACATTTTTTTTCTCTAATTTAGGATACTTCTATTATATCATACACAGCAAAACATTACAATGCTCGTCCTCTGAATTTGGCATGCCAATTCCGGAGAGAAGTATCAAAAACTTAACTGCAAAATAAGGGCTGCCCCAGGTGGGGAAACCAGCCCATGAGTAGAGAGTATTAGGAGCTACCCAAAGTGGGAAACGAGCTTGTCTAGTTTTGAGACTAATACTGAAACATAACAAAAAATAGTTCCAAAGCACATGAGAACTAGATAATGCCAGAATAAATCTGGAGTAAGGGGTGAGCACCCAGCAATTGAACTTCATGTAAGCCGTCATTCTTCTCTGGAGGGTTGGGTGGTTCTTCCACGATCCTGCAAGCATAAAGAGACTTGTCCTCCTCCTTGTTAGGCTCATGGACATATGAAGGAAGGAGAAGCAACACCTAGGAAACTAGCGACATGGAGGAGGCTGCATGTATGCTGGTGTCGTTATCCTTACCATCCTCGTCACTGCTGGAGCCACGACTGCTGCGAGAACCTGTGCCACTGCTGGAACGATGACTGCTGCTGGAAGCGCTTTGCACAGACAGGGCTTTCATTTTGAAGGGAATGGAGATAAGTATAGACAGAATGGTGGATTTTTGAGGGTGCTTTTTGGGACGAAGACCAGAGGATTCAGGTGGAGGACTTGGGAGATGAAGGGACAGCTGAGTGGAGAGGTTGACAGGGTCAAGCAAGCTCGAATCCTCCCAATCCATGGAGAGGTTCACCTCCCTACCAGTGGCAATCGAGGAAGGGGGTCTGGAGGGGAGGCCATGCCCACCAGCATGTCGACACCTCATTCTGTGTTTCCTTGGCATGTTGGGCGAGTGAGAGGAGACTTGAGATAGGGAAGGATGCTCTCAGGTGCAGCAGAGGAGTATCCACAATGAGACCTCGCAGTGAAGCAACCACAATGAGACTGAGAAGAGCTGAGGGCCAGGGGCGTGACAGAAATTCTGGAGGCAAACACAGAGTGCTGGAGGGACAGACGAATGGAGGCGGGAGGAGCTCGAAGGGATGACTTAAGAGCCATGGGAGCAGGTCGAGGCCTAGTTAATGAGCAGCAGCCAAAGGACGTCGCGTGAAAGCTGGCGAGGTGGTAATTAAGGGAGCCATGCTCCAACATTTATCTTCGGGCGGGTGACCATGTGCAGACACGTGGGGGAGACATGTGCCCTGCCACATGGCGCCCAAGTGGCCCATCTTCTCAATGCTGAACACTCGCATTCGGGGAAGCCAAAAATGACATTATTATAAATTATTAAACAATTTTATAGGTGTTAAATCATACTTCTTATTAAGGACATAACTAATTTGTAAGTTGAAAATTATTTCTTAAGGTTCTTAGCCTATTTATAGATGTCAAAGTAAAGGTTTCTAGATGTGATTTCTCCCATAAACTTCAAGGAAAACTAAATGGAAAACTAAATTCTAAAGCAAACCCTGTACATATCATTTCTCACACAAACTCATAAAGGTGTGACTTTTGACATGTGTCATTTCTATGTCATTTCTCCCATAAAATATAAGGCAATGTAATTTCTCCCATATACTATAATGCAAAATTTAAGGCAAATTATGTACATGTCATTTATATCTTAAACTCTAGGCAAGGAAAAATTTAAGGCATGTCATTTCTAGATCTGATTTCTCCCATAAAGTTTAAGGCAAACCATGGACATGCTATTTTTCCCACAAACTAAAGGTTTTTTCCCATAAATTCAAGGAAAATTTTAAGGCCTAAAAAATGAACTTAAAGTGGCTGAACTTCCATAGGATTTTAGTCTGTCTGTTGAATGTTAACTTCTACTAGTTCTAAAGGCATAGTTTGTAAAGGGAGTGTTAAATTTTACAAGTTATAAAGGCAGAGTCTGTAAAGGGCCAGGTAGCCTCTGAATCTCATCTTTTCTTAAAGGTGACATATTCAATAAATGCCCCTATAGTCAATCTCTGGAGCATATCTAAATAGAAGTTCTTCATTTTAATATCCATAAACCACTACTAGATCTAAATATAAGTTCTTCATTTTAATATCCATAAACCACTACCACTTTAAGGAAAATTGTGTACATGTGTCATTTCTTTGATAAATGTGACATTTATCCCATAAAATCTTAGGCAAAATTTAAAGAATGTATCATTGGCTTTCTCCCATTAACTTTAAATCATGTGTCATTTCTCAAGGCTTTCTCCCATTAATTCAAGGAAAACTTTAAGGGCTAAAAACTGAACCTAAAGTAGCTCAACTTCCATAGGATAGGATCCCCCAAAATCAAGGCTTTCTACCATTAATTCAAGTCAAAATTTAAGGCCTAAAAAATGAACCTAAAGTGGTTGAACTTCCATAGGATTTTAGTTTGTTTGAACTTTCATAGGATTTTAGTCTGTTTGTTGAGTGTTAACTTCTACAAGTTCTAAAGGCAGAGTCTGTAAAGGGCCAATTAGCCTCTGGATCTCATCTTTGTGACATATCCAGTAAATTCCCCTACAGTCTATCTCTAGAACAGATTTAAATAGAAGTTCTTCATTTTAATATCCATAAACCACTACTACTTTAAGGCAAACTATGTACATGTGTCATTTCTCCCATACATGTGTCATTTCTCCCACAAACTCTTAGGAAAAATTTAAAGCACGTGTCATTTCTCAAGGCAAACTTTAAGGCCTAAAAAGTGAACCTAAATCAGTTGAACTTCCATAGGATAAGATCCCCCAAACTCAAGGCTTTCTCCCATTAATTGAAGGCAAATTTTAAGGCTTAAAAACTGAACCTAAAGTGGCTTAACTTCCATAGGATTTTAGTTTGTTTGAACTTCCATAGGATATTAGTCTGTCTGTTGAGTGTTAACTTCTACAAGTTCTAAAGGCAGAGTCTGTAAAGGGCTAGGTAGCTTCTGGATCTTATCTTTTCTAAAAGGTGACATATCCAGTAAATTCCCCTATAGTCAATCTCTGGAACAAATCTAAATAGAAGTTCTTCATTTTAATATCTATAAACCACTACCACTTTAAGGAAAATTGTGTACATGTGCCATTTCTCTCATAAAATCTTAGACAAACTTTAAAGCATGTGTCATTTCTCTTGAGGCTTTCTCCCATTAACTTTAAAGCATGTGTCATTTTTCAAGGCTTTCCCCCATTAATTCAAGGAAAACTTTAAGGCCTAAAAAGTGAACCTAAAGTAGCTAAACTTCCATAGGATAGGATCTCCCAAACTCAAGGCTTTCTCCCATTAATTCAAGGAAAACTTTAAGGCCTAAAAACTAAACCTAAAGTAGCCGAACTTCCATAGGATATGATCCCCCAAACTCAAGACTTTTCCCCATTAATTCAAGGAAAAATTTAAGGCCTAAAAACTGAGCCTAAAGTCGCTGAACTTCCATAGGATTTTAGTTTTTTTGTTGAGTCTTAACTTCTACTAGTTCTAAAGGAGCCTGTAAAGGGCCAAGTAGCCTCTAGATCTCATCATTTCTTAAGGAATGTCATTTCTAGATGTGATTTCTGCCATAAAATTTAAGGCAAACTTTAAAGAAAACCATGCACGAACCATGTACATGTCATAAATCTCCCATAACCTCTAGACAATGCAATATTTAAGGCATATCATTTCTAGATGTAAATTCTACCATAATCTTTAAGTCAAACTTTAAGATAAACCATGCACATGTCATTTATCTCATGCACATGTGTCATTTCTCCCATGCATTTGCAATAAATGTTAATTTAATATATTTTATTGAATTTGTTTTTCAGGGATAAAAAAAACCCACTAAATATGGTTGAAAAATGGACATTATGCATGAATGTTTCTTGCTATTCCAATCTAGGGAAATCAATTATTACATATGTGCTTTGCAATATTGCGACTAGCAAGGTCCTCCAAAGGAAAATGAATATATCAGGAAGAACAACAAACAACGAGGCATATTATATTGCATTGCTAGAAGGCTTGGGAACAACTAGGGAGTATGGATAAAATAGAATTGTAGTTTTCACCAATTCCAAACTTGTGTGCAGCCAGATGAAAGATGTGTACCAAGTTAAGAAGGAAAGGCTAAAACAACTGCATGGAAAAGCAAATAATATTGTTAGTCAATTTCGATTTTTTAGTATAAGACATTGTAAAAATGTTAATAAGATGTCTGCTGATCTATTGTGTGGGGCAATGCCAATTCAAGATTCATCTATCAAAAATGAATTAATAGATGAATTAGAATTATATGGAGCAATGCCAATTCAAGATTCATCTCTCAAAGATGAATTAGTTTTGAGACGCTCTTCTTCAAAAATTCAAGATTCATCTCTCAAAGATGAATTAGTGTTGAAACACTCTCTTTCAAAATTTATTGATGGACATTGTAACATATCTTGGACATGTGCGTGTTTTGTACTATAAATGCGTCTTTTTTAATGACCATGTGTTTTTTTCAATTATATACCAAGTGTGCTCTCACCATGTAAAGCGCAACTTGGCGAACTTCACATTTTTATAAAATTAAAATGTGAGGACTTCAACAATTTTTTGTTTAAATGGAGTTTCACACTTCTTTCTTAATGACCATGTGTTTTTTTCAATTATATACCAAGTGTGCTCCCACCATGTTTTCAATTATATACCAAGGGCGCTCCCACCATGTAAAGCGCAATTTGGTGAACTTAACATTTTTATAAAATTTTTGCTTAAATTGAGTTTCACACATCAATTGGTGCTTTAAAAGTTGTGTTTTATATAATTTGTGTACACTAAATTACGTTAATTTTTTGAAATTTATTTTAAATAGTAATTGAAAAATAACTGTAAATGTAACGACTCAACTCAAATTATATGGAACATAGAAATATTAGCATGCATATGAGATCTGCATATGATAGCTACATATGCATGTATCTCGTGTACGACACTAGTATATGCACTAAGCAATTATGAAAAGAAACTCGGTGTAGAGTAAGGAGTGAATTATTGAAGTATTGAGTAACTCCCTAACTCACCATAATATAATGAAAACTAATACTTTGTTCAAAGAGAATTAAAAGCATTGACTTATGCAAATAAATGATGATATTTTAATAAATCCAAAATATTTAATAAATAATAATATTTTAATAAATCTAAGATATTTATTAAATAATAATATTTTAATAAATCTGAGATATTTATTAAAATATAATATTTTAAGATATTTTTCAAAGATATTTATTAAAAGATATATTCTAATAAATATCAGGAATGGAGTTTGTGTATAAAAGGGAGAAGAGGGGTAAACTTGATGGGCATGGGTAGTGAAGGGGAAAACTGACTCGGATGCTGTCAGAGGAGTTCTAACTGCGTGGTTCATGAGCAGTGAGTTCAAGAGTTCTAACAGAGTTATGGAATGCTCTCGATTGTTATTGGAGTTTTGGGCACGGGGGTATCTGGGGATCAGAGAGGTTGACCTCAGATAGGCTGGGAGGAAAACGACATTTTGGTAACGGGAGGTGGAGCTATGATAAGTCAAGAACACCTTCAAACACGGTTCCAGGTAAGTATTAATTAGTCAATTGATATATATATTTTGCTTGAAAAATCCCATTTTGAATGGTGTAGTATGAATTTTGTGAATGATTGTTAATTCCGAAAATTAAGAGCTTTTACTTATGTATTTTGAGATTGATGGTTAAAATTCTGAAATTTAAAGTTTAAGGATCTTACACATGGTATCAGAGCAAAGTTACAAACACTGTTGGAATTTCTATACTCACCGTCGACTTTTAATTCCGCTAACAATTTGTAGCCACTTCAAATATGAAAATGAGGATTACAGTTTGCGCTTTCCACGGTTTAAATTAAGTAAATAAACATTGCTATAAGAAACAATTCATGACTATCTTGCTGCAGCTTACCAACTTAGGAACTATGTTGTTCTAAAAATTATCAATTAAAATTAAAATTACATTGTCCCATGTAACTCCAATTCGAGATTATTCTCAAGAGCCAAGTTAGAACCCTTTGGGTCTTTAGAGGCCCTACATTAAAATTTGGAAAGAAGCTATAACGGTGTGTTTTGAACTTTATTCATTAAATACGTAAGTGCCAAAGCTGGTTATGCGTTCAACTACATATATCGATTTCACATTTTGGAACTGCTATCAAAATACAATGTAAATTTACATTTAAATCTAATTGTAATACAATGTTTGCATTGCTGCTTTAAGTCTGTCGTTCCCACCAAATGATTCCAACCATACCGTGATGTTATAATAATTTGCTCCGTATTTGGCATGGAGCCTTTATGTGGAGTTCTGGCTTTTTGGGCATTTCTGATGCGGTACTCCAAACATAGAGACATAGCTGGAATTTTCAGTTTAGATATTCAAACTCTTCGTTCCACTCTCAAACGCCATCTTCCCCAATGCTCTTCTTAGCCGTAAAGTTCCTCTCCACACCCTTCCACTTGATCTCGACACTCAATCTAGAATTCTCTTCTTCGTCATTAGCCTCCAAGCAGTGGTTCCCTTCAAATTGATGAGGACTGTCAACATAACTCTCTATAAACGTAACATATGCTTAAAATATTTTCTCATTCTGTTCCTTAATCTTAAATTCTATATTGATGGATAAAAAAAAAAAAAGAGAGGAAAGATTACAACATAAGTGCTGCCTCTTTGTCTGATGCCAAATAAATTTGATTGGAGATGATCCTTTATGTACTTGCTTTTAAAGCACTACGCTGTCTGGACTGAAGGGTTTTATCAAAGTAATTCCTTCCATACATTGGGTAAAGACGTTTTAAAGCAAAACGTTTGGGCTTTTCCCTAGTGTTAAAATTTTAGAATGAGAGATTTTAGGAGCTATGGTCATGAAAGAAAAAAATAAATAAATCATATTATCAAATTGTATATATATATATATATTAAATCAATTGTGTATCTTTTTAAATTAATAATTTAATTTAAACGAATAATATAATTTTTAAATAAAATAAAATCTGAAAATTACTTGGCTGAACTATACGGTGTGTATAACACTGCTCTTGAAGTGCAAACCACCGAGAGACATCTATGAGGTTTACTTCGTTGTTTGTTCTATATCATAATTGAAGTGATATCATTATTTTTTTTAAATCAATAAGGGTTTAAGTTTTTGAAAGTTTGTTTTGTTATTATTTTTTAAATAAAATATATAATTTAAAATAATAACACTCCAAAAAAGAAATTTTCATTATATGTAATTGGCCAGAATGACAACATTGAGTAAAATACAAGCGTGGTAGCAATTAGGCTTCCGCCACTAAACCTACAACAATATTCGTACTAATTAAAAGGGATGACATGGATAAGTTATGGAACGTTCTTCCATGGTAGAACTATAACTATAACTATATATATATATATATATATATATGCAAAAAGGCATTTTGCTATTCGTTAGACATGTTTTGAGCAATTTATTTTTCAAATTATATATAAAAAAAAAGAAAAAAAGAAAAGAAAAGAAAAGAGAGGAGGTTAAAACATTGAACTAAAACAATTAAAACCCCTTAAATAAACTATAAGGACCGACATAATAGGATAAGTATTATTACCCATTGTTACATATTGAAACTTATTTTCCTTTAATCTAGGATAAGGAGGTAATGATAATATAATATCTGGCAGCCTGCAAAAAAAATAGTTTAAGACTGGTAGAAATGGCTTCAAGAGAACTTCAGTCCATAAGTTTAAGTGTTGAGGAATATAAAGATAATCTAGGGGTCAGTGTGATTAGGTTGAAAGTACTAGGACGGATGATCACAATGGGAAATATCTTAGTTTCTTAACCGTTTCCCAAGATCTTATGTTGATTCTTGGATATCACCACCTCATTTTCATAATTTTAAGTAACAATCCTAATATAATCCGAGGTGTAATACTCCGAGTCATCCTTGATAATTTACCCAAAGTATTCAGTGTTATGTAATATTCAATGACAAGAAAAGTGGTTTTCAACTTTTGGAAGAAATTGAAGCTTTTAAACGATAAAATGAAGTTTTATATGATTCGATATTTAGAAGCTATGAACCCTAGGATGATACATTTTATAAAAGAGATGGGATATTTAATGCTAATGTATGTGTCAAAGATATATATCGAGCTCACTTTCACTTGATTCCTAATCCATTACTTTTACATTACATTCCATTCGACAAAGGAGTTGAGATAGCTCATGGATATCAGCTGCAAATTTTTTCCACAATGAAGTTTAAGATTGTGTATATCATGCAAGTAGAGTTTGAAGTACATTCAAAATATTATATTAAAATGGGCACATTAACATCGTTTTAGACATCAAAATTTTTCTGTAAACTTTTGAACGTTAAAATGGAAACTATCCTGATTTTTCTATGGAATGGAAACATTTCATTCTTCAAGTGATGTTGATATTTCCATGTATATATCTTATTAACTGATAATTATAACCATTTATGATATGAATTTATGCAAATATCTTTTATACCGTTTTCGTAGGTTAATAATTTAATTACTATCCAAGTATTTGTTTAAATGATTTAAGGAGGAGAGTGAAGGTTTAAATTTGTATAGCTGAATATTCACTAAATTGGACATTTTGAAATTCAACCATTGTCATTGATAAAATAAATAATGGGCCATTTACAACCGTAGCGATGTCCAAAACAAAATAATATGGCAACGTAGCATTTCATGGAAAGGAAAACAATGTGGTTTAGGAAAAAGAAATTAGGAACATTATGACACTATATAAGATGGTTCATGGAAATTGTTTAGGCATATATAAATATTAGTTGGGCAACTTTGCTCCAAGGAAGTTAAATTTTGAAAGAAGGAAGAATGGTAATGAAAACATGATTAGGGACCTTATGACAAGACTGTTAGATGTAAAGTGAAGTTACAACCACATAAAAGGCTAAGCTAGTTTGAGGTAAACTGATGGATGAAAGAAAACACTATCTATTTAAGAAATGTTGGAAGAAATCATGAATAATCAAATTTAGGGTACAAGTATAAGTATAGGTCACTAAATGTGCACATCAATCGAAGACCAGTGGATAAAACATATGTTAAGATGGTAAGGAACCACCCTATAAGGTAGTAAACACACTATTAGAACAAGACGATATAGTTACCAAGAGAGTACAGTGGAAAATTTCAAAGTTTGATCTCCATTATTACCATAATATAATTGATATAGTACCTAGGGAGGACGGGAAAAGAACGAAATGACAAACTTCTAATGATGATAATAAATGTTAGTTATCATAATCAACTTAGAATATTGAGATCGATAAATGGCCCCAAAGGTGAGTGAGTGGAAGTTTCACAAAGAAATATAAGAAGTCAATGAAAGAAGATTAAAAAGTGAATCTACAATAACGTTGATCAATTATAAGATAATTTATGTGCATAGGTGACATCTATGATAACTCTCCCTCTAGAGGGAGATTCATGTTATAAAATTTTCCTTAAAGTAACTACACTATATCCATGGATCATGGACACCATGGAGCATGATTAGGACATTCTATCCCGTGATGCCTTAAAACCCGAAATGATAAGTAGATTACTTTGATATCCACGTTAGTGAGTTTATTTATAGGATCTTACCCAATTCGGGAATAGTAACGCCATTGCTAAGTGTAATGATTTTATGCATTAAAGGAAAGAAAAACCATGATGACAAAAGGTGAGGAAACAAAGTCAAACTAATAATATGATATTTTCAAACTAAAGTAGACTTGGAATATTGGGAATATCGGGTATAAGAAAGCGAAGAGATGTTTTCTATCAAGAAGAATTTTCTTAAGGATATGAGCAACATGATTTGGTAAGGGTCAAAGCAATGATCTATAAGGAGTTCTGAATACTTCTAATCTGTTAAGAATAACAAGTGACGAACTGGGAAAATGTTTGAAAATGAATATTAAAGATAATAATTGTACACCGTTAGAAAAGAAGATACATTTGGCAATGAGATGAGACCTAAGGACTAATGAGAAAACGATTAATGTTAAGAATAAGGAGAGGGTATACCAGTGAGGTGTTATGTGTTTGGATTAAATGAGTCAATCTAATAGAAGTGAAGCAATAATTTAAGTAATGATGGTAAAGCTAGTAATATGCTAGCTAGAGTCAAGACTCTAAATGGTGAAACTTGAAAGTAAAGAGACTATGTCGAAACTATAACATACTAATAATGTGACTATGCATATCTTGTAAATTGTGAATTTCTTATTGAAAGAGGAAATAATTATTTTTCCAACAATTGACATCTTGTTGAAAACATGACACTGTTAGTAAACCAAGTATAAATGAAAAGTGAATAATGCATTTTCAAGGCGTAACAAATTATTTCAATGAAATTAAACCTCTCACAAAGGGATCTTTAGAGTAGTCAATTAACTCTTCCTCCTTCTCTAGCATAACCCTAATGATTAGCCCTGCAAAACCCTACTCCTTGGTTTCTAGGTTTTAGGTTGAAGATGAGCTGAAATAACATGATAAAGAAGTTAATGTTATTATTATCTCTTGGGATCTATATTACAGATCAAAGATAATTAGATTAAAAATAAAAAACAAATAAATAACAAGAATTAAAAGATTGGTTGGATCCATTTGTAGTTTTGTGTTTCAGAGTTCTTAATCAACTTGTATCAAAAAAATTAGATCATGCTTCGACTAAGCCGTAAGTATGTTGTGCTCTTGTTTCAATTCATTTTCGTTTCTATATATGCAATCATAAAGTTTGGAGCATCCCTCCATTTAAATTTAGAATCTCAACCTATGTCTTTTATAAGGTTAATCAGTTAATATAGTATAGAAAATAATGGCTACACCCTTATTTGTATATCCATGTTCGACTATTCTATGTGACATTTATAACTGTGGGTTATATTTCTAAACATTTAAAAACTTATTTTTATAAATCATACCTTATTTTGGATGGATACTTAAGACTGTCATTTTGTACTATGACGTGTGAGAATATATTAATTGCTTAAACATCGCTGGTACATGGATACCAATATGAAGAAAGTTTTGCTTAAACATTGTTGGTATAGGGATACTAAAATAAATTATGAATTATGTTATAGATATGGTATCTATAATTTTACATATCAACCTAAAATAATGAGGTTGAAATAAAAGAGTGATGGCACTTGACTATTCAGGGTGAAAATGAATTTACAGACCTATTTTAGAATGTGTAGAAATTGTTATATGGGTAGAAATTTGTTTTGAACATATTGATACATATGTGGACAAGTGTTTTAACCAAGTATGTTATATGAACTTAAGGATCAATATCACAGATAGCAACATATTTGGAATGTGTAGAAATTGTTATATAGGTAACAATTTGTTTTGAACATATTGATACATATGCTATAATTTGTGGACAAGTGTTTTAAATTGCAGATAATATCGTTACCAAACTGACCACGTGATGATAAAACTCCAAGAACAATTGACATGCACTGAGATTCCTTGATAGGGTGTTGACCCTGGTCCTACTAGGAGGGGTGGAGGTGTTGCCCACCGTTTATCCTCCAATACCTGGAGTCATGGGAGAACTATGCGAGTCATGCTCCCTAGACGTGTGATGATGACTGCCAGATGCCTACAAATAAATCAGGTCAACGTAATCGACACTGCTACCCTTAAAGACTATGGATGGATCAGTAACACTGATGCCATGGAATATTCCTGTAGAGGATAGATAGGCTGGGAGCGAAAGAGATTATGAAGGATAGGATGATTCTAGAATAGCTTGGGGACACTGTTGGGGCAAAACGTAACTACTAAATTGGTAACCCAATAAATGATCAAAATATAAATGTTAAAAGTGTTCTCACACATCAAACGAAAATTCATCTATGATACACCAACCTTATATGATTATACTAATAATTGATATAAATAATGATATACGACATAAAACTTAACTTCGGGATTAAGTTTTCTGAAGGGGGGTGTATGTAACGACCCAACTTGAATTATATTGAACATAGAAATATTAGCATGCATATGAGACCTGCATATGATAATTACATATGCATGTATCATGTGTACGACACTAGTACATGCACTAAGCAATTATGAAAAGAAACTCGGTGTAGAGTAAGGAGTGAATTATTGAAGTATTGAGTAACTCCCTAAATCACCATAATATAATGAAAACTAATACTTTGTTCAAAGAGAATTAAAAGCATTGACTTATGTAAATAAATGATGATATTTTAATAAATCCAAGATATTTAATAAATAATAATATTTTAATAAATCTAAGATATTTATTAAATAATAATATTTTAATAAATCTGAGATATTTATTAAATAATAATATTTTAATAAATCTGAGATATTTATTAAAATATAATATTTTAAGATATTTTTCAAAGATATTTATTAAAAGATCATATTCTAATAAATATCAGGAATGGATTTTGTGTATAAAAGGGAGAAGAGGGGTAAACTTGATGGGCATGGGTAGTGAAGGGGAAAACTGACCCGGATGCTGTCAGAGGAGTTCTAACTGTGTGGTTCATGAGCAGTGAGTTCGAGAGTTCTAACATAGTTATGGAATGCTCTCGATTGTTATTGGAGTTTTGAGCATGGGGGCCAGAAGACTTGTCTTCTGGATCTGGGGACCGGAGAGGTTGACCTCAGATAGGCTGGGAGGAAAACGACATTTTGGTAACGGGAGCTGGAGCCATGAAAAGTCAGGAACACCTTCAAACACGGTTCCAGGTAAGTATTAATTAGTTAATTGATATATATATTCTTCTTGAAAAATCCCATTTTGAATGGTGTAGTATGAATTTTGTGAATGATTGTTAATTCCTAAAATTAAGAGATTTTATTTATGTATTTTGAGATTGATGGTTAAAATTCTGAAAGTTAAAGTTTAAGGATCTTACAGTAAATGTCCACTGTAGATATATCTACATATATATATCATGGAGGATGAAAGACGAAGATCAATAGAATCCCATATCTTTACAAGAGAGGGGGATCAGGGATCGATGGATGTTCATGGTATTTAAATATAATATTAAATCTCCATACAAATACATACATGTGTGTACATATGAAATTGATTTTTTTTTATCAATTTTGTGTGTTAAATTAGTTGTTAATAAGTTTTATTTTTTATTTTTTAGGAGGTAGGAGGACAAGGGTGTCTACTCCATCAATGGAGCATGGCCATGGTTCACGTAATCATGGTATGGTTTACGCAATTTAATCAATGAATATGTACATATATTTATATGTATGAATGTATTTTTGAATTGATTATAAATTCATATTTTTTTATGAAGCTTCCCTCTCGTCTTGTGAGGTTGGTGGTGGTACACATTCCCTTGGAGGGCCATCAATAGGTGTTGGCGAATTGCGTGAATGTGGTGATATGTATTCACCTAGAGGCCAATCAATTGATGTTCGTGTTGATTCTCAACAGTCTTAGGGTGGGCAAGATGTTAGCCAACCATATCGAGGTGGCCATCAATTTGAATATTATTTTCATTCATTTTGTACAAATTTGTTTACATGTTTTTTTTTTAATATACAAAATTTTATATATTGATACAGAGGCTGAAAATGTTGCTTGAAAAAGACGTAGGATAGAACACATCATTCAAGAAGAAGGTTGTACACCAACCACGACTTATCTGTCTGACATTTCCGATATACCTTGGGAATCAAACATGCAGCAATGCACCTTACAAAGCTGTCAAAATATTCATACAAAACTGAAGAAATATCTCGTGGCTTTGACTCTCCCTATTGAGAGTCAACAAATCTTGGAAATAGTTGCTCAATCTTTAAGCAAACTAGTAGATGTGTACCTAAAGCTTGGGCCAACCACTGATACTTTTGTAAAAGTGATGAGAAAAAGAAATGAAACAGTGATGGGTTTGATACATGGGAGGTTGTAAAACAAAGGGTTACAATATAAATGGCCAAGTCTATGTTTAATTTCAAAGAAGGGCTGAAAATAAAGATGCTGAAGGTGAAATATTTTAGGGACACTAATATAGCTCGCTATTTGTATGATAGACACCTCACAGCCTATGGAAGACTCCCATGGAACGATGAGGTTCCACTTTATTTTGCAAAATTATTTTTGCAAATAAAACCCAAATACACTGACCTTCCCTCTGAAATTTTTGGTCTTGGGAATGGTCGATTGTGTGACAGTAGGGGAACTAGGCGTGATGTTGAGTTGCCTCGCCCTGAGCCACTATTGGTTAGTCGACCTCTTCACGTCGAAACTTTGCAGTCAGAGATGGATGCCACTTCTCAAATTAGTCGAGAAGCAAGGGATGCCATCATTGACAATTTTTAGAGTGGATTGGGTGGAGTTGATGTTTGTCTGAATCGACAAAGAGCACATGAGAATGCACGCGCGAATTTTGTGTATTATACAGATGAAGAGATTGAAAACAAGAGTGTTGAAGATCTTAGAACATATACAAAGAATTATCGCAATGGTTGGCAGGACCTAATTATTCATGAGCAAGAGGGCATGGGAACGATATGTGTTAATGGTTAGGGTGATTAGTTTAACACATGTACAATTTGTAATAAATACATATATACATACATTTATTTGTATACATTAATCTAACAAAAATGTATCATTATATTTTAACACCATTTGCAGTTGTCACGCTTATTGAATGAAGAAGGTGTTAATATCACAGTTGGTGCCTCTAGTTCAAACAATTAAGATGGGTCTCACCATTAATAACACAATCAAGATGGTTCTCACCATCAAGATATGTTGGCAAATGTTAATGTCTTTTACGTGAACATGATGATGTACAATTATTTTTGATTGATATATATATATATATATATATATATATATATATATATATATATCAAAACATGATGAGATATTTTTAAAATAAATAATTGTGCACACATGTACATGTATATATAGAATAAAATGTTTTAATAGATTCCAAATCCGTCCGATGTTTTTTGGATGGTGATACCTTATTCTTCCTTGGGAGATGTGACAAATCCACCATCACAAGTATGAGCAATTTTTCACTTTTAAACATGTTTTTAAGTTATATATTCCCGCTCAAAAAGTTCCATTAAAAAATGAGATATCTAGATCTTGAGTTATTTAAATTTTTTGAATTTTAGGTTTTTGGAGATTTTCTTTCCAAGCTACTCTTAGGAGATGAGTCAAATCCACCAGCACAAATATTCATTTTTTCACTTAAATATATATGTTTTTAAGTTATAAATTATAAATTGAAGTTCAAAAGTTCTATTATAAATTGAGATCTAGATCTTGAGTTATTTTAAATTTTTTGAATTTTAGGTTTTTGGAGATTTTCTTTTGGAGCCCCTCTTAGGAGATGTGCCAAATCCACCAGTACAAGTTTATTGTTGAATATGTTCCAATGGGGGAAGTTTTTATATATATATATATATATATATATATATATATATATATATATAAACAATAATAAGGTTATAGGTCTTGTTAGATGTGTCAAACAATCATAAAATTTTAAAATTGCATTCTATAATGTATATATATCTAGTATGTGCAACATTTTTCATCAATGCACATAGAAAATCTACTTTCAGTTAATTGCATTCTAGAACATATATATCCAGTATGTGCAACATTTTTCATCAATGCACATAGAAAAGCTACTTTTAGTTAATTGCATTCTGGAACATATATATCTAGTACGTGCAACATTTTTCATCAATACACATAGAAAAAATATTTTCAGTTAATTTCATTCTAGAACATATATATCCAGTACTTGCAACATTTTCATCAATGAAAATATAAAAGCTATTTTCAGTTAATTTCATTCTAGAACATATATATCCAGTACGTGAAACATTTTTCATCAATGCAAATAGAAAAGCTATTTTCAGTGAATTGCATTCTAGAACATATATATCCAGTACGTGCAACATTTTTTATCAATGCACATAGAAAATCTACTTTCAATTAATTTCATTCTAGAACATATATATCCAGTACTTGCAACATTTTTCATCAATGCAAATAGAAAAGCTACTTTCAGTTAATTGCATTCTAGAACATATATATCTAGTACGTGCAACATTTTTCATCAATGCACATAGAAAATCTACTTTCAGTTAATTGCATTCTAGAACATATATATCCAGTACTTGCAACATTTTTCATCAATGCAAATAGAACAGCTACTTTCAGTTAATTGCATTCTAGAACATATATATCAAGTATGTGAAGCATTTTTCATCAACGCACATAGAAAAGCTACTTTCAGTTAATTGCATTCTAGAACATATATATCCAGTACTTGCAACAATTTTCATCAAAGCAAATAGAAAAGCTAATTTTAGTTAATTGCATTCTAGAACATATATATCCAATACGTGCAACATTTTTCATCAATGCACATAGAAAAACTACTTTAAGTTAATTGCATTCTAGAACATATATATCCAGTACGTGCAACATTTTTCATCAATGCACATAGAAAAACTACTTTCAAGTTATTTAGAACATATATATCCAATACATGCAACATTTTTCATCAATGCACATAGAAAATCTACTTTCAGTTAATTGCATTCAGAACATATATATCCAATACATGCAACATTTTTCATCAATGAACATAGAAAAGTTACTTTCAGTTGATACTAGTGTGCATGTACCAAAACAATGTGTTGGCAATATGATGCTGAGTGTTGTCCTTGATGGCAACCCACTTGATGAAGATGATGGAAACCTACTTGATGAAGTTGTCCCTGATGGAATATGTCTTGATGAACTTGTTAAATGATGTAATGAGTACAGAAGGTAATGATGGAAGGAATGTCAGTATGTGCTAGAACATGATGAAAAGAGTATGTCTCAAGGCATACGCGGATTTGTCTAGACAAAGTAGCGTATGCACGCGGGAAATAATGTGCTAAGTCGCGTATGGGAAAAAGCGCTCTAAATATGTAAAACCAGGGGTAACCACCATGGTATTGACCCATTGTATTGAGTAATGATTCGTCTATGTGACCCCGTCTAGGAATACCATCGAAAGTAATGTGGTTTTGGCTCATGGTATTGATAAAGGGTAAACCTATATAAGGAGAAGAAATTCATTGTGCAAAGATGGGCAAGAAGTCTGAGCTTGAATGAGTACTTCTCTCTGAAGCATATCTGAATGGAAAGGGTTAGAGTTGAATGAGAGATCTGAATGTATGATGCACCAATGAAGAAATGATGAAGAAGGAAATCTAGATCTGGAATGTATTTGTATCTGCTAGATCTGTTTATGGAATGATTAGATCTGAGATGAGGCGAACATCTGTCTGAAGTAAAGGGTAAAATCTGAGTGATGTATCTGTTCTAAAGAATTGCAATGACCTAAATGTCTGAAGAACTATACGCTAGTTCGCCGCAGAGTAAGCGCGTATATACGCGGGTTTGCTGAAGAGAAAGCGTGTATGGGCAGTAAAATTAGCTCTGTAATATGTACAGAAGTATACACGGGTTTGTATGGTCGAAGGCGCGTATATACGCAGGATCAGTGAAAGGAAAGCGCGTATGAAGATTAGGGTTTGCTGAAGTATGAAGTATCAAATGTCTGATCTGTTCTGCTGTGTTACTGCTATCTATATTCTGCAAACGAGTTGTCCGAATTGATAAGTATCGGTATCGCCTTGATGTATTATTGAGCTTAAATGTGTGGAGTGGGTCCCGCATGAAAATATGATGAAACGTGGCCTCGCAAGTTGTGTTCTAAAGGAAGCTTTGGATCCGTGGTGAAAACTGATGAAACGTGGTCCAGAGGTGGCCGAGGGTCGTAGCCTTCGCCGGGGGGCGAGCCTGTGTGAGGGTAAACGAGATCGGGGGGTCGTAGCTCCCTTCCAGGAGAGGCTGGTAAACGAGTCATGGGGTCGTAGCTCCCTTCCAGGAGAGGCTGGTAAACGAGCGCAGGTGGGTGCCTGCGTGCTGGTCAAGTCTGCGCCAGCACATATGTTGTAAGATGTTTTCTCTATAATAAAATATTGAAGGCTGAGCAACTGCAGCGGTGGTTTTCTCCCGACTTGGGTTTCCACATAAAAATCCTGGTGTTCATGTGTGATGCTTTGTGTATTTATCACTTTCTATATTATCGCACATGTCCGTCGATATATAAACATGTGATGAATGAATTCAAGGATCTAAGCAAAGAAATAATTGGAATACAAGATCTCTTCACACGGCGACGAGTTTAGTAAAGGGTACTCTCGCGTATATACGCGAGTCCGATAAAGTAAAGAGCGTATGGGTTTTAGAGAGTGGTTAAAAATATTCGAGTATGCCCTAAATACCGATTCACCCCCCCCCCCTCTCGCATTTTTCCCAACAATTGGCATTAGAGGAGGTCCTTCGTAGAAGCTTCGACGCTGAAGGAGATCCGTTTTAATGGGAAGTCATTAAGGAGTAATGTCTATAAGGCCACCTCTATTCAATGGAGATAATCTGTTATTCTGGAAGATACGAACAAAATCATATCTGCAAAGTCTTGGTGCAGAAGTATGGGAAATCGTAGAAGAAGGTTATCAATATTCAGCAAGTATTCCCTCTGATGCAGCAGAAAGGAAGAAATATGAAATCAATGCCAAAGCAGTCAATGTCTTGTTAGGAAGCATGTCTAAACCAGAATTTGCTAAAGTGATGCAGCTAAATTCAGCAAAAAAAATATGGGACAAAATCATTCTGAGCTATGAAGGAGATACAAAGGTAAAAAATGCAAAACTCCAAACCCTCATAATTGAATATGAAAATTTGAAGATGCATAGTGATGAGAGTATTGCCAATTTATTTTTACATCTAGATGATATTGTAAATCGTATGAGAAGTTTGGGTGAAACTATAACTGATACTACTCTGGTTGAAAAATTCTTAAGATCTTTGACTTCAAAATTTGAGTCAAAAGTAGCAGCCATTGAAGAAAGGCAAGATCTGCAAACTCTTACTATTGTTCAACTACATGGTATTCTGACTGCTTATGAAATGAGACAAGGAGGTCCCTCTCAAATCAAAGAAGCTGCTTTTAAGGCATGTGCAAAAATAAAATACAAGGAAGATGTCAAGGAAGCAGATTATATATCAGAAGAAGAAGAAGCAAATTTTGTGAGAAAACTCCAACTAGGAACTGGAAGATTCAAAGGTAAGCTCCCCTTCAAATTTTTTGGTTGTGGAAGAGTTGGTCATTATGCTGCTAAATGTCCTTATGAAGAAAACCATGATAAAGGGAAACAACTTGAAAAGAGAAAGAGTTATTATGCAAATGAAGAAAATGATGTGGATGAAGAAGATTCTGACCAAGATCTACAAGTGCTCATGGCAAAGAAGCAGAAGAAGAAGGCTACTCAAAGAAAGAAGATACCTCAGAAAACATGTGCAGTAGAAAATAGAGAAGATGAAACAGGTATTGACTATTTTTCTTGTGATTCACTTTCTTGTGCATGCAATAGTGAAGATAGTGAAAGTAACATTATAAGTCTAGAGGCAAATCTCAAGATCAATGATGAAAGCAATGATTGGAATCAATTTCATAAGAGAGAATCTATCCTCAAAGATATGATCTCTAGAATGAATGAACAGAAAGAAATACTGAATGGACAGATAGACAAGTATCAAAAGTTGTACGTTAATGCAACCAATCGAAGTGAAAAACTTGAAGCAGAAATCATCTCTCTCAAAGAAGATCTGGAAAAATCAAATAAGAAGAATAAAGAAACCCTATCATTTGAAAAGGAAGGACTTGAAGCAGAAATCATCTCTCTCAAAGAAGATCTGGAAAAATCAAACAAGAAGAATGAAGAGCTGCTACAAACAGGTGAAGAACAAGAAAATTGGTTGAAGGAAGAAATTTTAAAATTGAATGATCAAGTAGAAGAAGGAAAGAGGGTCGAAGAAAGCATGAAGAAGCAATGCCAAAAATTGGAGGTTGAGGTAAACATTCTCAAAGGTAAATTAGAAGAAAAGGATAAACTCTTGAGGTTTCAAGATAGTACTAAGGTTCTGGATAATATTCTTAGTAATCAAAGATTTCCTTCTATCAAACTTGGTTTGGGTTTTCATGAAACAGTTGAAGGAGAATTTAGTTCACAAGGAAGTGCTAAAGATTCAAAGGATGTCAAAGCAAAGCCTGAAGTGGTGAAAGGGACAAAAGGGCAACCAACAATTATGAATTCTCAAAAGAAATCTTTTGCTCCAAAATATAGAAGTATCAATGATGTTGAATGCTTTAAATGTCATAATTATGGGCATGTTGCAGCCAATTGCAGAAGCAGAATGTTTCAGTCACAATCAAACAGATTCTATTTAGAAAGGCACTCTGGTTTCTTCAAGGGATATTGTTTTTCATGCAACAAGTATGGTCATAAAGCAGCTAATTGCAATAGAAGGAAGAACAGAGAAGCACACTATGATCCTTATGCTTACTTCTCTGGTCATATAAGATGTTATTCTTGTAACAATTATGGACATGTGGAAAAAGAATGCAGGGTGAACAAATCTGAGAAATTGGATAATTTTCAGCACACAATTAGAAATTTCAAGCAAAGCTGGAATAGAAAGGAGGACCAGTCAGAAACGTAGGGAATATTGACCCTACTGCAGTCATCAGCTTCTGAAGCTTACTTCTCTTAATGGCTGCAGAAGTGATGTGAGATACATTATGGAGCTTAGTAATGTATCGTCACAGGGGGAGCGATGTATGATGAATCTCATGGTTGATTTGGAAAATCTGGTTATGATTATTGCTGACAGAGCATCTGACATGAATAAGACAGGTACAGGAAGGAAAAATTCAGGGGGAGATGGAGGAATGTGAAATTTTCTATAATTCACTTTCCATACGCGGGTTCAATGAACTAAAGCCGCGTATACACGCGAGTTACAACAGACACACTCGCGTATTCATTTATGATAAGATAATTGGGATGACAGCTGAAGATCAGGAGTAGAGGTTCAGGGGGAGCATCAGTCTGACTGCTAATGATTGTACTGTTAGCATTATTCTGGTTATACTCATGAAATGATACATAGTTTTTATGTTGAAGAATATGGATGAGCCCGGATTGCTTATTTAATGAAGAATATATTTTGGATATGATGGAAGTCTTATGATTCGAAGATCCGGACAGATCATGCAGATATTGTTGCTGATGACTTGCTGTTAAAAGTTTTCAGGTTGCACAAGCTAAGGAGGAGCCTTGGACATATGGAAAGGATGTTTGGATGCACATTTTCAGGGGGAGCACTAGTCTTGCTGAGTATAATGCATTGTTGGCATTATGATGATTCTGAAATATGATCTCTCTCTTGAGGTCTTTCTGGTATTGGTCATAAAAAGTCATTCTTGTAATTTGATAAAAAGGTCTTGTTGAGACCCATGATGTAAAATTGTAATATTCAGTCATGTAAGGACTTGTCAAAATTTGTAAACCCACTTGGTTGGGTAGTTGAGTTGAGATGTGTAAACCCACTTGGTTGGGTATTTGAGTCTCATATGTAAATCCACTTGGATGGATATTTGATGTAAGTATGAATCATTGGTGATAGGAAGGTCATAGAGTCATGTAATTCATTGAAAAATATGTTTGTAGGTTCAGCATGAACTCAGGGGGAGCATGGTCACTTCAGTGTACATCAGATCTGCAGAACGCTTCCTTCTACAAGAGGAGAAAAAACCTTGTGTTGGTTTTGGTCCACCCTTTGCCCTTGATGTCAAAGGGGGAGAGTGACATGGTGTTTGAATAAAGAGAAAGAATGGTGTCAAGAGTGACATGGTGTCATTGTATTCTTAATGTATCTATATGTTGTGGTGATCAAACACCATCGTGGTTGCCATCAAGTCCAAAGGGGGAGATTGTTGGCAATATGATGCTGAGTGTTGTCCTTGATGGAAACCCACTTGATGAAGATGATGGCAACCTACTTGATGAAGTTGTCCCTGATGGAATATGTCTTGATGAACTTGTTAAATGATGTAATGAGTATAGAAGGTAATGATGGAAGGAATGTCAGTATGTGCTAGAACATGATGAAAAGAGTATGTCTCAAGGCATACGCGGATTTTTCTAGACAAAGTAGCGTATGCACGCGGGAAATAACGTGCCAAGTCGCGTATGAGAAAAAGCGCTCTAAATATGTAAAACTAGGGGTAACCACCATGGTATTGACCCATTGTATTGAGTAATGATTCGTCTATGTGACCCCGTACAGGAATACCATCGAAAGTAATGTGGTTTTGGCTCATGGTATTGATAAAGGGTAAACCTATATAAGGAGAAGAAATTCATTGTGCAAAGATGGGCAAGAAGTCTGAGCTTGAATGAGTACTTCTCTCTAAAACATATCTGAATGGAAAGGGTTACAGTTGAATGAGAGATCTGAATGTATGATGCACCAATGAAGAAGTGATGAAGAAGGAAATCTAGATCTGGAATGTATTTGTATCTGCTAGATCTGTTTATGGAATGATTAGATCTGAGATGAGGTGAACATCTGTCTGAAGTAAAGGGTAAAATCTGAGTGATGTATCTGTTCTAAATAATTGCAATGACCTAAATGTCTGAAGAACTATACGCTAGTTCGCCGCAGAGTAAGCGCGTATATACGCGGGTTTGCTGAAGAGAAAGCGCGTATGGGCAGTAAAATTAGCTCTGTAATATTTACATAAGTATACGCGGGTTTGTATGGTAGAAGGCGCGTATATACGCAGGATCAGTGAAAGGAAAGTGCGTATGAAGATTAGGGTTTTGCTAAAGTATGAAGTATCAAATGTCTGATATGTTCTGCTGTGTTACTGCTATCTGTATTCTACAGTTCTGAGTTGTTTGAATTGATAAGTATCAGTTTGATGTATGATTGAGCTTAAATGTGTGAAGTGGGTCCAGTCTGAAAATATGATGAAACGTGGCCTGCAAGTTGTGTTCTAAAGGAAGCTTTGGATCCAGTGTGAAAATTGATGAAACGTGGTCCATAGAGGTGCTGAGGGTTGTAGCCTTCAGTCAGGGGGTTGTAGCTCCCTTCCAGGGTGAGGGCCCAGTGTAAACGAGAGCAGGGGGTCGTAGCTCCCTTCGAGGAGAGGCTTGTAAACGAGTCAGGGGGTTGGAGCTCCCTTCCAAGAGAGGCTGGTAAACGAGCGCAGGTGGGTGCCTGCATGCTGGTAGAGTCTGCACCAACACATATGTTGTAAGATGTTTTCTCTATAATAAAATATTGAAGGCTGAGAAACGGCAGCGGTGGTTTTCTTCCGACTTGGGTTTCCACCTAAAATCTTGGTGTTCATGTGTGATGCTTATGTGTGATGATTTATTTCTGTTATTACTGCACATTTCTGCTGATATATAAACATGTGATGAATGAATTCAAGGATCTAAGTAAAGAATTATTTTCTTATTAAGATCTCTTCACATACGCGAGTTTAGTAAAGGGTATCTGCGTATATACGCGAGTCTGATGAAGTAAAGTAGCGTATGGGTTTTAGAGAGTGGAAAAGTAAAAATATTTGAGTATGCCCTAAATACTGATTCACCCCCCCCTCTCAGTATTTTTCCCAACACAATGTACATGTGAAAACGCTTACACAGATAATATAACAATGTAGTTCAATTTTTAGTTGAGTTCTAGAAGTTTTAAAACATGAATCCAAAGAGAATAAATTGTTGGGCAGTTCAATCAAAAAAATTCCAATGGAATGCCATATTCAATGATCCGTTCATGATCGGATTTTGACATTTTCCATTTCTTATTTTTCGTTTTTTTCTTTGATTGAACCTCTATCAACTTTATACGTGCTGTACACACCAAGTGACTATATTGACAACTTATGACATTAGGTTCATAGTCTTCAAAGTAAACAAAAACCCCACTTTGATTAGTTTGTCTGAAAAAATAACATTTCCGTACAATAGACCCTCTGTCATATGGAAACCCGTGATCATTATAGTTTTCTAATAATTTCATCTTTCGTTCAGTGCAACGCATCAAATAATACTTCACATTTTCATCGTTAATAGTAGGTGCAATTACAACAAAAACCTCTCATACAAAAACAACCTTATGTATTTAAATTTAGATCATAATTAACATGAAAAATTAACTTTAAAATAATTTTAGTATCTATTTGTAGATCTCTATCATTTTAAAGCAATTCAAATTTTACCTTCTCTAACAAGATCAGAAACTCAATCACCATTAGATGATATTGTAGTCTCCTTTGATTGCATTTCTTCAAACATTGCAACAAAAATTTTACCCTTTGTATTTAGCTCTGTATGTTTCTAATCTTTTACATACATTTTGTTTTCACAAACATCGTTGGATTCTGTGTTGTCTAAGAAAACATGACAAAAACAAGAATATTTTCTTTTATCCAATGCAAACACATTTGTGGACAAATTTGTTTTAATTGAATGCAATTTTCAAGTCCCTTTTATTGTTTCAACATCATTTCCAATCGATCTATCTACATCTTCGACCCCAATATGCCAAAAAAACCTATATGGAAATTCAAAGAAGAATGTAAATATGATATAAAAATACCATCAAAGATAATCATTGTGATAAATGTACATTGTTTAAAATTGGATATCCAATAAAAATTAAATTGAATGTACCTTCGCACTTTCCTTGATTGGTTAGTCTCATGGGTTAGTGCAGCGATGCACCATTGAACAACTTCTTTAACATCCACAAGTCGGTTTGTAGAGGGGTCCATTTGATAACTTTGAAGTGCTTGTTTTATGCATGCCCCTACATCGTCATGTTCTCCTTTTCTATGACCAGTCTCAAAGAAATTCCAACAATGTTTAATGTAGGTTTTCATATGAAGACAACACAACCAAAAGAATGATTATGAAGATTTGAATTGACCTGTGCATCCATCTGACCATATCCAATGTTCATTGAATTTTATTCCATGACTTTTCAAGGAGTCATACATCTTTCCAAAATAGTGTTGTACAAAATATGTATCATGTGTATAATCGTCACTGATATAAAAGTGATATTCATTAATAACATGCCGATTTTCACTGGTGCTTTCTATGTGATTAACATTTTGTTTAGCATGTCTATATAGAATATGGATGAGCGTGGAGACTTGGTCAGGATGATGGTATTCACTTTGAATTTATTTTTGTGGAACAAATGTGTATTTTTCTACAAAATTAATTACTGAAAAAATGGTCCATCGTGGAAAAACTTCACGGGATTTTTTGAATTGTAATTCCTACCATCGAGCTCTATGGGAATGCTTGGTGTATTTATAAATTTCTGCCTTAGACTTTCTCAAAAAATATATCACAAAAACTTCCTCTTCTTGTAAATCAATTCTTTTAGCACTATTTGAACCTTGAATTGATGTATGGATATATTCATATCTCTTCCATTTCACTTTCATGTTGGACAATGATTGATCATTTATATCAGTACGATATTTGTTTTGAAATTTAGTCAAATTTCCATAACCATCACATTTTTTACCACCAACACATTTCTTTTCGTAAAATAATTCATCTCTTTCTCTTCCACATAGAGTTTGAGATATGAAATCACTGATAGTGGAAGGTGGAGGTGAATCTTTCGAAAATTTTATACCAAAATTAAGGAATGTGTCATAATATAACTGAAATTCCACATGATAACGACAACAACAAGTGTCGTGTACGGTGATAGGGTTTACATACCATGGTTTTTGTTGCACAAAAGCACTGATTAAGACATCAATTTCACGATTCTCTTCTTTGAACTTGTTGAAAAACTCTATCTGAGTGGTGTCCAAGAAATGTTTTGGATGTGTTTCGTACTGATTTCGTGCTATCCTTCTTCACATCACATCCCTTGCATTTGGCGAAACACATGAATTTTTCTTCCAATATTTATATATTGTTTTTTTAACATTTTCTCCAAGTCTATCTTTGTATGGTTGCCTACAAATAGCTCTCCAACAAGCGAGTTCATCATTTAAATCTATTTGCAACCAAAATTTTCAATGTTTGTGCAAAGTTTTTCGTGAGGTTCCTAATGCTCGTGCAATAGATTTTACCAAGCATTCTCTTTAGTACTTGATGAAACCACTGCCATATGTATTGCTCTATGTGCAACTGAAACATTTTTCTGTCTAGATCTTCTAATTGAATTTACAACATTATTTATATTTTGTATCGCATTTACCTTCATTTTTTTTTAATCTTTTGTTGATTTTCGAATACCCAATAAAGTCGTAGCTTCTTTTAATTTCCTTAATGATAGGAGACCTTTTAATAATTGGGCTTGAACTGCCACATTTTCCTTTATGAAGTACGTATCAAAAATGTGATTAACACGATATCGTATAACATGGTTAGCTCTTTTATCTCCATATGTGTGAGTGTCAACATTTTCTAACATCTCATCATCAACATTGATTTCATCTGTACATATTCGAATTAATAATACATAATAAGTTTACATATTCAATAAATAACTAAATTAATAAATATGTATAATTTCAATAATACGTGCACGTGTTCAAATATATATATATATATATATATATATATATATATACCTTACGGTTCAATTTCTTCACTTGAATTTTTTTCAACATTTTCACCATCTTCAGTCATTGGTTCAATATCTCTTTCAAAATTTTGTATCTCATGATCAATGTTTTGAAGAATATCTCTTTCTGTTTACATTGCAAAATATTTTTCAAATTACTTCATCAAATAAAAATTAAGCTTCACATTTTACACTAGGAAAATTTTAAATATCAAATTTATAATATTTACTTTTACATACCTGCTTCAACTTCTAGTTGAGGTTGATTTTCCCTTTCAATATTTGAAAGTGATTCTCTCTTTTTTTCAAGATTCTTTCCCCTATTCTCTATGTTCCTTAGGGTCTCTTATTCGATCATATTTTCTCTTGCAATTCCTTCGATTTCCCATGATAATTGAGTATGAAGTTCAAAAAATTTCCTTAAAAATTTAGACAAAAACTCAATTTAAAAAAACATCACAAAGATTTAATTTAAAAAGAATTCAAGTTAAAAATTTTGCAAAAAATACATACTTCAATCCAAAACACTTACTTTAAAAAATCCGAGAAAAAAATGTATTATAAAAATGAAATGAAGCTCAAAATATTTCCTTCCAATTCCTGCAAAAAAATCTCATTTAAAAAGTTGGACAAAAATTCATTTTAAAAAATCATAATAAAAGATTTAGTTCAACCCAAAACACGTACTTTGAAAAAATGTCACTTGAAAAAACACCTCCAAAAAATGTCCATTGAAAATAAAAGCCCAACTTCTTAAAAAATTCCACTTTAAAAAATACCTTCAAAAAGTCTCTAAAAAAATATCACTTTAAAAAATATCTCCAAAAAATGTCCTTTGAATATTAAGCCTAAAAAGAGTCATTTTGAAATTAAGTCTAAAAAATGTATTTTGGAAATTAATCTCAAAACCTCTAAAAATAAAATACATCAAAAAAAAATGTCGTTTGAAAATTAAGCCCAAAACCTCTAAAAACAATGAAAATTAAGCCCAAAGCTTCTAAAAACAAAATATCTTAAAAAATTCAATGAAAATGAAGCCCAAAACCTCTAAAACCAAAATACCTTAAAAAAAAATGAAGCCCAAAAAACATCCAAAAAATGTATCACATACCTCCAAGAAATGTCCTTTGAATGTTATGTCAAAAAGAGTCATTAAACCCAAAAAAACCCTTTGCAAAATCATACCAAATGCAGAAATGTGCAAAATTATGCAAAAATAATGAATCTGCTTACATCGATTTATATTGCCGCAAAATATTTTTTTGGAGGGCTTCATTGAATTTTCCGGCTGATGTAAAGTCAGTTAAAATTTCGGTGGAAATTTTGTGTCGTTAGACTTAACGGGCCGTCGGGGCAAAGAATAATTTGGCCGAACTTTTTTTAAAAGTTCGGCCGAACTAACATGTCTGAAATTACGCAAAGCCGAGCTCTGAACACATTTCTTCAACTTTGGACTGATTAAACTCCATGAAAATTTGTGAATTAACTGTCGGAACCAAGACAAGAATTTTCAGAATTCAATCTACTTTAAGGAAATATAATTTTTATGGAGTTTCATAAATATTTACTATTTTTAATTAATTTTGTAATAAAACAGGTGCAAACAATTTCTGAAGGTCATTATGATTTAGTGAAATCAATATTCTGTATTTTCCAAAATACACTGTAAAAAAAAATTGATAAAAATATGGTTCATTACATTGGTCCATTGTCTGTAATGGGTAGTTTTTATATTTTTAGTTTATAACTTATATGTTGAGTTATTTCGTGCGTCCCAAAACATATTCAAAATATGCAGTTTTTTCATATTAGATCAGTTCAAAAAATAGTAATTATGATATGCGTCAGTTGGTTTTGTAAATGTAAAGAAACCAAAGTAGACTCTGTCTAGATTGTTGTAACACATTTTTTTTTCTCAAAAACACAAAGTTTTCAAAGAATACACCAACGCATATTAACATGAATTTTTATGAATTCTTTGATTGTTAAAAAACACACACTCAAAGAAATGCTGAGTTGACATATCAAATGTGTATAAAAAAAATCCAAAAAACAAGTAATAGAAAGCTAATAAAATTTTTGACAACTTTTATTTTTATCACAAAATGAAATTCTAAACAGAAAAATTGTTTTGGCTTGCAGAAAGTTGAAGAATAGAAAAAAGATGAATTTTTTTTCTCAAAAAAGGGAAAAAAGTGTAACCAAACTTCACATTTTCGCCCAGTATTTTCTAGGGAGTTGTTGGTAGCTGTCCTGTAGAATAAATAGAGAAGAGCTAGAGCTACGAAGAGTTAGCCAATTCCAGTCGATTCTAGTTGAAAATTTGCTGCAAGCTATTGAAATTTTTATTATTTTACTCAATGATCAAACTTTCAGAGATGTATGAGGTTATTCTTTTATGAAATGAGCACACTGATTTCATTCGACTGATTTAAGTTTCATAGAGCTAGGATCGTGGGTTAGGGCCCAATCCATGTGCCTCAACCTCTCTATTGTCACTATCTTTTCCTTTCTACCATGAAGCTAGTTTTCTTTTTGTCATTCAATTAGTTCTGCTTCTCATAGTTTCATCACTGCTTAGGTTTTTCTTTCAATGTGCTACTGTAGTTTTTAATTTTCTTGTGAGTGATAGAATAGAGGAGAAAAACCAAGAAAAGATGTGAATCAAGACCCCCTTCTCATCTCTGTTAATAGAGCTCGAGGAGGGCGAACCTTCCCACAGGACCAAAAACTGTTTTCTGTTCACTGTTTTGTCATATGTTTCCTCTATTTTTTGTACATGAATCCACAACTTTGTTTGCATAAATAAGCATCAAAATCCATATAAAGATCATAAAGCCATCTCACTTCATTTCCCAGCTTTGTTCTCACACCTGAGCACTGATGTTGTGTCTCTATTTCTCCCCTTTTTCTCTTATTTACATCCATCACTCTTTTCATTCCCAAAATGCTTGAAAAGCATTAGAATTAGACCTTTGCCCCTTTCTCCTCTAAACTCCCACTCAGCGTACCTCGCTCCATCACAAATCACAAATCGCTTGTGATCTTTATTAACGCTCTCTCATTCCAAGCCCAAATGCAATATCCCTGTCTGCTTCCCTTCGCTGCTCTTTTATTAAAAATAATTAAAAACATTAGAAACCACATTTTTTTCTCCCTTTGGACTTACAATTGCTCCTCATCGCAGATCGTATCATTTCCCTGTTTCCTTTAAGACTTACCACTTCCAAACTCCTATTGCGATATTTCAATCATGCTCCGCCACTGGCCCCACCACCACGTCACCCATCGCAACCACACTTTTCACCTTTTCCTTGTTTCTTTAAGACTTACTGCTTTCAAACGATGATTGTGATATTGCGATCACGCTCCGTCGCCGATCCCACTGCCACATCACCCATCACAACCACACGTCGCACCTTTTCCTTGTTTCTTTAGGACTTACCACTCCAAACACTGATTTCGAACTCCTCCACATCGCAAATCGCCTTTCGCAGTTTTTGTTTTGATCCTATTAATCTTTACCGCTCCAACCTTGCGACATTGCAATTGTGATATCACAGATCAAATATCGCACTTCTATCCTCCAATCATAACTCCGCCATCACATATTTCAATCATTTTGCTCCAAAAATAGCTTGGTGCCATATCATAAAGTTTTATAAGGACTAAACCCCCGCTTTCCACTCCTAAGCTCCGTTTCTTGTGTTAAGCCCTCCATTAGCCTCTTTAGCCTTTTTCTTTCCTCCAGGAAAAATCAACACTTTTTCAATTAGGATTAAGTCATGTATAGCTTATTTGCATGGGTGGAAGCATGATAGATAGACCATAGGATAAACAGAGTGCATTTATCCATTTGGCCAAGTTAAGTGTGGTTTAGAATTAGTTTCCTTTCTTCCATTCATTTTCAACAATATAATTTAGTTTCTTTTCATTCATTCCCTTTTCTTCAAATTAAATTAGTTTCATTCCTGTCATTTTTTTCCATCAATTTAGTTTAGTTTCATTTCTTTCATTTCCTTCCAACAATTCACTTTCCAGTCCTTATCACAATTTAAGAAAAATCACCCTTTTGTAAAGAAGAAGAGGATGACATGAGTAGAATGCATCTGCTGTGTATATAACATTATCACCTCCAAGTTTGTATGAACCCCGGGTTGATAAAGTAAAGTAGGGCATCCCTTGGGAGTTGTAGCACTCTTGGTGCAATACTAGGGCTTACCAAAAGGTACCCCATGAGCAGGTAAAGGTTGTCTTTTCTTGGTCTTCTGGGGAAATCTATATTTGATTATAGCCATTGAAATCATCCAAAAATGAAAAAAAAACTTTTTCCCAGAGAGAGTATCCAGAACCTGGTCAATGAATGGTAAAAAGAAATGGTTCTTTTGGATGGCCTTGTTAAGTTCTCTATAGTCTACACAGACTCTCCACTTGTCGTTCTTTTTTGGAACAATGAAAAGCGGAGATACCCACTGAATGTCAGAAATGGGGTAGATGAAATTAGCATTAAGGAGTTTCTATAATTCCTCTTTTACTATCTCCTTAAGTGTGATATTCATTTGGCATTGCAGTTGTCTAATTGGTTTTCAACCCTCCTTAAGGTAAATGCGATCAGTGCATAGTGTTTAGTCAATTTAGTGTCCTAAATTGCTAACATAAATTATCAACCAGGGCTAGTAAACTGATGAAGTGTGATGCACTATATGTGTCTAAATATCCATTTTTTTTACTTCGTTGTTTTTAGTGTTTTATTGATGTTTTGGGGTTTTTATGTTTGATGCTTAGTATGCTACTCTATGCTAAAAAGATGAAGTTATATCTATGTCAAAAGGGAGAAAATGAAATGTTAATAAATGAATTAAAACAGAGTTTATTTTCAAATTCTATTCCTAACTAGAAAATGATGAAAACAGAAAATCCTAATCCATGGATATTACAGCTTTTAAATGAACATTCATGAAATGAAAAGTCACTCAAAACACTACAACTTAATCTGATTCATTTAGTTAGAGATTTGTTGGAAGAGCTTGTGAAAAAGATTAATTCTAATGTAATGAGGATCTCCTAAAACATAAAAGGAAATGCTGAAACAACTTATAACATTACAACTAAATATCATTCATGAGTTAAAGGTTTATTGGAAGAGCTTTTGAAAGATATTAATCATAATGTGATAAGGAAAAACAATCAATAACTCACAATATTACAACTAAGTCTCATTCGTGAATTAGAGGTTTATTGGAAGAGATTTTGAAAGAGACTAACTGTAGTATAATGAAGATCTTCCTTTTAACTAAGTAACAGAAAATGAAATGCTAATAACTCAGAATATTACAATTGAATCCCATTCATTTAATAGAGATGTATTGGAAGAGCTTGAGAAAGAGACTAACTGCAATATCACGATGATCCTTTATCTAAGCAAATGACATGAAACATAACGCTAAAAGCTATGATTTCAGAAAGCAGTCTAAGTAAGGAAATATGACAAAACATAATTGAAAATGACTTATCTAGAAAACATGTAAAACCTCCTCGAATAGCAGGGGCCCTCTGCTACCAATTTGGTGAAATTCTTCAGCTCCTTACAGTTGTAATCAAAACAGCATCAATGAACTGAACTTCTTTATTGATAGACTCACAAATCTACATCCCATTCTATCTTAAGCTTTGTTACAAAACACTCTCTAATTATTTCTCTTCTTCTCCTATTTTTTCACTACCCTTGATAGGAAAAATCTTCCCCTATTTATAAAAAAATATGAGAAGTTATTTCAATAATGAGAGTCCATGAATATCTCCCTCTATCTCTAGAGTTACAATCAAAATAGAAAATGATAAGACACATGTATTTTTAGAGTTTCAATACAAATAAGAAATGAAACACATATCTTCTTAGAGTTTCAATACAAAAAGGAAATGAGACACATGTCCTCATGATCCCATGATTTTCTCCACTCAAAATTGAATTTGGTTTTGGGAGGCCACATAAAGGTCTTTTAGAGGCTTCCTTTTGACCTACACATGTCACAAAACTCATAACACATATATAAATATATGAAACTATGTTAATTTTCTAGTTTCTAATCATAAATTCACTTTAAATACATAAAATAAATAACTTTGGAAGACAAGGATCCTAACCCATATATTTATGAAAATGGTTACTTGATGTAGGGTTTTAGGTCAGATAGTTATGAAATGAGAGCTAAATAGTAATGTCATAATGGAAATATGTATGAATATGGAAAACACTTTTGAGACTCAACGTACCCCCCAATTGAAGTTATTGCATGTCCTCATGCAACTATTGCAATGATTCATTTGTTCATGAGTTGATATTTTATGAGTTTTGAATCATATTGATTCGTTCCAAACTTTGCTTTATAATATTTTCTTTTGGCAAAGTATAATACATTTGATTGCAACATTTTTTTTTTATGGTTGGTTCTTGTGTGACAACCGATTTTTTTTAGCAATGGTTCTTGTGTAACAATGCTTTATTTTCTTTGTTGCATCAAAGTTCATGAAAAAATTTATAATCAATTACTTCATCAATGAATTGATCATTTGCAAGGCATATAATCTTTTGAATCATGTTGCAACAATAGTTGGTTGGGAAGTATATGCGGTTGGAAATGAAATGAAAATGTATGATAGTGTATGACATGTGGATATGAAATGATTTCCCTTCCCCCCAACTAAAGATATGACAATGTGAAAAAGGGAGTGAGAAATTTTTCCAAAGTTACAATTTTAGCATTCTAATGAATTACATGACTAAAAATTAGAAAACCACATACCTTCAGTTACCATAAATGTGGATGAGTTGTGTATACTGAAGAGTGTGGCTGTTGATGTTGTTGGATCAAGAACTATGTAAACAAATGAGTTTGATCTGCTTCTTTGTTCTCTTTGTGCTGATGGCAAGATTGGGATCTTTATTGCTGCTGATACAAATTGATTCCTGCTACAAACTGGTGAAATGATGTAGTCTTCAATTGTTACAAAATTCGATGGTACAATTCTAGTCATGCAAATAGATATGTTGATGTCGATCATGAAGAGAAGTCATTGGATTACCGACCATTGATGAATGTCGTTAACCAATGCGAGACAAACTCACTATTAATGTCAATGAGTGCCAAGGTACCTAAGTACATCTTGCAAAGTGCGAATAAATGGACTGATGTCGAGCCACTTGCAAGATCTGACAATCAAGGGACATTGATGTATTCCCATGATTGTCAGCGAGAGAACTTCTCATTAATGCATACAAACCTCAAGGTACTATTAAGGACTCTAGTCTTGGACCTAGATAATGTGCTGATGTCGATAGGACAAGACTTGTTAGAAGGGAGACCTTAAGGAATCCTCCATCATCTAACGCGAGCATGAAAGAATAATTTTTGAAATATTATGGATTCAATAATTTGCATTGAAGCAAGGTTTATTTGCAAAATGAAAAGGATAGGAAAAGGAAAATGGAAATGGACAATGAAAAATGGAAAATGACAATGGGAAATAAGCATGTAGGTGAAATTCTTGCTTTTATTTGTGGAGTAGACAAAAAGTAATGGAAAGTGTATGTGAATGAAGGAAAATGAACAACTAACTCTTGCTGGGAAAATAATGGTGGTTTGCTTTGAATTTCTTGGTTGGATTTACGATTCAAAAAGGGAGGAAGAGTAATGGTCTTGATGGATATGAACATGGATTTGTTCTTATGTTTCTCATGAAATCGGTCATTTGAAAACCAATCGTGCACATAATTAGTTTCCTTCAATAATAATTCGATCATCCCAAATCTGCAAAAAAAAACTTGACATAAATAACATAAGTGTGTTAAAAAAGAAATATCTAAAATTTTTTTTTTTTTCTGATTCTTACGCAAAAATCAAATGTCAAATGAAACAGATTAAGGTAAATCAAAAAGTTCTATATTCGGTCCAATTCATGATATCGATAACAATCCATTTTTAAAGAATAACCATGAAAAATAAATCAACTCCCTATTGTCGAATGACTTCATGCACTGTGCTTAGTAAAACAATTGGCATCACAAAAATTCGCTGTGTTCTGCATGTTAAAACTTTATAGAAAAATACACATCAACAATATTAATGCCAAATGTTTAGAAATGATCTAAATAATCTTCCAATTGTCCTGCAAGCCATTATTAAGAAGATTTTTTTTTTTCTTTATTAAAAAGAAATTATTAATAAAGATTTTATTTTATTTTATTTTATTTATTATATATATATATACACTTTAATGAAATAAAGCATGGATGAAATAATTGTCCTTATGAATATTTTTGAAACAAAGTCACGCCAATGCCTCTTTCATGCAAGATAAAAATAAAAAGCTTGAAATTTCGAAAGTCAAATTCCTAACTATGAAGGAGATGAAGACAGAATCCTTCTAAATTTACACAGCTTGCATTTGATGCACATGTGATAATGTCTTTACCTCAAATAATCCATTTGTCACTCATCATGTGCCACCACAGATGAATTCTACCACATTTTCCTTCAAATAAGGAAATCAGATCCTTGACTATTTCTCAAAATTGAATTTTATAAAACCGAGATTGTTTAAAAAAAAAAAACATTTTTCTCTCACACACACTCCAAATTAGTGCTCTGAAGAACCCTAAATTTATCTCAAATGGCTGCGAATTTCAGAAAGTTATTATATGATTACCTAATTCGCTCCGTTCTCGAAAAAACCCATGTTTTATTTGTTTCTAATTCGCCTCGGCTTGCTCAGAAAATTCGTTTTAAAATCAGGTTTTTTTGACAATTACGCGTTTCGTTTTCTGGAAATTACTTGTGGTTTGATTTGTTTTTATTTGTAGGTTTTGAAGTGTAATGGCTTGTATCTCACAGAGAAGTTCAGATTGATCTCCCTCATTCCAATTACTTGCAATGGAATATGCAATCTTCTCTTCATCAACAGTCTGAAATCTTCTCTTCATCAGCAATTTCTTCATATGATACACTTCCATTGTCTGTCCCTACAATTGAATTTGTAATCTTCTCTTCATCAACAATTTGCAACCTTCTCCTCATCAAAAATTTGCAATCTTCTCCTCATCAACAGTTTTTTCATGTGATATACTTTCATTGTGTGCAAATTTTTAAAAATGATTTCTAATAACTGTTGTTTGAGGAAAAACGAATATGCAAAAGAGAAGGTTTTTTTTTTTTTTTTTTTAAATTGCAGTGCATGGGTCTTTGTGTGGATTGAAGAACTGCATATATGCGTAAAGCCAAGCCAAAGGCTGGCCTCATGCGTATGCGTGGGTCTTATTTCCATGAGCCAATATATATATATATATATATATATATATATATATATTTTAAATTATTATTATTATTATTATTTTTAATTGATTTGTTAATAAAATTATATATTATATTTTCAAAAATTAAAAAATATACATATATATTTCATTAAACAAAACAATTATTGAAATTAATTTTTTTTATCATTTTTACAATTTATTGTAAAATGAAATGAAATGATGAAAACATAATTTATTATTATTGTTAACATAAAAATTCTTTTTTCTGATCCTCTAGATCATACAAAGTGCAGGAGGAGAGCATATATGAGAAATTATTATTATTATTTTTTAGATGTAAGAAATAACGCTACCTAGTTACACTTCCCTGGCAACGGCGCCAAAATATTTAGTCAATTTAGTGTCCTAAATTGCTAACATAAATTATCGACCAGGGCTAGTAAACTGATGAAGTGTGATGCACTACATGTGCCTAAGTATCCATTTTTCTTACTTCGTTGTTTTTAGTGTTTTATTGATGTTTTGGGGTTTTTATGTTTGATTCTTAGTATGCTACTCTATGCTAAAAATATGAAGTTAGATCTATGTCAAAAGGGAGAAAAGGAAATGTTAATAAATGAATTAAAACAGAGTTTATTTGCAAATTCTATTCCTAACTAGAAAATGATGAAGACAGAGAATCTTAATCCATGGATATTACAGCTTCTAAATGAACATTCATGAAATGAAAAGTCACTCAAAACACTAAAACTTAACCTGATTCATTTAGTTAGAGATTTGTTGGAAGAGCTTGTGAAAAAGATTAATTCTAATGCAATGAGGATCTCCTAAAACATAAAAGGAAATGCTGAAACAACTTATAACATTACAACTAAATCTCATTCATGAGTTAGAGGTTTATTGGAAGAGCTTTTGAAAGATATTAATCATAATGTGATAAGGAAAAACAATCAATAACTCACAATATCACAACTAAGTCTCATTTGTGAATTAGAGGTTTAATGGAAGAGCTTTTGAAAGAGACTAACTGTAGTATAATGAGGATCTTTCTTTTAACTAAGTAACAGAAAATGAAATGCTAATAACTCAAAATATTACAATTTAATCCCATTCATTTAATAGAGATGTATTGGAAGAGCTTGAGAAAGAGACTAACTGCAATATCATGATGATCCTTTATCTAAGCAAATGACATGAAACATAACGCTAAAAGATATGATTTCAGAAAGCAGTCTAAGTAAGAAAATATGACAAAACAGAATTGAAAATGACTTATCTATAAAACATGTAAAACCTCCTCGAATAGCAGGGGCCCTCTGCTACCAATTTGGTGAAATTCTTCAGCTCCTTAAAGTTGTAATCAAAACATCAATGAATTGAACTTCTTTATTGATAGACTCACAAATCTACATCCCATTCCATCTTAAGCTTTGTTACAAAACACTCTCTAATCCTTTCACTTCTTCTCCTATTTTTTCACTACCCTTGATAGGAAAAAGCTTCCCCTATTTATACAAAAATATGAGAAATTATCTCATTAATGAGAGTCCATGAATCTCTCCCTCTATCTCTAGAGTTACAATCAAAATAGGAAATGATACGACACATGTTTTTTTAGAGTTTCAATACAAATAAGAAATGATACACATATCTTCTTAGAGTTTCAATACAAAAAGGAAATGAGACACATGTCCTCATGATCCCATGATCTTCTCCACTCAAAACCGAATTTGGTTTTGGGAGGCCACATAAAGGCCTTTTAGAAGCTTCCTTTTGACCTACACATGTCACAAAACTCATAACACATATATAGATATATGAAACTATGTTAATTTTCTAGTTTCTAATCATAAATTCACTTTAAACACATAAAATAAATAACTTTGGAAAACAAGTATCCTAACCCACATATTTATGAAAATGGTTACTTGATGTAGGGTTTTAGGTCAGATAGTTATGAAATGAGAGCTAAATGGTAATGACATAATGGAAATATGTATGAATATGGAAAACACTTTTGAGACTCAACACATAGGATATGGTGGATTCCTTTCATATCAGTATAGTCCTATGCAAATGCATTTTTATAATTCTGTAACAGCTGTATCAATAATTTTTTCTGTTCAGTAGTCAAGTTAGGGTTAATGTTTAAATTTTTTCCTGGCTCAATTTCAACAGGACCATTGTTAGTATGCTGAGTAGTTTTCAAATGTTCAATATTTACGTCATCTACCTCATATTCTCCCTCTAGATCTCTAATAGAGGCAACAGAGAGTGAATTTCTAATAAAGCCATTAATAATGTCATTCTCTGTTCATCTTTAAAGTATTGTGCTTTTCCAAGTGTGAGGAGAGGTAGGGGAAAACCAGATTCAGGTTCAAATTCGTCCCACCAGGGACTATTCAAGTCCATATGCAGTTTCCTTGGGGGGTAAAGGTTCAGGTTCTTAGTGGCTTGCCCATCTGAGATCACCATAGATCCAGATCTACATCCGATATATGCGTCTGCAGTGGCTAGCCACGATCTCCCCAAGATTAAAGGATGACCTCCCAGGTTGTATTTAGTTTGTAAAATGAGAGAACCAACTGGGTAATTCCAAGAAGCTACAGTGATTACCATATCTTCTATCATTCTCTTAGGCTTGACATGAGATATATATGCTAATTCAAGCACTATAGGTGTAGGTCCGAGTCCATGAAGTCCTAGGGAGATAAAAATATCTTTGGTCATTACATTAATGGCTGCCCCTAAATCAATTAGAGTGTTAGTTATGGGCTAGTCATCAATATGGGTAGTTACTGTAGGATTCCCTGGGTCATTATAATTAGTCAACAGAGGCTGATCAATCATTAGTTCTGACAGTTTCCCCATAACATGGATAGAAGCAGGGTCTTTCGGTTTCCTTCCAGTATTTTTGACACACATATCTCTCAATGTTTTAGCATAGATAGGTACTTCCTTAAGAGCTTGTAACAGTGGAATCCACACATAAAAATTCTGTAATTCCTTGAGGAACTTAGATTCAGCTTGCAAGGTTGGCCTAGTTTCAATTAATCATTGAGGGTATGGATTATCTTGAACCCTAACAGCTGAGTCAACTGTCATAGAAGCACCAGCCTTGCTCGGGTTGGCTGATGTAGAAACAAAAGGCTTTCTCGAGCTGGTTTCTACAAGTGTAACATGAGGTGTTGTATCAGCTGTTATAGGTGTAACATTTGTTTCAAAATCGACTATATCCTTTCTAGGTGACTCACATTCTTCCTCGGTAATTATGGGAGTATGTTCTAGTATGATTACTTTTCCCAATCGAAGATGAACCTCATTAAGCCCAATAGGAGTGATAAGATAAGTCTGGAAAGTAACTAGGGCGTCTATTCTCTTAGCTACCTTATTATTCGGATTGGGGTTAGGTTGCACAAGTAATTGGGGTTGGACAAGAGGTGCGGGACTTTGAAGAGTAGGTAGTTGTCACTGCTGCTGCATTGGTAGTGCAGAGGGCACTAGACCTTGACCATTACCTATCCAATTTTGACTCCAAGGATAAGATTGCGATGGAGGATATTCCATTGGTGGAGGGGAAGGCCACTGGTTCCATGGTGAAGGAAATTGTGTTGAGGAAGGAGTAGGATATGACCATGGAAATTTATGACCATTATAAACATTATTCCAAGGATTAAAAGAGGAAAAATCTGGAGGCATACTGTAGGTCACGACTTCCATGGTCTCTTTGATCTGATGAAGTGGGAATATTAGACATCCTCGCTTGATTTCTTAAGCACTGATTTCAGCCTAGGTAGTTTTGAGCATTGACCAGTGGAATGCGCAACTCACAAATGTTGCACAAGTTGGTTCTATTCAATCCACATTCTCTTTATAAATGTTTCTTTTTTCATCGAGGACAAAATATTTCCAAAGCTACTTCAGCTTCTTCTTGTGCTTTCTTAACTTGTACCGTAGTGATTTGGGAGAGAGAGTACTAAGGAGGTCGGTTTTAAAATCTTCAAATAGATTTTCGATCTCTGGTTTGGTTTCTCCTCCACTTGTGGACTTCTGTATTCGAACTGAAGGGTCCCAAACTGAAGTTCTCCCCTTGACCAATCCTCTTAGACTCCGAAGATAGAGCTTCATTTTTTCTTCAAGCGGTTCTTGCGATATGTATCATTTTCCCAACAGATTCAAATTCTTCAGACAGTCATCTCTTATACCTCTTAGGAATATAGGTGTCAGGATTTTCGGGGCTAAGTTACCAAAATTAGACGTTTGTAAAGTATAATGGAATTGTTCCATGTACTCTTCTAAGCTCTTATCTTCCTTTTGTGTAATTCTAAAGATTTATTCCTTCAAATCCTTGGTTCGACAGTAATCCTGATACTTAAAGAGCAAGGCCTCCCTCATGTCATTCCAGGTTTGGATCGTGCCAATACCCAATCTCATGAACCATCTTAATGCTGCTCCTTTCATAGTAGCATGAAACAATTTTAGCTTCTGGGCATCTGAAGTGTAGACATAAATCCTACACAGCACATCGAACTCGAACATAAAGGTATTAGGATCTTCAACAACCATCCCTTGAAAGGACAATAGAGATGATAAAGGAATGTTTTTCATAGGAGCTTCATCCCGTGTCACCAATATTGAGAATTCAAAAGTAACAGTACCATCTGTCTTAATATTCTTGCCCCTCATGGCTGATCCTTCAATGGGATGAAATGACCTCGGAATATGCAAAGGATTGACAAATAAATAAAGGATCAGGCTGTTCCAGGACCAATTGTTTCACTGCACTACCCGAATCCAAATGATGATAAAATTAATGTTGTTCCTCAGGCCCCTGATGCTCCCCACTGGTCTACCCTTGTCCTTCAATTTTCATATTGTAGGTTTTAACCCTGTACAAAAATGATTTTCAAACGAATCTTAAAGATAGAAAATAAACAATAGCGAGAGCATAAAACATAAAACAGATATATACAGAGATTTTCCCTTGGATCTCAAATCGGGACAACCAGCTTGATTTTTCATTATATTACTTTCAAGTGTTGCAACACATATATATATACATGCCGAAGCATACATAAACCCAAATCCATTAACCCTGGATTAGAACATAACCGTAGTTCCCTTGACCGTATCTACAAAATACCAGGGGACGAAAACCGTCATCCCCCAAAACCATGTACAAACCCATGCAGAAAACCATGGGTGGGTCCACCCACCGAATTTGTTTTTCCTGGGCCGCTGTCCCCGACACCGATAGGGGGGGCTGACGCACCCCCTGTGACCGCCCGGTGCAACATACAGCACATGGGGCTAATCGTGGAAAGAATATAATGCATACCCAACACAGATTTTGATCAATGACTTTCCACTACTGTTTTAGATCTGGAGTCTTGATATTAGGAGTGGATATGTTGTTTGAAGGGTGATGAGGTCCAGACACAGAAGGTACCGATGCATCATGCTTCAATATAGTAGCAAATTTATGTGGTCCCGTCTTCCTATTGTCTTTTTATGAAGTAGACTGTTCCTTTTCTGCTTTTGAGATTAGATCTCCAGAGAATGTCTTTCTTCCCAAGTCTGCACTCTTATTTTCCTTTTTACGACCCGTCTTTCCTATAGTTAGTTAGAGTGGAGGGGTGTTTTTGGATTTATCTATTGTCCTACAAGCACACATGGACCCTATATGTATCAATTCTTCCTACAAGTGCTTCAGTTTCTATAGTGGTGAGCCTGCCCAAGTATGTTAGAGCGATGTGCAGGTTCTTACCGCCAAAAAACTATATAGATGAAGACACACTAAAGAAAAAAAACCCAAAAATCACACTTCTAAGTGCCCCAGAATAGCAATGGTGAGCCTGCCTAGGTATGTTAGAGTGATGCGCAGGTTCTTACCTCTTGTCTTACTGCCTAGCAATTGCTAACTAGGAACACCCTATCATCAAACAAACATTTCTGGTTGATTGGATTGTAACTGCCATCCCCGACAATGATGCCAAAATTTTGGACTCTATTAATCACTATTAAATGTCTAAGATGGTACACATAAATTATCAATCCAGGGACGTCTTTTATCTCAATGATAGTTGCACTGTTTGTGTCGATACATCAAACTAGAAGCAAATCAAAATAAAGAAGAATCGTCGCTGAATATATTGCTAAAACTTAACACTCGTGCAAGAATTAAAAAATCTACAGGAATGTAATCATGCCTCAATTAAACGGTACCTAGCGCGCCACACAACAATTACACCAGTTGGTATTTCCAATCACATCCATGTAATAACATAATAATATCAAAACTGAAGCAGATCTACTTACATCCAGAACAACAACAACAACACTCCACCAATCTGCAGAGCAAATAAGAAATATAATACAACTACTTTAACCAGTGCAGTCCCTGCTAAAGAGGAGGGACCTTCCTCCCTAGTAGGGCACAGGGAGAAATAGAAACTAAATGGAAATTAAACTAGACAACGCATGTAACAACAACAATGTGATATCTTTGTATTAATGTGACCAAAATTATGGAGCCAAAAGTAATACTATTCTCTGCTAACCCCTTGAATTCAAGGGTCGAGAGTTATATAATGGTTACATGTTCAAAAAAACGAGGAATGGACCAATCATGAGAATCTTATGATTCTCATGCTGATCAAAATAAGATGAATATAGTTACAACCAATTCCTTAATAAAAAGTCCGACTAGAAGAATATGGATTACAATCAAAACTACCTAAAAGCTATCATCCTAAAATACAATATGTAATTACTTCTACAACTGTCGTGAAAAATGATAGCTACGGCGTAATAACAATTGAGGACAGGTCAACATCCGGAAGTTGATGATATCCAATAAGAAATACAACTGTAACAACAGTTTGTAATAGCGGGTTTTTAACAACACCGTGATGTAACACAATCGTAATGTAACAGCTCACTATAAAAACACACTTTCAACTGCTTCTGTATGCCTCAAGATCTAGATATTTTGTGCTAAAAATAACATTTGGAAGGACAACAAAAGACCAGAGAAATTCTTCCAACATTCATCCCAGTTAGCCAAAAAAAGGAAATGATATATCATAATAATCAATGAAATGACAAGATAATGAAATAAGGCAAAACAACATTGTTTAAGATAGAAAAGGAGGGAAAAAGGCAAAGATATTCCCAAGGGTTGAGGTCACAAGGTAAAAACGGGGGAAATAGATGTAGGAAATATGTACAAAAATGGCACCCAACATCAAGCTCATTAAAAAATGAAACAAGGTCTTGGAGCAGAGTTCCTTTTCTTTTTTCAAGCTTGTTAAAAAATGAAACAGGGTGTTATGAGCATAGTTCTTTTCCTGTGTCAAGCTTGTTAAAAAGTGAAACAAATCTCCCTCCAATTCAAGTCTTTGATTATATCTAGTAGATGTCGATTCGAGTCTTTCATTTGATATTGTAAATTAAACTTCATTCCATATTCCTATTAGTAACTAGTAGTCTACTTAGGTGAATGAAATGAAGCTTAGGGTACATGTGCCTAGAATCGTGTTATTATGTTGGGGGCATGAAAACCAATTTCAAACATAGTTTCCCATGTTTCAAGCTTGTGTAAAAATGAAACCATTCTCATCCTATCCCTCATGATTTCCATTTTTATCAACATGTTTCTACCATATGAACCTTGGTTTTCTCATTCCATCGTCACCATTTGTTTGGCCATTCATACACTTTCACTTGGTGTGTTACCATTTCTTGGGGAACTTCCGCGATGAATGGTCTTATTATTCAACCTATTGAACTCTACATGTTTTGAGTAATTCCATCATGACCAAAACCACTTGCTACCCTTTATACTACTCATTCCTCCAGGGGGATTCCTCATTCAACTCTTTTCAGAATCCCAAATCATGAAAAGATTATTGATCGAGCACTTTTCTTTTCGAATTCGTTAAAGTAAATGAAAAGGCATATACTCAATATAAGTTTAACCCTTTTTAGGATTGTGATAAATTATTTACGAAAAAATAATACTTTAGTATAATATGAATAAAAGGTTCTCCTGAGTATCGTTTTATGCCTTTTTGGACTCAAGAGACTAAATTTACGAAAATTAATATTTTGAGTTTTCTTTTTTTCCCTTTTTACAAACCTTCTAAACATGAAAAAGAAGTCAAGTTACACCATCACCGGACTTGTAAAATCATCAAACAACGTTGGACTCTTTGAACATGGCAGGGCCAAACCAATTATTCTCATGGTTCGTTAAAAATACTCAAAAGGATTCATCCAAAGAATGAACTTAATCATATGTTATCCTCCTCCAAATTGTCAAAAATAAAGAGGTACTAACCTAAAATGCTTGGGGAAATTGGGAAAACAAGATAATTAACCTATTACTAGCAATGAGTCATCCTTGAACATGCCACTCTTTCACTTCATCTCTGCGATTGTTGGGTTGGGAAATCTTCTTGCCTCTTTGGTTAATCACACCATATTAAAAGCCTTTGTGATCTATTTTGAGTCAATGCTACCAACTCCATAAATTGTCGCCGATATGTTCAAGAGAATTACTTCAGTTGATATCTCGTATGATACTCTTAAGCCTTCATTTATGTATTTCATTCCTGAACCAACTTTACATCAACATTATTCTATCTCAGATCTTGATACACGTTTTATGTCGTTGATGAGGGATACATCAAGGCCCTTCTGCAATAGGTCGTTTCTTGTCGACATTAGCTCATTATATAGGAAGTTTTGTAACTTGGAGCTTTCATAGATCAATGGAAAGTTTCCTTGCTCTCAGAAATAGGTCCTCATCATTGGCCTTTGAATGGAAGATTTTGTTTGGTGTTTGACTTCAACTCATTCATTCACACCACATAGATTACAATATAGTACCTTGAGAGCCATTAACATCATCTATGGTTTCTCTTGAATTTTTTAACAACTTACATCATTGGTTGGTAATCATATGGTGTCTACCATGTTTGAATCTAACTCATTTATTCACATGGTTAGAATCGTACTATCGAGTGACAAGGTAGAAGATCTTGAATCTAGTTCCATCCATCTGGGCTGTGATTTCAAGATTCACAAAATATTACAAAGTATAATGGTTATGATCATCCAAATAGTCATCCAATCATGGTTCCACATTATGTCATCAGTGGAAGAGACTTCTTGATCATTTTACATGTAATATTGGCTTATATGTTGAGTATGGGTATGCGTCTCTCAACAATGATATCATGATGATAATATGTATTATTACAAATGATGATATAGACGAATTTGTTCTTGATCCAGACTTGTCACAAGGTAAAGAACTTCATTCCTCAGCCATTTATTCTTCCTTTGTACCTTGGGGGGAATATGTTATAAGCCATTTTGTCTTATTAACCCAAAAGGTCTGAAAACTGCATCAATCAACAACCCTGAACACTTTTTCATAATCCCTTTGCAAATCCCTAAGCATCATTTCTCCAAAAAGTCTGATTTTATGGGTGTATCTACAAAAAAGCCATGTTTTAAGCCCCAAAAAACTATACATGATTGCCCACATGCGTTGAGTGTAAGTTGTATAACTAAGAATCTGTGTTGATCATCGCAGGTTGCTCCACTCTGCAGGTGCACTGATTATAGAATTTCAGGAAAATTAAAAAATATTTTCGAATCTTCTTCTTCCAAAATATTCTAAGTTGGTTTTAGCCATTGACCATGGATAGAGATATCAAATTCCTATCTGATCCTACTCTAGTGATATTATCTCTTATCCCTTGATCTTATCATCCCTCATAAGTGGATTTCAAGCCTAGTTTGGTAAATCCTAAACTACCATGTTTACCCTATAAATTTACTTCCTCCCATGGAGACTGAGTTGGATTTTGGGAGATTTCTAGTGCCCTCATGCTGCTTCTTGGAGCTTAAGGAATCATCATCCATTTGCATTAGTGTTGAGTGTGATGGTTTTCTTTATGGCAAGGAAGGACACGACAGTTGGGGAGGCATCTACAAAGTCGGCTTCTATATATGGTTGTAACTCTCTCCTTCATTTATTAATACAAAAAGCACTATGTTTTCCTATACTTGTGTCATGTTGATGCTTATGTATTTCAATGCCATGTTGACCCATTGAATAGAGATATTGGATTATTCTATGTGGATATTGTAGTTCTCTTTCTCGTTTTAGTCATTGTTGCAGGTTCCATTTATAGCGCATGGATCTAGGATTGGAGCTTACAAGCGAAGAGAAGAGGAGGACTTACTACATATTCCAAGCATGTCTCTTTTCCGTAGTCTAATCTCTCTAAGGAAAACATTGAAATGTTTTCCCTTTGTTTTTCTAGATCATACCGCTATATCTAGGAAGTTCATTTTTTTCCACATAAGTGAATTTTCCATATAACAATAATTAATGTGTAAGTGCATGTAGGGCCAATGTATGGTAGTAGGGAATCTAATAAAGCATAGGATTGATATGTTGGGGATGCTGAAACTAGAGGTGGAGAAGGTGGATTAGGTGTTTCAACTTGAGAAATTGGCTTGCATGTACCAAACAATATTATTCCTAGAATGCATTACTGTGTGGGTTACTTATATGATAGTGTTTAAGTACCTTAATAAATTGGTAGTTTTCTTGGTTATGGTGATGGCCCATGCAATTTTATCTTTGAAATTCATGCAATATTGCTTAAATATTGTTAATACTTACATAATTTATTTGATATGGTCAAACTTGATTAGGTAGCTCACCTTCATTGACACATTGCACTTTAATCATTGGCGCTGCACCCAAAGCACTTATAGTCTAGGAGCGTTCCAAAATGTGGATCCATTCTCAAGAAAAAAATTAGGGGCCAAATTTCACCCATGAGATACTTTTCCACGTCTTTTTTTCCCCAAAAAATTCACCACCTTCTATTTTATTTTCCCAAATTTTATCACATAAAAGCATTTTATTCTAAAAGTGACCAAAATTTTCTAGAAATCGTATAAAATTCTTATAATTTTCTAGAAACCATATAAAATCCTTATAAATTTTAATATTTTTACAAAAAAATATTCAAAAATTTTATGGTTAGAAATTTAAGAATTAGTAATATTTTCCATGGTTTCTATATTTTAAGATAAGCTTGGATCCTTAAAATTGGCCCTCACTATTCTTCAAATGGGAATCATAACCCTATAAAATAGTGTACTCCTTTATACTTGAGTAAGAATATTAGATCTTAAATGCACTAAAGTTATCATAGCGTGACTATTGATTCTTCTCATTACTCAAGTGGTCCATCAATTTGCAACACTTTCCCCTTTGCTCCTACTTGCAATTTTTTTATTATTATGGAAGAATGAGAAGAAGATCTTTAAGACCATGGAAAGAGTTTGATTAGAAATAGCCTTAAGGGGATAGAATACGAAGGAACAGGGATTTGGGACATTTCGTCATGGAAGTTATGGATCTATTTATGTAAATACTTGTAATTTAATTGACATCACATCTGTCCCCCCCTCCCCCCCCCCCTAGACAACAATATTTGCTTCTATTGTTTTTATATGGTTTTAATGCATTATATTGTAATTGAATCATTAGGTATATTATAAGGGTTTATATATTATTTAAGTGAGATAGATCTAGAATTTTTATGTTGTAAATCAGGGAAAGGATCTTGTTTGTCTTACATGCATATTTACATGAATCTAGCCTCCTTCTCCTGCTATTTATATAGGGCGATTAGGTGTGGAAGAATCTTTAATAGGAGAACATAAAGACCATAGTAACATTTTCATGTAATTATGGAGGTTCCTTCAAGTGTACATTATTGTGGATTTGGAACCTACATTGCCTTACCATCCCCATGCGGTGAAATTTATAAAAATCAAGTAGAGGTACCACAACTAACTCCATGTTAACTAAGTTACTCAATGTCCATAAGTTACTTGGACTATTAAAGTCAGTGGTTGATAATGGTTTGGTAACATGGTTTCCCTAGCCCATGGATTGTTTATTCATAACTTAGTGGCCTTTATTTAGGTTTCCATCTAGGGTAACTCTCTTGTGGGATTATGGCAAGGTAGTCCTTTATCACCCTTGATGACCCATTAGATTTGATCACATTTGGACATACTTGAAGCTTTTGAAACTATTTTCTTATACTCTCTTAAGTAACCTTCTTCCATTAATTTCATTAGCTTTGGTGGTGTGCATTTGGAAGATCCCTTTTTTATTTGTTTGATTAAGGCTTGATAGTGTGGTAAAGGGGCATGGTGTTTTTTTTTGAATAAAAATAAATAATAGAATTGTTAAATTGAGAAATTGATGAAAAACTATGACATTATTGCTTGAAATAACCTTCATTAGAGGAAATTTCAGCCTAAAAGTGTCCTCATAAGGAAAAATAATAAAATAATAAAAAAATAGTTAACAATTTTGGAGGGAAAAGAATAAAATTACTTTAATTAATTGTGTTTTTGGCTCATATCCTTATAGATTTACTCAAATTTCAAGTGTAGACACTTTTTGGATGCAGAGTTAAATTTCACATCCAATGAGTACCCATTATGCATACTTTTGAGAAGACCCACATTGATAAAAATTGAACTTTACAATAAAAAAGAGTGTTGAACAAGATTTTTTTAATGCATATTCAAATTTTATCAATGCGAATCTTCTCAAAAGTATGCATAATTTGTACTTATTGGAAGCAAAATTTAATTCTGCATCCAATGAGTACCTACACTTGAAATTTGAGTAAATCTATAAGGAGATAAGCCAAAAATACAATTAAAAAAGTAGTTTTTTATATTTTCCCTCCAAAATATTTACATGTACCTCTTTTTAAATTTAACTGATTATGATTGGTTGACATATTATATACATGAAAATTTCATGGGCACTTTTAGGCTGAAATTTCCTCTAATGAAGTGTTCTCTAAGACAATGGTGAAGCTCCTCCATTTAGTGGGTCATCTCTCCCTCATAGAAAAACATCAGATCATTTAGGGGAATCTATGTAAATGGGATTGTTGCTAGAGGGAATCAAAATGTTCCTCCACCTCTTATATTAGTATTGTTTAAATCAAGCTATGATGTTTCCTATAATAGCTAGTTTGAACCTTTCAAACTTTTCATGATTAACAAATGACCCCATTAGTCATGATGTGACTTTCCTTGCTAAACCTTCTAAATAATCCACAAACATACTAAGTTTCAAGGTAGACTTATAAATGACACTTTAAGCCATGTAATAGCCTTTCAATTGCGGTTCTCTTTGAATAAAATTACAAATGATAACATTTGGCTTAGAATTTTCCAACATACCCTAATAGTGTCATGGAAAAATAGTACATTGAACTTCCCATAGGTACTTACAGTACTTTCATTGCTCTAGGTACAAACTTTATGAAACACTCGCCATTTATTAGTAAACATAAAACTCAAATCAAGATCGTTACTAGTAAGAAAATAATTTCTATTTGTAGCCTTGATAATATTCTCTAGTGAAGATAAAGGGGACATTTATGTAATATTTCATTGAATGATAAAATTTTATTAGTTTAGTTCCTATAACACCTTCTTCCTCATATAAATAAATATGTTGTCTTCCAACACCATTGAAATGAGAAATATTTGATCTTTAGGGCTCACAAATTTCAATTAATTTATTCTCAAATAGGTTATTTGTTAATTTCATATTTGATGCTCATATATAGTCACTTGTTAGTCCATCCCTATTTTCAGAAGCATCTCATGCGGTTGGTGGCCTTATAGAAAATACTTAATGAACAACTTATGCTTCTAACAAATTTGGTCAAGGTCCCTTTTGTAGAGTTCCTAAATGAGATATTCAAGGTTTTAAGGTTCCTTATGGAAATCCCCATCATTTTTCTCCAAATGTTCAACATATCCTAGGTGTGAACCAAACATTTACCTTGTAACACCCTATAATTGGCCTTAAGAAGTTAGAACTTTGATTTTACTCTTCTTAGTAATTCAATGCTTAGTATCTATTTAGGCTTAGTTAACTTGATATAAACATTTGAAATGTATACATTTAAACCTATTTATGAGTTGCATGATGTCACTTTTATTGTGATAAGTTCATGATAATGATATTTATGTGAATGGTTTAAACATGCAAGTTAAGATGTGGAATTTTGGTACAAGAATACTAGTTCAAAATTGTTTTGTTAATGTATAACATATGCAAGGCATGATATAAATAAACCTATATTTATTAATGGAACATAAATATGAATATGGCTTATCATATGCAGCTTGTGATGTATTTTCATGTATATGAGTTATTGATGAGCTAACCTATATGTTTAAAAGCTATGTGTAGGTCAAATGACCATAGTGTTGAGGTAACTTGGATGTCACATCAAAAATATAGTGTATACTATAAGTTTTATTTGTGATTTAATTGATGATTTCAAATATTGATATGATTTGTGGTAAATATGCTTTTGATAGGACACACAACTTGCCAAGAGTGGTTGTGTGATGTAATCAATAATTAAAAGTCATATTTTTAAATTATACACATATTATAATTAACATTGGCCCAAATAATTTCATATTTTCAAACTTGAAATGCTTTATTTATTTTGTAGATTTAATTTGCATTGATAAGAGCTCCAATTAAGATCTAATTGATATTTGTATTTTCTTTGTGTTGATGTTGTGATCAACACCCTCCATTATTTTTCCCACACTTGAATTTTGGAGACTACCGAAGAACTTGTTGTTTTTCACCCTATGGTTACTCCATGGTCGATTGATGCTTTCTAAAGGTTTTAAGTCTTCTTCCTAATTTTAAACTATAAAGTCACTTGCTTACACATGCACAATCCCAATTGAACTCATGAGCACACTTAATTTTATGCAAGCTTAAACAAGCATAGAACCATCCATCAAGACAATGCCTATGCAATGTTTATCTCATGTTGATTGTCAATGCACACTTTTGTTGACATACTCCCTCACTTTTGTTGCTATTTTACTTCTATTTATGTGAGTGTTATCAACTGTCACTTTTGCGCACCTCTATGTTCACAAGTGTTGCTTTCACTTTTTCCTTAATAAGTGTCATATTCATGTTATCTACACTCTGTCATGTGTTGCCTTCAATTTATTTATCTTTTAAAAGTGTCTCTTTGTTATCATTTCAAGGTGTGATTTTTGTTCATGAGTTTTGTGCATTCCCTTGCCTTGCATTAATTGAGTTCATGTGTGCGATCCATGTTTGAGTTGTGATCAAATGCATTTCTCTCTTTTATTCTATTGGTCTCACACTTAGCCATTTTGGAGCCCTTTCTTGGTCCTACTACTCAGTGAAAGTTGTAAAGGCATTAGCCCTGTTACTAGGTAATGAGCGTAGCTTATTCATAAGCCTCATTGATGTATCTTTTCCTCCCATGCTTATGAATTAAGCCTTTTTTAAGTTCTCCTCCCTCTCACAGTGCAACAATACTTCATCGGATAAGTGCTCTAGCCTTTTGCTGTTGTAACCAATCCTCTCACATTTATCCAGTTTCACTACCCTACCAGGGTAAACATGAGAGGAAGAGCTACTATGGGATAAATCAACATCCTAGATTCAATTAAGGAAGTGGGGCTAATTATTAATGACAAACTGACAACTCACTACATTCGACAGGGACTACATGTCACTCATAGGTTGAACAACCATCCCAGGTGGCCAAAACCTGAGTTGGACCTTTGTTTATTTTCCCTGGCCCACAACCATGCCCATAGCAAGACCTCCATGTGGTTGGAATCCTCCAACCGCATGTAAAACACTGCATCCATGTGGTTGCAACCCAAATTCTCTAGTTCAGAGGTAGCGGTCCTCGATTCTGAGCTACCATTTCAAGCTAGCCTCCAGACCATTGCTCATAACTCGGTGAGACTTTCCAGAATGATAAATAATATAAGGAAAAATCTATTCATATCAAACTTGATCAATAACATGACCTAAACAGGCCTAACCATGACAATAATTTCATTAAACATATGGTGAACATGTAATCTATAGGTCATGAATGCACATATGAACATAGTGGTTTGATACTTATATGGGAATAATCAAGAAGGTATAATTCCCTCTCATAATAACTACAATAACACCTATTAGTTCGTGCATTCATTAATCATTCATAAACAAAGTAAAACATATTAAGATCCATAACTAGAACCTGTTATGGAACCATACTTATAACCAAAATTTAACCAGAGTAATAACCATGATAGAAAAAACCATCAAAGCAACATAATATCAAGTATAATTACTCATAGAATAAAATAGGAAAAAAGATCTTATTAAAATTTGCAAAATCCAACTGAGTCAGACACTTCCATGCGCCAATCGACCGTAGATTGGACTGAACCAAATATCTCTTTTAGCCAATCACCCTCGTGCCATATTCTAAGCATGAATGTGGGATCTCATTGAATTTAAACCAAATAAAACAAACTAGGTCTTCCAAAGGTCAAACCACCTCAACCCTATACTAGTGATTCCACCTCGACCGAACATCATTAACACCAACCATATTAGGCTCTACCCAAGTTTTCTAGGGCTCTAGGAACTAGTAACTCAACCCACAACCTTCTAGGGCTTTAGAGCGTTTGTCCAACATGGCTCCTGGACTAGTAACTCAACCCACCAAGGGATCTAGAGAAATTTTCCAACTGAGGCTCAAAGACTAGTAGCTCAACTCAAACTGTTACAGGGATTCCAAAGAATTTGTTCCAACTCACAATGATAAGGAATTATGAGCACCAAATTTTTTTGTTTGTTTGGAAAAACCAACAACACCATTGGTATCCAGGAAATGGAAAGGCAAGGCTAAAACCATTTTCAATCCAGGCAATCCTCCATGAAAATGATAGAACATAACCAAATAATCACATGCATATAACATGCATCCATAAATAAACAAGGAAATAATGCATGTAAGCTGTTACCTGTAAAGCAATCCAGTTGTAGTTGTCGATCCACTTGTTCCATTGTGCTTTCCAACTTTCCTTTGCATTCTTTATCCAAATCCAAAGTATGCCAAAATGCTCCAAGAATGCTCTGAGAAAACTCTAAGTGCGCAAGAGTATGAGAGAGTGAGAGAATAGAGGAGAGCTCCAAGATAAAACTGAAAAAGTTTGTGAACTGATCCTCAAAATATTTTTTTATCATTGATGCCTCTATTTTCTTTATTTTCCTCTATTTTTCCTTCAATTTTCCTCACATGTGAATTTGTGACCCGCCATCTCCCTTTTCTCCTATTTTCCATCATTTCATAGATAACATGCCAATTATTGCCACTTTTCCTTTTACAATTTCCATAGCCCCTAATTAATCACTAGTGATCCCCCATCACTATGTTTTTCCCAACATTCAACTTGGAATACATGTCCCATGACCTTGGTTATTATTTTTATTTCCATAAGAAATCAACCAGAGGTTGTTACAAACCCCTCCCCCTTTGGGGAACACCATCCTTGATGTTCAATGACACTTATAAAAAAAAAACACATGTTTCCTATGGAGCTTTATAACATAGCTCGATGCAACATTTAAATCATATCATACTTCTGAAGACATAACCAACATATAATGAACACCATATCTCTTATTGGAGCAGTATTTACATACATATGCATAAAAAAACATAACCAAAACATAACATCAAAGCATATATCAAAATGTATCTTCTCAACCAGCGTATAGAGAACTATAAATAGCCCACATTTGATCATCCATCTCCCATGTAGCTTCATTGGGCCCAAAATTCCTCCATTGTAATTTAAATTTCTCGATTGCTCGATTCTGCAGCATGAGCATCTTTCGCTGTAAAATGCACTAAAGTTCTGACTGTAGTTATCCTTTTGGTTCCACTTGCAATACATATCAGTCAATCACATGATCAACATATTTCACATAGTTATTAAGAAATGACACATGGAAAACATCATGGGATTTCATTGTGAGAGGCAGTGCAAGTCGGTAGGCCACTGGTAAAATCCACTTAAGAATATCAAAAGGCCCAAAATAGCGGGGTGTCATCTTGGCACATGATCCAATCCTCAATGAGCTCTTCTTGGGCTTGATGTGAAAGTACACATGTTCCCCAACCTAAAACTCCTTAAATACCCTATGCTGATATGCATAACTATTATATATATCCTGTGCTACCTTTAGATTCTTCTTGATAACTTGCATTTCCTGTTCCATCTCTACCAACATATATGGTCCAATCAATACCCCATTCACTAGATCACTCCAATTGATCGAAATATTACAACTCTGCCCATAAAGTGTCTCAAACGAACTCATATTTAAATATTCATGATACCCATTATTGTATGAAAATTCCACTAGTGGAAGACACTCTTCCCACTTTCGTTGATGATGCATAACATACATTCTCAACATGTCCTCTGGAATATTGTTAACCGTCTCTATCTGTCCATCTGTTTGTGGATGATTGGCTATACTAAAGGCCAACTCTGTCCCCAAACTTGCAAACAACTCTTTCCAAAACTTGGAAGTGAACTTGGCATATTTTTCTGACACAATATTCCTAGGAATACCATGTAACATCACTATCTCCCTGATGAAGACTTGGGCTACTCACTAGTTGAATTCATAGACTTCATTGGAATTAAGTGAGCTATCTTGGTAAAATTTTCAACCACAACCATAATAGAATCGTGTTGTCTAGGTGTCCTCGGAAAACATGTAATGAAGTCCATGGAAATGGCCTCCCATTTCCATTTTGGAATCAGAATCAACTGCAATAAACCACCTCGATGTTTACACTCTGCTTTTAATTGTTGAAAATACAAACATCTCACCACAAACTCAACCACCTCTTTCTTAAAATTCAGCCAATGGTAGGACTTATTAACTGTTGTCAATGTATTTTTATATCTCGAGTGACCTGAATATGAATTGACATGAAATTTCCTCAATATAAGCTTCTTGAGCTTGCTGTTATTTGACACATAGATCTTGTCCCTAAATATGACCAAGCCATTTTTCATGAGATGATAATCCACATCATGTTCACCTATACCCTATTGTTGTAACATGTGCTTAAGCTGCTGGTACTTGTCATCTTGTCGTCCTACATGCAAGATCTAATCCCTGAAATCTATCCCATATGAACTCATAGTTGCTATGTGATTTACTTGCACTCTTCTTCTAAGAGCATATGCAACCCTATTCTATTTACCCTTAATGTACCTAATATTTAAATCAAATTCACTGAGCATGGCCAACCACCTAGGTTGCCTGAAATTCAAATTAGGATGGTCAAACAATTACCTTAGCCCACTGTGATGACTCATCAAAATGAAGCTCTTGCCAAGAAGATAATTTCTACACATCTTCAATGCATGAATGAACTCTTCCAACTCAAGATCACGAGTCACATAATTTTTCTCATTCTCCTTCAATTTCCTTGACTCATAGCATACCATCTATCCTTCTTGCATCAAAACTCCACCAAGTCCTCTTTTGAAAGCATCTGTACATACCACAAACTACTTATCTGGATTTGAAATCTTTAGAACTCAAGCATTCGTAAGTAACTTCTTCAACTTCTAAAAACTATTTTCAAATTCCTCTATACATTCAAATTTATTTCATTTTCGCTGCAAGGATGTAATAGAATAGGAAATATGTGAGAAGTCCTTGATGAATTTCTTGTAATAACCCTCTAGTCCCATAAATAACCTGAAATCATCCACATTCGTAGGAGTTTCCCATTCCATGATAACTCTGATATTTTCTGGGTCCACTATTATACCTTCCTTGGGAAACTACATGCCCCAAGTAATGAAATTCTATCTCAAAGAAATTACATTTACTAAGTTTGGCATACAACTAATGCTCTGTTAACATTCTTAACATTTCTTCCAGGTTTTCTGCATGCTCTTCCTCATTCTTAGAATATATCAAAATGTCATCAATGAATATTATCACAAACTTGTCCAGATAAGGGCGCAACACACTATTCATCAAACATATGAAAGTAGCTAGAGCATTAGTAAAACCAAAATGAACCATAAGAAACTTATAATTCCCATATATGATCTGGAAGGAAGTCTTGTAGATGTCCTCTTATTTGATGCATACCTGATGATATAATAATCTCAAATCAATCTTCTAGAACACTACTAGTACCTTAAACTGATTTAACAAGTCACCAATCCATGGCAAAGGGTACCTATTCTTAATTGTCACCTTATTCAACTGCCTATAATCAATGCATAACTTGAGAGTACCATATTTCTTCTTCAAAAACAATACTAGTGCACCCCAAGGTGACACACTTGGCCTAATGTATCTATTGGAAAACATTTCCTTCAACTGCAACTTTAGTTCCACTAAATATGGAGTGCTCATCATGTATGGTGCCTTAAATTTTGGTGCTGCTCCCGACATCAACTCAATAGAAAATTCCACTTCCCCATGAGGCGAAAAATATAAAATCTTTGCTGGAAATACATCCTGAAACTGCTACAAAAACATATACCTATTCAAGGCTTCAACATCCTCAACATCCTTACCTTCATTAGTGGAATTATGAACTACGAACAAGACACACCCTTTCCTTCTACTGTGCTCCCGAAATCAACTCAATAGAAAATTCCACTTCCCGATGAGGCGAAACTCTAAAATATCTACTAGAAATACATCCTGAAACTACTCCAAAACCATATACCTCTTCAAGGCTTCATCATACTCAACATCCTTAACTTCATCAGTGGAAATATAAACTACGAACAAGATACACCATTTCCTACTACTATGCTTGGCATGCATAGCTATAACCATTCTCACTGATGTAGGCTTCTTCTTTCCCTGTAAGATTCTCTTCTCTCCATCATCATCAAGCACTCAATATCCATAATTTTGGCTCAAAGGGTCCTGACCCAGGTTCGAAGGTTCAAGGTTTGCCAACAAACCCCTATACCACTGGCCCTTTGGGCATTGACCTACTTGCGCAGGTCAAAGTCTCACCCGAAGTAGTATGGGTGGGTGATGGAACCAAGTTTTCGCACCCCGGGAGAGGGTAGGTAAGTTAGGCAGAGCTGTGTTCAACCTTATAGGGACCAAATATTGTATCACAGAGCCTATATCTACAGATTCCCTTCGCATCCACGTGTGCAATAGCAATGATATTCACAGTAATCAGCAGATCATGAACTCACATAACAATAATTCAAATATTCCAGATATTCTTGCATGAAGTGAAACAGAACATATCTAGATCGTAGCATAAATAAGTAACACGAGTATGTTTGCAGCTTAAATCAATAATACAATAGCATATATTAAGTAACCAAACATCACAGAGTCATATCATAGTAATTCCAATGGAGTTAGATATTCAACAATATGTTCGTATTCATTATTCCTTCAGATCTACTTACAATACCCCAAAACCCAACCTGCACACACAACAGTAGGGTCCGCACACAGCAGGACAGAGGCCCTCCATGCACACAGTAGTAGGAGTCCTTACCTAACAACCCTAACCAGATCTATCAGTTCACACTTAGCATCAATCTCTTTTCGTTCTTCTTCTCCCTTACAACACAAAAAGGTTCAACTACTTATACTATTTTAGCCTATGCATCCAATGGTCTGAAAACCGTGGTTTGCTGACTCTTGGTCTACCCTTGACCCATTTACAATGCATTAGGGGCTTTGACCCACCCCAAAACCCCTGTGTTAGACTAAATATAATAAAAAATATACAAAATGGACCAGTTTCGCAGCTTGCAGGAGACGCTGTTCCAACACCTATCATAATAATCCACCTTAGTCTTGTGAATGTAAAATAAATCCATACCCAATGTCATACTGTGTGATCCCAACGGAAGCACATTTAGATGCGTTGACATAGACATGTCGTTCAACTCAAATGCACAAGATCTTACCCAATGCTGAGCTCTTTTCTTAGTACCTATAGCCAACTGCACTAATTAAGAATCTACATGCACTTATTTATTCAAACAACACTTATCCACCAGGTTAGGATTGATATAACTATAGTTAGATCTAGGTTCAATGAAAATAGAAACAATTTGATCATAAATATTACCTTTTATCTTGATAATCGGTGCTTAATGATCAACATGCATATTATCCATTCCTGCATAAATCTGAGGAATACTCTATCCAACATCCCCAAATATCTATGCCTCTTGACCACTGTAAATCTACGGTATGCCACCTTGATGTTGTGGATGATCTCTCTTATTGTGACCCTTTCCGCAAGTCCAACACTGTAAAGGATTCCTGCCGTCACCTTTGTTTTTCTCCTTCGACTGAAATCCATGTCCTTTATCAACTACATTGAACTTCTTGTGTGGTGCTGAATTCTCCTTGTCATATGTATCCTAAGGTTTTCCTCTCTTCTTAACCTAATTTCCTTTATTCTTGTCATTACCTTTCCACTCCTGCTTAGTTTTAGAACTGTGCTTCAATTGCTCCTAATGATGCTTCAAATTTATGATGGCTTCCTCTAGCGATCTAGGTTCATCAAACTCAGGCATGTCTTTGAATAACACTGGAAACCCACTAATGGATCTCTAAATATTTGATTTCTCCTCCTTAATATAAGGCACATATTTCAACAAATCCAAGGATCTTCTAGTATACTCATCATCAGTCATAGATCCCATCTTCAACTCATAGAACTTGTTTTCCATATTATCATAATATCTTTTAGATAGATACTTCTTCTTGAAAAGTCTCTCGAACTAACTCCAAGTCAAATCCTCGTCCAAAATTCCTCATACATTCTTCACATCTTCCCACCAAATGCATACATTTCCTTTAAGACTAAAAATAGTTACCTTGGCTTTCATATTCTCCGAGTAGTCATGCAATCCGAAGAACTTATTCATCCCAAGAAACCCTGTTTTTGCATCTTGCTACTTCTTCATTTCTCTATCAAAGGTAGGAGGCTTTTCTTTCTTGAATTCCTCTGGAAAGTACTGCTTCTCACTCCTCCTATATAGATGGTGGCGATGATGATGATGTTGTCTCTCTGATCCAAAACTAGAATATAACCCATGGTAATTACCCCTCCTGTCATGTGTATCTAAGAATATACCATCTCTTAATGTATCATCCCTGTCAAACCTTTATCTTGATTGAGGCATGTTTCCATATGCCCTATTATTCCTTTCCTCCTGCCCATGACTGATCCTAAGTGGTCCCTCTACAAATCTAACAAAATTTGAAGGATGAATCCATTGATCTCTGCTTGATTTTCCTATGCTCTGGAAAGTATTTCATGTGACTGAATGATTCTTTCATTATCGTACTTACAACTTCTGATCTTTTCTTTAAAACTCCTCAACGTGTCTGATATGTCAGGGGATTACTCATCACCATGTTGTACATCTAATATGTAGGGAGAATCATGGGAACTGTAGTCCACCATTTTACTTGTCATCTTTGATCCTCTACTTCCTGCAAACATACCATGTCAGATAAACCAAATATAAGCATAATCAACGTACCTCAGTGAAGTTTGGGGGAGGCTATCTCATCTTCAAAATCAATCAGGATTAACAAAATATATGTATATATAATGAAATCCACATAAAAATCATATCAACATCAACATCATTAACCCCAACATGACTACAAAACTAAAACAATTACTATCACAATGCGTGCATGAAAAACACATAGACAATTGACATGCATTCATGAAAAACACATTCCGCCCATCCAATCCAAGTTTTGAATTTAGGAGCTTTGATACCAATATGTAACCACCCCTCCCACATTTACCCAGTTTCACCATCCTTCTAGGGTAAACATGAGAGGAATAGCTATTATGACCTGAATCAACCTCCTAGATCCAATTAAGTAAGTGGGGCTGACTACTGATGACAAAATGACAACTCACTACATCTTAAAGGGGTACAAGTCACTCAGAGGCTGAAAAACCATCTTAGGTGGCCAAACCTTAAGCTAGAACTCTATTTATTTGTCCTAGGCCCACAACCGCACCCACAACAAACCCTCCATGTGGTTGGAAGCCTACAACTGCATGCACAACACTACATCCATGTAGTTGCAGCCCAAATTATTTAGTTTAGAGGTAGAGGTCCCAAATTATGAGCCACCATTTCAGGCTAGCCTCCAGATGACTAACCAAAACTCGAAGATAATTTTCAAAATGATAATTAACATCAAGACAAAGCTATTCATACCAAACTTGATCAATAATTTAACCTAGCCAGGCATAACCATGAGAGTCATTTTGTCAAACATATGGAAAAAATGTAATCTACAGGTCATGAATGCACATCTAAATATAGGGGTTTGATAATTATTTGAGAATAATCAATAAGGTCTAATTCCCTCTCATAATAGCTGCAATAACATCTATTATTTCATGCATTCATTAAACATTCATCAATAAAGCAAAACATATCAAGAGCCATAATTAGAACATGTTCTGGAACCATACTTACAACCAACATTTAAACAGAATAATAACTATGATAGAACAACCATCAAAGCCACATAATATCAAGTACAAGTGCTCATATAATAAAATCTCTTATTAACATATGAAAAATTTAATAACCTCCTCCCACATTTACCCAAGCTAACTTGTCTACTGGTAAACATGTGATGAGAGGCTAGTATGATCTGATACAACCTCCTAGGTCACCAAAAGGAAGTGGAACTGACAGAACGCAACCAGTCTGACCATCCACACATCCTACAAAACCTCCAGGAGATAACCCACCTTTCCAAGTGACCAACCCCTGAGGGAAATCAACATTTCAAGTGATTAAACCCCCAGTCGCTCCATTTACAGGGCATGCATGAGACTGAGAGCCCTAGTCTCTCCCATGAGCATGCTTGAGTGTGACTGTATCCTCTTTTTGTTAGTGTTATGCTAGCGACTATGATATTTAAGGCTAATTTCCAGGGTGTTAGCGCTGGAATCAACACTTGGATTGTAACAAGTTTTTGACCAGACACATCTTAAGCTCAGGGCTATTTATGATTTTGATTGGATTGTGGAAAGTGACTGAATCTTACATCTGCTGAAACTGTTTCAAATATATAACTATCTTTAAAACATATGAGGATACTAAGGGTTGATATGGTGGCAAGAGTAATTGGTAATCTGAGGTTAGGAAGACATGCAGATGGACAGTGGGTCTATCACATATAAATCCACTGTTTGAACAGAAAAACAACACAGAGTTCAAAATGATAGTATATTAATGAAAGAAAGCTCCTATAAGTCTTACAATAATATCGTTGCATACTTTAAAGCTACTCGCCACAAGGAATTCTCACATTTGATTTACCACACATATTTCATCAAGAATGCTTGCTAAGAAAGACCAACAAGATTTGATAATTCTGTATAGGTATAACATGAGATTGATAAAAACATGTAATAAAGATCACACTACAATCTGGAACTGAAGAATTCAAGTATGGAGACATATGAGATAAGAGAAAACAATACACATAACAAACTATCATAAGTCCTTAAGAGTACTGTTAATATATTATATATGAAAATGTGTAACACAATATGCTCAACAAGATACAATCACCGAACCCCCCTGTCTTTGTATTACATCATATTTATACAAAAAATAGGAACTCTGTGTAGGAGTCTCCCCAAAAAGTATAACTCTGTTTTCGGAATTTATTACAATTATCCACATAAGGTAGAGTTCATCTAAAACATTAAAGGAAAAAATAAAAATAGAAACGAGATGAAGAGTAGCATCATGGAGCTAAACTGGCTGTATAAATGTGGTCGAGTGCCCTCGTATCTCATCAAAACTGTTTCCCAAAAAAAGGTGGAATTCAACAACTAGAGGAAGTAACTGTGAACACATGTCTGCATATCTGCTGAAATATAGGAATGATTAACCAACCTGAAGTTTATCTAACACCTAGCAACATCCACGATAACAGAAATATACTCCCCTTTACCTATTTTGATGTCATCAATTTGATAGTAAAACAAAAAGCATCCTCTTTCCATCATATACTAATATTCCAAAATAATAGCTACCCCTACTAAACAAAGTAGCTATATCCAAAAATATAGAAAATAAACCCAAAAATGAAAAGCTTCTTCAAAGGCCCTGTTTCTTCATCCTTCAAAGGGTCAATATGGAGACAAAAATTCTAATGGACTAGGCTTTAGTAACTCTTTTGTCTGACCTCTTTTTCAGTGTTTGACCCTTTAGCTGAGTCTTTTTCTTCTTGGTTTTTTCTTCTGGACTATCATCAAAATTTATAATCTCATCTCTCAATGCAGGGTTAGCAATAAGCTTGCTGGTTAATCTAAGTTTATTTTTAGGCCTGGTGTGAGGTCTCTGAATATAGGGTTTTGGAATATACTTGTGCCTTTATCCTCCATGTATGAATTTTCTATATTCTCCATCTTCAAACTCTGATTCAGAATACTCAGTATCACTTCTATATTCATAAGAAGAGTATGAATGTACCACAATATTATTCCTTTTCTTGGTTGAAGAGCCAATGGATGATACTAGTTGAGCCAAAGTAGGCTCTTCCTCTATAATAGCCATTGACACTTTATTTTTGCCTTTCTTAAGTGATAACAAGACCTGTGAGAGAGTAGATTTTTTGAATGAAGTATCACTATTTGGTTGAGTGTCCTGAGCAGTTTTGAAAACATGCTTTGATCTCGTTGCTCCAGGGTTGACTTCCTCTGAAGGTAGAATAGGATTGGAAGCTAGAACTTCAGGGTTTACTTCCTCTGGAAGTTCTTCTGTCATGATGAGCCCTTTCCTAGGTTTGCCTCTTGAAGAGGAAGTTGTTTCCTCCTTACTTTTGACATGGTATTTTTATGAGACATAGTATCTCTCTGCTTCAATCTCCTTTTACATTGCTCCATGAATAACCTTAAAGTATGAGGTTCTTTGGGTGAACTGTTGGTTGTTGAAATGCTGATATGGGCTTCATTAGTTTGTCGTGCTGTCGGCATAGATATAGGGTCTCTAGCTTTCTTAGTCAAGCTTCTAGTTTTCCTTATAACTGACATGGAAGGGGGATCAAATTGCAAGAAATTTGATGAATGAAAAGGGTTAGGATGTTTATTTTATGAGTCTCTCAGTTCTCTAGGTCTCCCTACCCTCCTTCTAGAATAGATAGTGTTAAACCCTTCCTCTGTTATGAACTTCTCCGAGGTAGTCCTCTTCTTTTTGAAATGATAAGCTATCAATATCTTAATCATACCTCTATGGTATAGGTTATGTAATGAGTAACCCGGGGTCTTCTGTAATCTCTGAGACATTGACAACAAAGATCTATGGAGAAAAAAGGGTAAGTTCATTGGTCTAGCACCTAAAATGTGGACTAAGAACCTCATTTGATACTTATGAATAGTCGAGAATCTCCCTTCACAGGTTATGTAGTGTTGGACAATAGTGATAACATGTTGCCATTCAGGTTTGAAGTAAGAGATGTGTATGGTAGGATTCCACCTGATTTTCTCATGTTCAGGCTTCAAATAAACATTTGCATCAACTTTTAGAAGATTTTTATTGTTTTTGTGCCAAGACTCACTTGTTGCAGAAGTCTGAGTTTCTCTGGAAATGATGTTTTCTATGATGTTGTAGGTTTGAGATCTAATCTTAACCTTCTTGCCATCAAAGGTCTCTACAAAGGATTAAGAAACGACACATTCTGACCAGAGAATTTCCTTAAAAAATTATACAAACCAGCTGTCTTGAACTCAACTTTAGCTCGACTATTCACAAAGCGGGTGTTTGTTGGCTATGACCTATTTACCTTGCCTCCTTTGCCCATATTTCACTTGGTAACCCTAACCTCTAAAACAATTGTAAAATGAGGATTAACCTCCAAACCCTAATTTATAACTTATTGGCACCTGTTAACCTTAACCCTCGACACAACTGTGAAACAAGGGCTAATTCACCAAGAAACCCTACTTGTTGGAAACTGTAACGACTGATTTTGAACTGAAAAATGAAGATATGTCAATGCAGCTGTCACGAAAGCAGATGAAAATAGGTGATACATGCCATATGACTCGGTAAAAAGGAATGACACGAATCACAGTAATAATTTAAAACCACTGCCATTTACTTCACCGACTCTATCACTTATTTTCATTAATGCTACTCATACTTATGCTTGTGACACCTACGCCTTTTAGTATGTAGCAATATAGTGGCATAACCTTAGCATAAATTGATTACCCTTTAATTCATTTCTTAAATGAAGAAAATGAATACTCTTTGGATATGAAACACCTTATACTTCAACATTTTCTTAATCTTCAAATAGTAATGCTAACTTCAGTTAAATAATGTTTCCTCTGCTCTGTATAAATTTGTAGGAAACTACCACCCTTTTGAAAAATACTGCTTTTCTGTGAAACCATAGATTTTAAAAATGATAGTTTTCTTTCATAAAAATAACAACTAATGTTTTTTTTATTCTTAATAGAATTTATGATCTCAACACTCTATTTCTGGCCTTAGAAAGGAAATGATGGTGAAAGAACAAGACTCTTTTTAAGATGTAAACCTATGAATTCAACCACTAAAAGTAGTTAAAGGACCTATTTCGAAGAGACTTTACCCTATCAATTTTATAACAGAAACAAAGTATTTGACTCAGAACTCCTTTGGAATTTTATTACAAAGTAACAAGGACTCATAGAATTTAATCCTCCAAGGTTCTTCACCATGAGTTAGGAGACGAAAGAGGATAAAAAATAGAACTTTACAAGGACAACCAGACTTGAAAATTTTGGAAAAGTTTCCGTGCTAACAGTGGCTCCTATTTGGGATGAAGTCCTCCTTGTGAGGCTTCAAGGACTATAGATTCAATGCCTCTAACTTCCATGTCTTTTCAAATTTTATAAGTTAATGAAAGAAACTGAATTTTATTGACTGTAACGAAACTGACTCTATTTACAAACATAAACACCATTGGGCATGGCGTCTAATGAAAAATATCACTCTGGATATTTACAATGGAGGGAATGGATGACTTAAAAACAAAGAACTTTTTGAGATAATGACCATTAACTGGACCTCCAGCTAATTGATTATCATCTAAATGTTTGAGAAGAAATGTATTATTTTCCAGAACTTGGGCAACCTTGAATGGCCCAAACCACAAATTATCAAAATTACCATGCTTGCCATGGTCTTCTCTTCTTGCATTCCAACGCAATACTAGATCATATTCTTGAAATGTTTGCTGTTACACCCTCTTATCAAAGACAGTTTTTACCTTGTCCTTGTATTTTTTTGTTTTTTATATTAAAGATTCTTGGCTTTGCTAAACTTCTATCAATTGCATAATCCTTATTTGTATGGGGTTTGAATTATCAGGTTCATCTTGTAGAAAATCATGGCAGGCAGAGCTAAATGTAATGGCACAAAAAAATCAATACCATAAACATGCTGAAAGGGAGAGGCTTCAATTGATCTTTTAACACTTACTCTATATGCTCGAAGAGCATGGACTAGCTGAGTGTCCCAATTTCTTTTATTTTCATTCGTCATATTTTTTTATAATTCTCACCATACTTTTATTTGATGACTCAACTATCCCATTATCATGGGGGTAATAAGTTGTAGAATGAGTCAAATAAACATTATACTTATGACAAAAAATGTTCATATTGGAAGATTTGAAAGCCATTGCATTGCTAGTCACTAACCTCCGAGGAAAACCAAATGTAGACATAATATTTTCAAACAGAAATTTGATAATTCCCGTGTTGGTAGAATTTATAGTTGTAATAGCCTCAATCCACTTAGTGAAATAATATGTGGCTATAAGAATCCACCTGTGCTGTCTTAATGATGGTGGATGAATTTCACCAATGAAATCTAGCCCCCACTGGTGGAAAGGAGCATTTGCTGAAATGGGAATCAGAGGTAGTGGGAGTAGCTTTTTATTACCAGCAAACTTTTGACATTTAGTGCAAGTTATGATCTTAGTAAAAACATCAGAAAAAGAGTTGGCTAGTAATATCCTGCTCTTAAAATCTTGTTTGCAGTGGCCTTCTAGTACAAATGTCCGCCACTTATTCCTGCATGTATGTAATATCCAAAAATGGGAATGTAGCAATACATGAACATAAAAATGGAGTAGTAGTGATACATCAACAAATAAAATGTAAGAAGAACCAAATAGCCATCATTTTGGTATTATAGCAGCAAATGTGTACAAGATCTTAAGGGAATAATCTCTCAAGTTAGTGTTACACAACATTTTGTCACCGTCCCTACAATCCCTTGTCCCGTACATTGGAGGACTATTCCCGTGACCTGTGAACAGTAGAATTTCCCGAAAACACCTTAATGGCATCCTTCTGCATAAGGGCAAGAATTCTCTTGAAGAAAATTTCCTCTGTAAAACCCTAAAAATCCATGTTTTGGCATTTACGCAGGTAGCCAGTTCATTCTTCGCGCCAATGGGGAAAATGCACACTAGTGGGCGCGCCAGTTGGCGCTCTGTCCCTATGTCTCACCCACACCAAGCCTATTAAGGAATTTTTTTTAAAAATAAATGGTGGAATTTTGATTCTAACAACTTCAGAATGAATCATCAGAAAGAAGTTGGGTTGTTTGCCTCCAGATCTCCCTGATTAGGAAGTGGTTTTCCACCTCTCATGGAACCTTCCTAAGAGATAAGACTCTATCCCATTATTACAGGGATCCCAACCTCCCTTTCTCCCTCTATAAAAGCCTGCCCTCACCACTTTATAGCTAGCTAAGTTTTTGGGAAGGAAATTACAGCTGAGTGACAATCAAGAGCAGAGCTAAGGATAACCCTGTGAAAGAGAAAGTTCTGTAAAATCCATGACAAGCTTTGTGAGACACGTCCCATTGGAGCCCTGTCGAAGGAAGATCATGACGTCAGAGCATTGGTTGTAATCATTCTCTCATATCTTAATATACATGACTCTGCTATTTGTTCCATGATTGTGTTTGTCTATGATATAATGCAATTTCATTTGTTCCCTCTGACTGATCGATAGTTATAAAGTGTGGAATATTGCGTTGCATGTTGTCTCTCTTGTTTGCATGTGTATAGGTATCTGGATGCAAAAAGCTCACGGATCGTGACTTGTCTGGCTAGGAACGGAAGCGCCACTTCTTCTTCGACAAAAATAGCGAAGGAATCATGGTAAGCGATCTATCGCGATTCTATCTTTTGTAACTAGGAATCAACAACTTTGTTTGTTTCGATTGTTGCTAGACCCACTCTAGGGCTAGTGGGATCGCCTCTGTCAGCAGAGGGGATTTACCTTCACAACAATTTGGTGACTATGCTGGGGATCAGTGGGAGTTAGTCCTTCCTCCATTGGGTTGTTTTTTGGCTTTTCATTTGATTAGTCTGCTTGTCTGGTTCACCTTCTTTGGTGTTAAACCCTTGTTCAGCCCCCAGAAGACCAGATCTAGTCTCTGTTTGTCCATTTTCATCATTTTTCTAAGGTAAACTTGATTGGCGTGGTTATCCCCTTGAAAATTGCGTCAACTGGCGCTTGTTGCTCGTTAGGCACCCGCACCATCCCCTGTTTGGCACAGATTACAGCCAAACAGGCGCGCCAACCCTGCTTGGTTTTAGGGTTTTCTTGTTCTTAGACTCTCTGAGCTTGACTTTTGGTCCTGGTTCATTTTTTCTGATTGATTGAGTGCTTTGAAGTCATTTTTGACTGTGTTTAGCCCTTTTCCTCCAGTTTTTTCCCCTTTTCTATTAGTTTTGCATTTTAGCCCTAGGGCTTCTAGGTGCTTCAGTGTGCTGAGCCTCCTATGGGAGTTTTGGGTCTTTTTTTTCCCGATCAACTTTGTTTTTGTTTCTTTGCGTTCATCTTGCTAAATACAATTGAATCGTTGTGTTTATTGAGTGATTGTTCTCTCTTTCGTTCGATTTCACTTTGTGTTGCTTCAAGCCTAGATCACACGATTATTTTGAGTCTCTTTCGAGATTCACCTTCGCTTTGAGGGATTTCGTCATCTGTTTGAGTCTCGATTGCACTTGTTTGAGTTGAGTGAACCTAATTTTTTTTTAGCTCTCTCTTTATCATTCTCGAATTGATGTTTTCATTAGTTTTTCATTCATTTAGTGCATCTGCTCTAATATAGTGAAAAATACAAAAACAAAATCTTTTGCATTTCGATTGGCATAGTGGAAATTGAAAGCTCTTTCGTATTAGTAGCATTATATAATTCTGGAGAAATTTTTTCTAGTTTCATTAGCTTGCATTGAAATTGGTAGCGGATGTTTTTGTGTGTTCATTTCGCTATCATTTGAAAGCTCTCAACTCTCCCGTAGATAGTTCTTCATTGAACGAAATGATGTTTTGTGGCATGTAGTTTTCATCTATAGGTTTTATGAGATCCAACATTCGATAGGGCCTTGAAATCAAAACTTAAATTGAAGATCAACTTTAAAATTTGATCTTTAAAATTTACTGAATTAACCTAAGGCACCATTGGAACTTAACGAAACATCTAGTGGTCTAAGGTAGAGACGTGTTCCGACGTATTTAAGACTAGCAACTGTCGATCGCCATCTGGCTACAGACAGCGCTAGTATGGACTTGTGCTCCCTGTACCGTCGCGTATATAAAGGGAGACCCCATTAGGTTGCAAATCCTTTATCCATAGGAAGCCGAGTCTGCCGCCTTTTACCCGTGATACACCAGACACAACATTCGGGGAGATTTCCTGCACGTACGTTAAGTCCTTGGTTGATTTATCTTTCATTTTTACCAAGGTGTATATGGTAGTTCACGGATATCTGGTACACGCATTTACCTAGATTAATAGAGCATCCATTTTTGATCTTTACTGACTCTCTAAACTTGAAAAGATCATCAAGAGCTTGTCCTTTCATGCTTGTTCCAAACTGAAAGTGATAGAGTCATCTTTTACTTGTTTCTAGACTCTTAAAACATGAAATAGTAAAATTTCTAGTTTCAATGTGGTAAAATTAATCACCTACGATCACATGCCCATTTAGAGATTAATTTTTCGGCTGATTTTTGTTTGCCTTGGTTTTTTCCTGTGCGTCTTTGTTTCTGATCTCTTCCTCTTTTTTGCTATAGTCATAGTGGTGGAACCATCAGTTTTGTATACTGGTAGTCCTTATACAGATGATTCATCATAGGTCTCCCAGTCCTCTGCTGAGCATCAGCAGCCCGTTGTATCTGAGTTTCCCGACGGGGGACTGGTTATATTTGAACTTCCCTTTGGAGGACCAGTTGAATTCAATTGGCCCCTGTCCAACGCTTGGTTTGGATTTGGAGTAGGGGAACACTTCCCTCCTCTTACATCGGGATCACCCTTTTTGGCTGCTATCATACCTCCTAGTCCCCGTCGTCTTTTAGAAGATATTACGGTAGGGTCAGATATGGACTCATCCAGTCCTACTCCTAGTGAGGGAATTCCTACTTCTGGTGAAGATTACCAGCTTTTTCCCGAAGACATCCCCGAGCCTTTTATTATGTCTTCACCTAGTCCATCGCTCCCTGCTGGATATAGGTCTTTAAGTCAGGTCATGGCCGCTATTTCTTCTATGGGAATATCGACTCCGTCCACGAATCCGACCATTCCCTTTTTAGGGATGTCGTCATCGACACCTCTCATGACATCTCCTTTTGTCACATCGACACCTGTTAGAACTACTGTATGCGTGGCTGCGTCTATGCCTGTTGTCACCACTCAATCAACTAGGACCTCGTCAGTTCCTAAAGACGTTTATATAGCTTCTGCCATTCCCGAGAACATTTCTCTCGAGGAGTACTGGATGTCTTTATAGCCGTTGATCTCCGAGGTTGGTCAGTCCTCTCAGGATATTAATATTCTTAATTTTCCTATTATGGAGTAGATGGTGCCCCAATCTACATATTTCCATATCAGTATGACGAGCAGGGCAACCCCCTTCATTTTCCTGCTCCTAAGGCTTATCAGTATATTAACAATTTTTTATCTACCCAGCCTGGGCAACCTTCTAATCAACAGGGGAAACCCTTTTAGGGACAACCTTTGTTTGAGCAAGGATATTCTTCTGGCCCATAAGAACAACCCTTCCAGGGACAACCTTCGGCCCAGCTAGGGTATGCGTACGACTCACAAGGACAACCCTTACAGGGACAACCTTCGGTTCAACAAGGATTATGGTACGGCCCGCAAGGGCAGTCTTACAATATTCAAGGTAAACCTCCGCAACCTCACCCTGTGGTCCAACCACGGTAACCTCAAGGACTGACAAGGAAACCGGGGTATCAACCTGGACCTCCATACAGTCCTGGGGGGAAAACCCATCCTTCTCAACCTTTGGTGCGACCTCAACAACCTCATTTTCCAATTGGTCAAAATGTTGCACACCTAGGGCCATCTTATGGTCCTATCATAGGTCAACCTAGTTATTAGGCACAACCTAGCCCACTCCTGCCATCAGGCCAACCTACTCAGCCAGGGCAACCTGGTGTCCTTCATTAGCCAGGTCAACTTGTTCAACCAGGACAACCTGCACATCCAGGTCAACCTGTTCAACCAGGACAACCTGCACAGCTTGTTAACCCTGCTCAGCAGCCAATCTATTCTGCACCACAGCCAAATCCACCTATGTGCCTGACTTATGTAACTCAGCAGGGCCCCACTTACCAGAAGCCCATTCAACCCCAAGGCGGCTATTACCTTCAAGGTCAGTCTCGATTGGTTTACAACCCGCCCCAAGGTTCTGGTTATTACCTTCAACATCCAGGCTATACTTATACTCCGCAACAAAATCCATACACTGCTCAATCGGGGCCCACGTATAATCAGAATCAGTACCCTAGTTATCAACCCCCGTACCCTGGTTTTCAGCCACCATATCAACCCAATTATCTGACTTATACCCCCTATGGTTAGAATCCTCCGGGACAGAACCAATGGGGGCAGATTTATGCTCAACTAGGATGGAGTACAGGTACAGGTCCTTATCGGGGACCTGGCATGCCTTTTAACCCTCAATTTCCTTTTCTCACCACGTTGGAATTACCGGAAGTGTCCAAATTGACCAATGATCCAATTCTTCATAATCGATATTTTCCTCTGGTTCCGATGAAGGTGCCTGGTGATTGTCCTAAGTTTGAGGGTAAATTTGGAGAAGACCCCCAAGCACATGTCATGACATAAAATTTGCGGTGTTCTTCAAACTCTTGGATAAATGACTCGATTCATGTACGTCTTTTCCAGCGCACTCTCACTGGAGCTGCTGCTAAATGGTACATAGAACTACCCCGTGGTATTTTTCAAGATTTTAATACTCTAGCTATGGCATTCCTGACACATTTCCAGTTACCGGTTCGTTATGAAGCCGGGATGCATCTCTCGACATCTCTGAAACAAGACAAAGCCACTCATATTTCAGATCATATTCACGAAAGGAGACGTCGTTGTCGTCTGATCAAGTTTGAAATTCCTGATCAGATTCTAAATCACTGCTTCACTACCTCCTTTGTCAATAATATTGCACAAGACATTGCTATGGGGGCATGTGTAACCGAGGAACAAGCCATTACTCGTGCCCAATACCTCAATTTCGTGTGCTCTCAGTTCGGCACATTATATGAAATCTTGACTGATGCCCCGCGACCAGGGACCTCTAAAGCACCAGCTACCCCATCGATTGATGGTGTTATTGGTTCTGTCTCTTAGATTTTTTGCAAGTCTTCCAATGGGAAGTAGAAATCGAATTCGTCCAACAATTCTGCTCCCCCACCTGATCCAGATTCTGTTAAGACCGCGGAGGTCAACGCCGTCCAGGACAATCCTGCGAACAAGACTTCCAAAGGGAAAAATAAAGGCAAAGGCAAAGCCAAATATGATGCCCCAAAACTAGAATATTCCAAACCACGCGCTGATGATGGTTCACAGTGAAAACCGAAGTACCCTTGCCTGATTTGTGATGAAGACCACTACACCAAAGATTGTCCTAGACGATTCGAGGTTAGTCAAATTATTAAGAGCTCTAAGGGAACTCTGAAAGTTCTTAAGGAACCTTTTCCATCTCAACAGACCCAAATGGTCGAGCAGCCTTCTCCATCCGCGCCATTTGGGTCTTAGGTTTTCATGATGAATGGTGATACACCTGTTTCTATTGCCACTCGGTCGAAGGATTATGCCGGATCATGCCAGGCAGCTGGGAAGGAGGTCGTTGATGGCCCTCCTCCCCCACCTGCTTCTAGTTCTCTTGAGATTTAAAGGCCCAGTGCTGAACCCTTTGTACGGCCACCTTCCAAAGGTGTTCTTCGAAAATCTTCCTATAATCCGAACGCCCGTGCTGCTCAGCATTATAGCATTGTTGAGGATTTGGCACAGGCGCCTTCCACGATGTCCGCATTAGAAGTACTTCAGATTTTTCTGTCTCAACGGAAAGCTTTGTTATCTGCAATTGGTGGAATCAATCCTGTCGATTCTAGCCTTCTCACCTTTGATCTAGAGAATTTCGTCCCCCGACTCCCGCACTAGATTGCGCTTGTTATACTATTCGGCATTAACGACCTCAATATTCATAGAGCCGTTGTGGACGAAGGTGCCTCTACTTCCGTTATGTCATTTTCTTGTTGGAAGGCCATTGGCTCTCCAACCCTCACTTCATCTCCTAATTCCCTTGAGGCATTCGATGGAAGGGAATCAAAACCCTTGGGTGTTCTCACGAGTCTACCGATTACATTGCAAGGTAAGACAATCAATGTCGAAGTGGAATTTGTCGATGCCAAACTCAACTACAATCTTCTACTCGGTCGCAGTTGGACCCACGCCATGCTGCGCATTCCATCCACCCTCTTTCGACTTTTGAGGTTTCCACATGAGGGCAAGATTATTACTGTTGATCAGTTGTATTTCTTTACCTCGTCCTCCGAGAACAATGTGCCGTACGTGGATCAAATTCCTAATCCCCCCGACAGTATAGGACCATGACTTTTCAAGGACCCCGTTCTCATGGGTATTTTTCCCATTCCACCACCAAACACCATTCAAGTTAATATGATCTCTAGGTTAGATGACCCGTGGATCGTCCCTTCTCCTGAACAAGTTGCCTCTTTTGGAGAATCGATGCCTCTGACCCCTGTTGAAATCAATTATTGTGAGATCATTGCTGCATCAGATCCTCCTGCTACTGATAATTCTCCTTTGAGCATGGATCTTGATGTTTATTCTCAATCCCCTTGGCTTGGTGATGCAGATTCGCCCGATCCTTTGAGAGAAGTTTTTTCGTCTGACGAAGCTAATTTTATATTATAATATATAAAGTTTATATATTATAATATAAATTTTTATATTATAATCTATAAAATTTATAGATTATAAGGACCTTTGGTTGCCCCATCACCCCACCCTCAACCCCAACCTTCAGTTATCTCCTTTATTGCTAGTATCGACACACACCACCTCTCAACTGCAAGTACCTTGAATATCCCCTCCAAGACCTTCCCCATTCCCCTTTCCCTTTCCCTGACAGCCCATCCACCCGCTAATTCCTTCCCAACACCCCCCCCCCCACCCAATAAAATGCATGCCCTTGCCCTTTCCGGGCATCCCCAAAACCCCTTCCCTTGCCCCTTACCACATGATCCTTCATGAACATCCATCTGCCTAGCATCCCCTTTTACCCCTTAATAGCCCCATCCTTAAGGGCCTTTGAAGCTCTGTTTGAGCATTTTGGTTATGGTTTTTTGATTGGTGTACTTTTTCGTAGAGACTATGTCTCTCAAAGATCTGCCATGGAGAAATGGGCATCATCGTTCCTCGTTCATGCTGATGCAGGGGCATTAGGCACAATCAAATAATTTGTATCTAAGTAGACATAGGTGGTCTTATAATTTTAAAATTCTCATGTAATTATTAAGTATTTTGAATAAACATGGTAAGGAATTGTAATTGTTCTCAAGTCATTTGAGAACATGAGAGAATTTATTAAGTTAGGAATATGAAGAGACAACCAGGGATTATGAGTAAGTTTAGGATCAGTTTTAGTTATTGAGTCTAAATTTAGTAATTGGGAATGTTAAAGGTTTGTTGAGTTGTTGAGAAACTGAATCGATTCCTGATCTATTTGTGCAAATGTAAGCCAAAAGGCAATAAATAGGTAGGTCTGGAGGATAGCTATTAGGAGAGCAGCGTGTAAGGATAATAGGCCACCAAATTAAAGATCTGGCCCACCAAGAGTTTTGTAAGTTCATGTGTATATATTATGAAGGAATTTGTTTCTGAATTAAGCGTGTCTGGATTGGTTTAAATTCTGTTTGAATGTCTTCGAAATTCAATAAGGAATTCGGATATGTGTAAGAGAAATTGTGTCTAAATTTTGTGAGATGAGCATTGTTGAGTTAATTACTGTGTGCATAGCTTCTGTATCTCAAAAAAAAATTGTATAAGAAATAGAGTGAATAGGCTCTGTGGTAGAGCTCTAGTCGATGTCCTGTTTTAATTAAGAACCAGATATAATTGTTGAAGATTGGCTCAAATAGGAGATTGTGCTTTGATTGAGTAATCGATGTCAATTACAGAGTTGGATTTTGTGCTTTTAATTGTAATTGAAAATTTGAGAATTCGATCATAGGATGGATTGATCCCATCAAAGATGGGTTTGAATGTCTAAATCTTAGACATAGAGTATATTTAAATTCGGGCATGGTTGAAGAGTCGATTACAGGGAATGGGTTAACTGCAACTGGAACTAGGTTCGTATAAAACATTCAAGGAGAAATCACAATGAATCAAGGGTTTGGAAGTCCAAATTTGGGATTTCATTGTATGGAGGTTTCGCATACAGAGGAGGAGGCGTTATACATTTAATGGTGAAATTACAATACAGTAATGTCAGAAGGGTGAGGTCGTATTCGACTCTTTAGAATACAATCATCTTTAGTGCGGGAGGCATCAATGGAATGTTGAACAAGGAATGGTGGTGAGGCGAGAATAAATAGGAGTGAAGGCATAATTCATATATCTAAAGGCGCTGAAGAAATAAATCGGAACCTTGTGCTGGAGGCGTGGAACCGGGAGGAGTGTGAACAATAGAAGTGGTTTTGGGGTTGAAAACCAGCGGTCTCGCGTTGTCTAAAGGTGGTAATAAAATTTTGTTAAAAAAAATGATGTTTGTCCCCGAGTGGCACGTGGAGAAGAGTGGTAATGTGAAACCACTTTCATTACATAAAATTGGAGCATTAAAGCTCGAAGATTGAAAAAACGCGATGTGCGTTCTGTCCGTCCGATGGGAGGCTATGGAGATCCTACGGCTAGTGCATCACGCGATGGGGGAGATTTAACAAGGTATGTATTATAATGTTGAGTGGGCCTGAGTGTTATTAACGCTGGCGTTGATTAAATATTTGCTGGGTTTTAATAGAAGTCCACGGTGGTTAAGGTTTGTAACATTGAAATGGAGAATATATATATATATATATATATGTCGCCATCTATATATATATATATATCGTTTGATATGAGTTGAACGAATTCCTATGTTTGTTGCAGCTTTACACAAAGTCAAAGGTTTGATTTGAGGAATATGTATATATAGGTCGATATACATTATGACTTTAAACAAACCCATATGCATGAGAGGATATGACAAGTAGTTGATAGTGCTGTGGCGACATATATATATATATATATATATATGTGCATGTATGTGCTAACCAAAGTTGTGTTTTGGAATTACGATATAAAATATGAAGGGTAAGCCTTGAGCCTATATATATTGGTTTTTATAAAGTCCAAAAATTAGGTCGAATTCCGTTGGGCTGAGAAATTTGGTTTATTGAAATATTGAATGTTGATTCAATATAGGAGTTAACCATAAATGAAGAAGGGTAACTTCTATACTTAACCATAAATGAAGAAGGGTAACTTCCATATGCATGTTTGATTTACATTGGGTCCATAACCATGAAGATAGAATAGCTCCCACATAATTGGAACTGCCAGATTTAAAATTATTTGGGTTAAGAAAATATGAATGTAGTTTATAAATGGACTGAGAGTGAGGAAGTAGGTAGCTCGGGCATCATTGTGGTATCAGAGAATCAGGAAGGCTCTGTTTGAAGTAAAATAAAATTTGAAGCTAAATTTGTTTAAGAGTGATTGCAGATTTGAAAGCAAGGTGTTTTGAAGATTGACAAGGTATATTCTGAAGGTGTGAAAACATATGTGATGGTGATGTGCATACAGTGCATGTGATTCCAAATTTGAAGGAGGAAGATCATATTTTAGATCTGATATGCAGCAAAGATACATAGAATTACAGTGAACAGGATTTGCAGAATTGGATGGAAGAGAAGATCATGCAGAGATATTGTAGGTAAATAATTTTAAATCTGACTTGAGATTTATGATTGCAGGATGATGGTTGCAGAAAAGTGGAGACTGAGTTTTGATGGTGAAGGCAGTGAACCTGATATTCAGCTAAAGGCTAGATAGGGAGAGTAATTGTAGTGTTCTCAAGAGAAGGTAAGTTGATGAGAAGTGTTTAACTCTGTTTTGAAGAATTGTTTGCAGAATTCAGAGTGAAAGCAGTTGAGGAAGAATCTCAGCAAGGCAGATCACAGCTTTGAGAGCAGTGATAAAAGAATCCAGCAGATGATTTTGAAGTGAAGAAGAAGTGTGGCAGAACCTGGAGGATTCCCAACAGAGGTTGGAAGAAAGAAGAACAGATGTGTTCTTGAGAAAAGTTGCAGAATGAAGCCTAGAGAGAGCAGAAGAGAGTGCTCAAAAGGTTCCAGTAGACAGGGGACCAGTACTTGCCAAAAGCCGGATCCGGAGGAAAGGATTGGTGAGGTAAGTTGCAGCAAGAGAGCTTGCTATTGCAAAGTCTTAGCACAGCTTATGAGTGAAGAACTCATGGAAGAGAAAATGACTACTGATAGTCATAACAGAGATTTCAGAGGTTCTGAGAGAGGCCACGACAGAAGAGTGAGGGAAGATGCCAAAGAAAATGGCATGAGGAAGAAACTCACTGATGAAGAGTATTGGAAAGAGATAGCTGAGATCGGTAAGCAGCTTTATGAACTAGAGAGGATGATATAGGAAAACCAGAGAGTTGGTTGGCTCATGAAGAAGAGTGTGAAATGGCAACCATTACAGTTAAAGTTGAGGCAAAAGGAGATTGCCTCGTTGAAAGAGGAACTCAGGATAGTTGAGTTGAGAAAAGAAATTTCTGTTTGTGAAGCAGAACAGAGTACAAATGAAGAGTGGAGATCTGCAAGAGATCTTGTGATGCATGGTGAAGACTTGAGGAAGCAAGAATCTTGTCTTGCTGAACATGACATTATTGATGAATTCCTGAGTTATTGGACTTGTCTTGTAAAGACTTGTATTTGTGAGTTTGACACTTGTGAGGTGATGACAGATTCTCTAGAGGAAGAGGAACTCAGAGTTCTTGAGTCAAGAATGGAATTTGAAAATTCCACATGCAGATCTGTTCAAAGAGAAGTGCTTGAGAGAGCAACCAATATTGAAAAGTCTTGTGGTTTTGAAACTAAAGAGTTGGGTATGTTTGCAGGTACATCACTGGAAGATGAGCAAGCTTTAGAGTTTGTTGTTGAGGAGGAGAAATTGAATCTGAAATATGTTCAGATCAATGCTGAGATAGAAAGATCTCAGGAAAAATTGAAGACAGAGGAGTCTAATGAGGATATTCAGCAGAATATTGAAGCAGAGAGAGAAGGACCAACAGATGATTGGTCAAGAACAAGCAGAGGTATAAGAGGTTGTGTAAGGTTCCGAAAATCTACTCCAATGGAAGTGGTTTAGTTGTATAGAAGGTTGGATTTTCAAAGAAGATATTTGGAGAGACAGAGGACCTATGCACAAGATAGTTTTCTGGGGAAGCAGAGTAGGAAGGTCTTCATGGACAGTGTTCATGAAGCTGATGATGAAAAGAAAGAGAGACTAGCTGACAGTCTCATGAAGGATGTAGATTAGCATGCTGAAGTGCTGATAGAGGATTTAGAAGGAAGATCTGAACAACATACTGATGTGTTTTTAGAGGAAAAAGAGGCATTGAGACCTTGGAATTTTAATGCTGAAGGTTCATGTGTTGATCATGCAGGCAAAGAGGAAGAACAACAAGTGGAAGTTGTCAGAGAATTGAATGAAGGAGAAACTATGTTGGCTGAAAACATAGTGAAGGATCATCATTTTTACATGGTGATTGGAGCATCGGAGATAACTCTGAAAGCTGAAGAAAAATATAGTGAAGAATTTCTAGGTTTTGAAACAGACTCAGAACTGTAGAAAGAAATTCTAGTGAATGGATCAGCAAGTGAGACCATTGGGTCTTGTGGTTTTAACACTGACAGTTTGTTTATGTTTATAGGAAAGGAAGAAGACAATCCATCTCTTGGAATTGTCTTGGGAGATGAAAATTTGTTGCAGAAGAAAGAATATGAGATAGTCATGTCTCACATGAAGAAACTTGTCACTCAGATGACAAGGAGGAGCTGATTTGGTTGACTAATCTAGAACAGACCAGAAGACATATTTTTAAAACTGCTGCAATAAAGAAGAATCAACATTCTATGCTGATAGAAGATGAGAATATAGAGCTTGAATAACTTGGTTTGATTGCCAGAATCAACCAAGGAGATGAAAGGCAATTGCTGAAGATTGCCCAAGAAGAAGGAAAGGATGCTGAAACTAAATTACAGCATGTTGAAGTTGTAAAAAAAGTACAAGGGAGATGGCTGAATTGTTTGCTGGAAGAAATTATGCAAGAGAAAAATATTGCAGAAACTGAAGTAAAGATGCCTGAAGCTGTGGAAGAAAAAGGAGCAGATACTAGTTTGCAGAATTTGATTATGTTTGCCAATATACAAAGGAAATTAAATGAGTATGTTCCTGCAAGCAAAAAATTAAATGATGATTTGTTTTCTAAGAGTAAATTTGCAGGTGATGAGCAAAAGCACGTTGCAGAGGGACAAGAAGTTTGGGAGGACGCAACATGGGGGATGACATCTGCAGAAGTAAAAACAATGACAACAACAATTGAAGAGGTAGCCACAGGAGCAACAACAAAACTATTGAAGACAGTAACAACAATAGAGATTGAAAGCAGAGACAAAGAAATTTCTAGGCAGAAGATAAACTAGACATAGAGATTGAAGACATCAGAGAACTGATGATGAATGGGTCTCAGAAGCAGCAGACAGTAGCAAGAAGATAGAGGAATTTTAACAAGGGAAGGACAAAAGAAGATTGTGAAAGTATAACTAGAGGTAAGATGCAGAACAAGATATGGAGACCTAGAGAAATGCAGATGAAGGATGATGCAACTGTTAGACAGAAGCAAAACAGAGTATGGGACCCAGAAGGCCAAAATTAAAGACACATGATTAGGAGATCATGAACAATTTGAACCTTGGGAGTCTGATGCAGGGGCATTAGGCACAATCAAATACTTTGTATCTAATTAGACATAGGGGGTCTTATACTTTTAAAATTCTCATGTAATTATTAAGTATTTTGAATAAACATGGTAAGGAATTGTAATTGTTCTCAAGTCATTTGAGAACATGAGAGAATCGATTAAGTTAGGAATATGAAGAGACAACCAAAGATTATGAGTAATTTTAGGATCAGTTTCAGTTATTGAGTCTAAATTTAGGAATTGGGAATGTTAAGGGTTTGTTGAGTTGTTGAGAAACTGATTCGATTCCTGATCTATTTGTGCAAATGTAAGCCAAAAGGCATTAAATAGGTAGGTTTGGAGGATAGCTATTCGGAGAGCAGAGTGTAAGGATAATAGGCCACCGAATTGAAGATATGGCCGATCAAGAGTTTTATAAGTTCATGTATATATATTATGAAGGAATTTTTTTCTGAATTATGCGTGTCTGGATTGGTTTAAATTCTGTTTGAATTTATTCGAAATTCAATAAGGAATTCCGATATGTGTAAGAGAAATTGTGTCTGAATTTTGTGAGATGAGCATTGTTGAGTTAATTACTGTGTGAATAGCTTCTGTATCTCAACAAAAAATTGCATAAGAAACAGAGTGAATAGGCTCTATGGTAGAGCTCTAGTCGATGTCCTGTTTTAATTAAGAACTAGATATAAGTGTTGAAGATTAGCTCGAATAGGAGATTGTGCTTTGATTGAGTAATCGATGTCAATTATAGAGTTGAATTCCGTGCTTTTAATTGTAATTGCAAATTTGAGAATTCGATCATAGGATGGATTGATCCCATCCAAGATGGGTTTGACTGTCTAAATCTTAGACATAAAGTATATTTAATTTTGGCCATGGTTGAAGAGTCGATTACAGGGAACGGGTTATCGAGGCACAAAAAAAGTGGGTTAAAGCTCATTTCGATCAAACAGTTTCTCTGTGCTCTTTTATCGAAGGGGACCTCGTACGCTTTGTAGAAATTTGAATAACTGATATATTATTCATCGAGATTCTCCTGATCACACTATTTTAGCTTCATGCACAATATAGAATCTCTTCTACCATTGATCATTACATGCGGAAATAAAATCAATTGCATGCACACATTAAAACCATAAACAATCACACATATGAACACAATATTTCATGAGAAAGCTTAAAGCTGAAAACCCCAAATATCTGTATATTATATATCATATAGATCATGTAACAATAATTGTACAAAGCTCCTCACAAGCTCTCAACACAACCTTCAATTGCTACACACTAATCAAGCTAGATCTAGCAAAACACATGCTCCAATCTCTGCCACCTGATAGCTAGCCTCTATTGCGTAATCAATGTTGTAGGATGGCTCATTAAATAACTTGAACCACCTAGCTTGTACTGCGCAATCCTCATGGGCTCCTCCAATCACTGGTTGTTGCAAATATGCAATAGTATAGTCACAACTGATAGTAACCTGCTCTTTCACCTATCTCTGCACTAGTCTCCACTGAAACTGTCCATGCACTAAAGTTAAATGATGTATTGTTTAGTTGATTACTGAGTTTATAATTAGTGAATTAGTTAATAATTAATTCACACCGCTCTTCACTAGTGTATTAATCAGTTAGACTAAATACAACTAGCTCAACTATGTTTAGATTAGTTAAACTGAACACAACTCCATTAACTCCTCATTCAACTCCACCAAACTCTGTCACATGAGTTCTAACTGAAGTATCCATGCAATAGCTCCACTTAACCCTCAGGAATAACGTAATTCCTTCTATCAGCTCCTGTGCCACATCAGTGCACTTAACTGAAGTGCTCCAAGAGAATAAGATAATGTTTATAGTCCAAATATTATTAAGAGCTAATAATATTCGACATATCTATTTTTAGACTGGCAATCTAAAATAGATTCCGCCCAATATGTCTAAAAATAGAAGTCCATATATTTTTCCTGACTTGACCAACCATCCACAAATAGCATCCTACAACTCATAGAACATGATCCATATGTTTAAAAATAGACATAGTCTAAAAATAGACTTTGCGCCAAAAATAGCCTGCAGGCCCACTTAGTGAAGGCGACTTCTTTCCACTAAGCTCATCATCTTGTTGCAATCTCAACACGCTTGTATGATCAATCCCATGATAAGCTTGGGGCAGGAAAATTCCATCCTATGTGGCATGGGCCCTATATCGTTAAACGTGTATTAAAAAATGAGGCTTATGAGCTGATCGATTATGAAGGTCTTCGTTTGGCGCAACCCAGAAATAGGCTGTACCTGAAGAAATATTATGCTTGAATCATTCTTGCATAGTATATGTACATAGGTGATTTTTTCATTTTTGTGCATGTGTGGTGTGGTGTGCTTTGTAAGCTTTTTTCCGCTCATTGGGTCTTCCTAATTGTGAAGATGTCTATTATTCCTTATGTCGGTTTCGTGGATGGTGCCTCTCGCAGTACCAGGAACCTGTCTTTGGCAGCCTGGGTAATTTACAATATTGCTGGTGAGTTGGTTAATTTACAAGGTGTTTGTCTAGGGCCTGCTACAAATAATGTCGCAAAATATAGTGTCTTTTTGGAATTATTAAACTAGGCTGTTAACCTCGGTATTCGCGCGTTACTTGTACATCTAGATTCACAGCTTGTGGTTTTGCAGCTCAAGGGTAATTATTCAGTTAGAAACCCTTTCATTTTAAGACTGTATCTACGTATTCATTTACTTGAAAGAAATTTTGATTACATTACATATCATCATATACCAAGACGAATGAATACACTGACAGATGTAGTAGCCAACATGGTATTAGATAGACATTTATGCAATTTGTAAAAACATCATCATATGTAAGTAAGACCCATGTAGAAAATAGATGTATATATATATGTCAAGTGTTTGCAACATGTGCATTATATAAAACCAAAAATATACATGTTTGTTTCAGTTACATCCGGAGACAACATGTCTCTCAAAAAATATGCAAATAAAATCCTAGGCGACTAATCGACATGGTGCTCATGGTAGCATGTCACTGCCCGCACCAACCACCTCAGTAAGCGGTGGAGTCGAATCGACACCCCCACTGTGTGCCTCTGATAAGCTAAAGGAACATCGGCTAAGCAAGCATAATTTGAAACTCCACGAGCGATCCCCTCTAGCTTCTATACAAGCTCGTCCCCCTTGCCCCCCTCATCTTGAGGGTCATAAGCGAGAGGGGTCCTCCTCGCTACTGGTGACATTTCGACGAGCCTCTCTGGGCCAACATATGGATACATATAGGATCAGTTGTTAGAACATGCATGTATACCAAAAAATCATAAAACTTAGAAAATTAAAAGGAGTCTTACCAAGCTCCTCATCCTAGTCCTCTCCTTCTAGGAGCGGAAGGTTTGGGTCTCTAGTAAAATTAGTGCCTGCATAGGGCCAATCCTCTATGAATATCAACTGTTGTTGGAGCCATCCAAAGAACTCGGGCCACCATGACATCTGCTAGCCATCCCCTACCCTGGGCATCAATGCTGCTCATCGAACCATCCGTGGCTCTCTCAACGGTGGATCTGGGACTATGGCCCCTTAGCACTGGAAGATAGGCAGTCGTTCCAAGAGGAACGATACCAAAATTGACCCATATCCAAACTGTTTCAGTTTGGTCTTATTGCATTTGGTTAGTTGTCGTTTGATGTTCATAGTCATGGCTATGGCCCAGTCAAACACTGTTGGGTTCATGCACTCTGACGCAAGAAGGAGCTGTGTCTTGGTAGCCTCGTGCGGTGCCTGCAACCATGCAACCTGCGTTATGGTATGTAGCACTACTCTTAGAGATTGATCAAGGATGGTCTGAATGTCTACCTTTTTCGCTACTTGTCCCTTTGCGTGCCCCTTCGCACACCCTGTTCATGACCATTGTCATGTTTTCACCAGAATGCCTAGTGCCAGTCAAGATAGGAACTGGACCCCTGCGTGACAATCCAGTGATGAAGTACACGTCTGACACTTCGAGCTCAAGTACCTGATATCGAAGTTTAAAATTCTCTTCGTCTTCATCCTAGATGCTAATCATATATTGCAGTAGTTCGGGCTGAGCCCGGAGACATGGTGTTAGGAATAATTTTTGCAAACCGTAATTTCAGAGAGCATTCATGCACTGCTCATTTCCCATTGCCAATTCATCTTCCTCACTGTGCTCTCTTTCCTTCTGTTCAATTACCATTTTTTCTTTGTACCTGCATCAATTTGGTCATAGACACATTGTAAGATCCCTTGGGTACTTAAAACAACAATTAAATGTCTCTATTTTTGTTAAATTTAAGTGGAATTTGCGTTGCGCCATTGGCGCGGCTGTCTAGCTAACAATGCCAACTAGCGTGGCCTCGGTGTAAAACAGGGCGGATTGGCGCGGGTTCGTGCCTGGTACCTGCGCTAACCGCGGAGGCCCTAATTTTACAATTCCTCCCCTCAGGGATGCAAAATGACAATTAAAATATATGAAATATGACTTAAAATATGGCTAATGGAAGGAGATCTTACTTGAAGAAGATAGGATCCGGATTCGTCCACTGGATTGCTCACAATCAACGCCTCAAGATCGCAAAAGAAAGTGGCTCACTATCGCTTTGCAAAGAGGTAAAAAGGTGAAAAGTAAATAAGTTTTTACTATTGGTAATATTTATAACTTTTCAAAATCAAAATTAGGTTTTAGGACTTTTTTTTTTCCGATATTTTATCATATTTTTATTGAAAAATGGGTTTTACACTTTCTTTTTGTGCAGTGACAGGTTTTTATGCGATTAGGGAAAAAACACGAGTTGTATTTTATACTTTTTTGGACTTAGTAAAAACACAAAAAAAGTCACTACTAGAGTCACCTTTCAGCTCTTTTCTGTCTCTCTAAAACTGAAAAGATTGTTGAGTCGCTTTTCGTTTTGAGCTCATTAAATTGGCTGCGAAACGACATCTACCCAGTATACGTTTACCCCTTTTTCGGCTTGGGATAGATTATTTACGAAAAAGGAATACCCTAGCCTATCGCGACTAGGAGGTTCTCTCAGACATAGTTTTCTACCTTTTCGGATCTGTGGGACTATCTACGAAAAGGGATTGCTGGAGTTTTTTTTTCCGCTATCTTTTCAAAGTCTCTAAACATGAAAAGACATCGAGTTCTTCCTTTTTCAGACTCGTTAAAAACTGATGACATCGGACTTCATCGTAATGATGTTACTCGAGTTCCTCCTTCCTAGGGCTCGTTAAATGTACTAGGATGGATTTTTCCGAAGGACAAACTTATATCGCAAGCACATGCTATCCCCTTCAAGCTTGTTTTCATAAATAATTGGGGTATTCGCCAGAAATGGTGGGGGCAAATGGAACCAGTATTATATTTGTGTCGGTAGTATGTCACTCTTGAACATGGCACTTGTCTGCATTCGTGTCGGGTTGGGAACATCTCATCTCGTTATCTGCTTGCCTTCATGGGTTTGGGTAATATCTTTTGACCGCTCATCTGATCTTTGCCACATCACCATGACCTCAGATCCCTTGATGTCAAATAATGCCAAATCCAATGTCGTGCCACCGATATGTTCCAGAGAAGTTGGCCTCTGCAGTTTTCAACCTCCCTCTGATTCTCTATTGGTCTTGATTCATAAAAATCATGTTCCTCTGTCTCGTGTCGATGATGTGGGAAACATTATGGCCCACCTTCGATCGAGGTCACTTCCTGTCGACTTCATCTCAGTATCCAGGAAGCTGATCTAGAGACTCGCTTCAGGTGCCTTAGAGCCTGAATGCCTCAATGGCAGGTTCTTCGCATTCGACGCAAGGTTTTCATTATTGGCCTTCGATCGGATGATTCCGCAGGTGTTTGACTCCAGCTCACTGTTCACATTTCGTGGATTGTACCTATAGTACCTTGAGAGCCATCGTCATTATTGGTGGTTCTCTCACTTCTATTAACGGCTTTCATTATTGGCTAGTAATCATACGATGTTATTGCATGTTCGACTTCAGCTCCCATATTTTCATGCTCTAACTTTTACTTCGTTTGGGTCGAGATGGAGCGCAAGACCCTAGATTTTGTCTGATAAACATCTAGGCTGCAGGTTCTTTTTGGATTATTATGATTTATTACATGACTCATTTGATTGGATGGCTGCGACTATACCTGAGTCTACTTGTTGGTCCTTATTTACTGGATGGTTGTGTCCATACCTTGGATCCCAGTTTTTGTACACTTTATTATGGATGGGTGTGCCCATACCACATATCATGTATCAGAGATATCGGTTGTATTTGTATTCGCAGGTTTCCTGACGACAGTGTTTTCAGTTGGGCAGATTCTCATAAAGCATTTCAACCCTCCCTCTCTCTCGGACCTCATGCTTTAGGGGGCATCTGTTATGCAACATTTTGTCACCATCCCTGCAATCCATCGTCCCGTACATTGGAGGACTATTCCCGTGACCTGTGAACAGTAAAATGTCCTAAAAACACCTTAATGGAATCCTTATGCATAAGGGAAAGAATTCTCCTAAAGAACATTTCCTTTGGAAAACCATAAAAATCCATGTTTTGGCATTGGCGCGGGTAGCCAGTTCATTCCTCGCGCCAATGGGGAAAATGTACACTAGTGGGCGTGCCAGATGGCGCTCTGTCCCTGTGTCTCACCCGCGCCAAGCCTATTAAGGAATGTTTTTTAAAAATAAATGGTGGAAGTTTGATTCTAACAACTTCAAAATGAATCATGAGAAAGAATTTGGGTTGTTTGCCTCCGGATCTCCCTGATTAGGAAGTGGTTTTCTGTAATGTTCCCAATTTTTAGCCTCAAGCTAAAAAGGAACATTATAGTTGCACATTTTATTTTAGTCTAATAAAATGGGTAAGAAGACACCTTAACCATCTTTTGATGAAGAAATAACACTCCTTGTGTGAAAAGGAGAAGAATAAATCAGCTGAAATAAACACCTAAGGGTGTGAATGGAACCCGGATCACTTGATTTAGTCACCCTTGACTAAAGTCAACAGTGTTGCCCAAGGAGGAGAGGCTTCCTAGAGAAGCTACGTAGTTTTGGAGGGAAGACACTCACATGAGGGTGGAAACCCTAATTGGTGGGACCATGGTGGAGAAGAGTTCCCTTTCTTTATAAGGAGGAGATGGCAGCCAATTTGGATCATGTTTGAGTATAGAAATTCGAATAGGGTTTGCAGATGCTTGCATCTCCCGGCTGTTTAGCAGGGTGTGTAGTGCCCTCGGGCACTAGGGTGTTGCCGGTCGGGAATCCCTACCTCTTCCTAAAGGAAGGATGAGGATTGAGCTGCATTTTCCTCAATCCGAAATTGGCCACAGCTACTACCATCATCTACAGCGTTAGCTCTGCAGCAGAGAGGACGTTGTGTTGCTGTGGGCAGCAAGAGAGGAACTCATGGAGTCTTTCTTGACTTGTTTTCTTCAGTGGAGAGTGATCTACTCATTGGAGGAGCTGCAAGGAGGATTTCGGGCTTAATATCAGATCTTTGGCACTTGGCCAACATTCCATCATCTCCCACTGCGCAGTCCATGGAGGAAACTGCGTTATTTTATGGAGGCAGTGAGAGAGGGGTTCATTGGGCTCATCAGGAGTGTGTTTTTGAGACAAAGGGATCGGCTCTTTGTGCTTGGAGACATTGTCAGAGGAGGGAAATCAAATTTCAGATCTGCCATGGCCTCATTCATATTTCAGTTCAGTTGCAGTGACAACTCAGTTGTCACATTTTGTATTTTCCGACATTTCTAGCAATCTCTCCTAGATTGGCTAGAAATCTAGTATTTCAGCCCATTCCTTTGTTATTGGGCATTATTTTGTATTCCTTCAGCCACATGTAAATTTTATTCATATTCAGCAGTTGCTTCTCTCGTAGGGACTGGGCATGCATGGTTCTCTGGCATTTTGTGTAGTTGTAGCAACTTCTGTATTTCAGGGTTTAATCATTGAAGATTGATTCCCATGGCATAATAAATTCATTCCTCATGATATTTCTGTATATTATTGCTGATATAATAATATAATGATGGCTGTAGCATTTTCTCTCTTATGGTGTATTTTAGATTTGCAGAGTTAATGAGATGTCTATGTATTGCTGTAAGCTCTCTCATTGAGCATTGTTTTAGAGGCCTAGATTGGGGAGATCTGTATAACCCATATAGAGTTATTTATTTGAGCTCATTTTCTGCAAGGGAGTTGTATTAGATGTGTTATAGGGCATCATAGTGGTGGTTTGCCTTATTTTTGCAGAGGCTTCCTTATACAGTGTCCTCAAGGACCCTGTAGTAGAAATTCCTGAAGTGGAAATATTGCATATCCATAGACAGACTCTGTGAAGGGCCAGATAGCTTCTGGATCTCACACTTCCTTGTGAAGGTGACATATGTGGAAAATGCCCCAACAGTAAATCTCTGGAATGGACTTGTGGTATTTCTATAGAAGGAAATTTGGAATATCTTAAGATATTCCCGATGGAGCAGGAAATTCCAGATTTGGAACATTACATTTTCCACCTCTCATGGAACCTTCCTAAGAGATAGGACTCTATCCCATGATTATAGGGATCCCAACCTCCCTTCCTCCTTCTATAAAAGCCTGCCCTCTCCACTTTCTAGCTAGATGAACTATTAGGAAGGAAATTATAGCTGAATGACAATCAAGAGCAGAGCTAAGGAGAACCCTATGAGAGAGAGAGAGTTATGTCAAATCCCTGACGAGCTTTGTGAGACACATCCCACTAGAGCCTGTCGAAGGAATATCACGACGTCAGAGCATCGGTTGTGATCATTCTCTCGTATCTTAATATACATGACTCTGCTATTGGTTCCATGATTGTGTTTGTCTATGATATAATGCAATTTCATTCATTCCTCTTTGACTGATCAATAGTTAGAAACTGTGGAATATTGCGTTTCTTGTTGGTTCTCTTCTTCGCATGTGTACAGGTATCTAGATGCGACAAGCTCACGGATCGTGACCTGTCTAGCTAGGAACGGAAGCGCCACTTCTTCTTCGATAACAACATCAAAGGAATCATGGTAAGCGATCTATCGCGATTCTATCTTTTGTAACTAGGAATCAACAACTTTTCATGTTTTGATTGTTGCTAGACCCACTCTAGGGCTAGTGGGATCGCCTCTATCCTTAGAGGGGATTTACCTTCACAACATTTAGGTAACACAAGCCTCAAGAGAACATGTACATAAAAATGAAGTACACTGCTACACATGAAATGATAAAGGCTATGACAGCGCAGTTTATTAGATGTAACTGATGGTAGAGTATGTCAATAAATGTATATGCAAATATACAACTCATACAATGTGGGGAGCAAAGAACTAAACCCCCAAACTGAATTTCAAGACAATCCGGAAAGGATTTCCTGAAATATGTAAAAATGGAAAAATGCCGGAGTTGCAGTCCCAAGACTGGGTAGCAGCTGAAACTCAAGAACTGGATGGAGATGGCTGAAGATGATGCATAATATGAATAAATAGACCTCCTCCAATGGATATTTCAAGTGAAAGGCTGATCCTAACACTGAAGATCTCACCCTCCAACAAACCTGCAAACCCTTACTGCAAATGCGCACTGAAAATAATGAAGTCAAGGAGAGGGACTATGCTGTAGGAGAAAGGAAATATGTTGGCCAAGTGCTAATATCTGAAATATGCTCCAAATTCTTCCTTACTTATCTCCCAAAGGCAGGAAAGCTTCCTCCTCTGAAAAATAAGCTTTGGAAGTGGTGTTGTGAACCCCCACTGCAACACCCTGTAACACAACATTATACTTCAGTAGAAGTAACGCTGTAGCTGAAGGAGAATGCTTGGCCTCAAGCATGAATATGGAGAAATGAAGTAAAAGCTCCTTCAAGAGGCCTCTCTTGAAAGGAGAAGGAATTCCTAAACATTAATTCCTTGTGCTAAGCAGCACATCACCTCTGCTAAACAACAAGAGAATGCACAATAGTCTAACCAGACCATAAAATCAATAATCAATAACATGTCTTCATATGGTTGCCTTGCCCTCCTTTTATAAAAATGTAAGCCCTCTCACCTTGGGTCCCACTCATTAGGGTTTCCTCCACCAAGGAATCTTCCTCCCACTATCTCTGCGCTGTCTCTAAAGATGATCTCCACCTCCTATCCCAACGTTGTTGACTTGGTCAAACTTGACCTTGTCCACATGCAAATGCCCCTTTTCACACATGAGGGTGTGAAATCCAGCTCTTATGACTATCCATTTTCACACTATGAGGGATTTTATTCATATTTCTGAAATTTATGGGCCTCCTTACCCATTTATTCATCTCCTAAATGAAATCAACAAAAATCAATACTCTAATTAGCTGAATGCTAATTTTGGAATATTACAGTCCTCCCCTCCCAAATGTTTCTTGTCCTCAAGAAACTGCAAGGATAGAACTGAAGAGCCTCCTCTTCTCTCCCTGTAGCATCCTCATATGATGAAATCCTCCAAATATCAAGATGTTGTTTCATTAATACATCTCCAAGTTGCCCCTCCCAAGTATGCAAACTAGCTTTTGGTGAGCATCCCAAATAGATATCATCATGTATAAGTAAAATATAAATGGAGGCAACAATGGGTTGTCTAAAGACCTTCTTGAGGCATGACATCCGATATATATTAGGATCTACCATCCCCATATGAATCTCCCATCCCCAAGCTATCATCCTTACAAAATGAGTTACCTCCCAACATGGCAACTCCTGAAAATTCTCCTCCACCTTTGGCTCCTGCAGTGTAAGATGGGCTGAAAATATGAACATGGCAGAAAACGTAGCCTACCCCACACTGTCCTCCTCTCCACTTATGATAAGTGTAGAGTGCCTACTGATCTTGGGCTGCAATAAAGTTGCCCTCAAGTGGCAAGAAAGAGACTAGACCTCCAAAGATCTCCTCTCCAACGTTGTGAATCAAGCTGGCCCAAACCATTCCCTAAGGAAGGGTTAGCAAAGAAAATGCGTCTAAAATATAAGGACTATGAATACTTTCAATTTCAAGATTACAAACACATGCCGTTCAGATGCCACCACTTCCATAAGTATGGTCACCTGGCAAAGGGTTGTCTGTTGGGGCACAGAAGAAGAAGGAAACAAAAAAGGGTAAAATGAGGGCCTATGAGACCCACAGGGGTTGAAGAAACTAAGCATTATGATGGGGAAATTATGGATGGTGTTGAAGGTCCTGGCACCACTGAAAATGAAATCCTTGTTGTGACTTAAGAGGTAGCTCAACCCCCTTCTAAAGCATTGGCTCATGTTCAGGACCCACCTCACATAACAGAACCTCCACCTGACATTGGAACCATGATAGATTCTCTGGAGGGTATGCTTCTGGTCTCTGCTCCTTCCCTTCTCTTCTCTTTATGCACTTTTGTTTTTGCTTATACAAAGCATGGTCTCTCCAGGCCTCCTAAAATGGACTATTTGAAAATGCACGATGTCATAGAGTACCTTGATAGCATTATAACATCGGTCCCTTACCCTTCTATTGGCCCCCTCCCTGAGGCTATTATCGGTTTGCCCTCCTCTCTGCCTTATATACCTGAGAATCCTCCCTATAACCTCCAATCCTTGATTAAAAAACCTTGGAAAGGGGAGATCATTGGTGGTCTGGAGTCTAACCCAATCTCAGTTGGTCCTAGAAAGATGAGAGGTAGGAAATTTAACCTCTCTAAGGTTTAAATCAAGGACAAAATATATATTGCTGATGGGAAGCAGCTTTCCCTCTCTGGGGTGCTTAGAGTAGCGCAGACCCCTTCCTTTGGTTCTAGATGATCATTCTTTCCTACAACTGTAGGGGTTTATCTAGTCAACCAAGAAAACTAGTTTTGCGAGAGCTGATGAAATCATATGCTCCTGATGTCCTTATGCTTCAAAAAACTCTGGGGCTAGGGACTGAAGTGGTAGGATCCCTTTCAAGGATGTTTCTGGGTTGGGGTTTCTAGTCGATGGATGCCCATGGAAGATTAGGGTGATTGGCGTTGGGCATCAAGTCGGGGCAGTTGAAGGAAATTTCCTCACGGGGCTTTGAAAACGCCTTGGCCATGGAAGTCTACTTAAATGAGTTTTGTCACTCTATCCTCCTTCTTAATGTTTATGGACCGTGTTTAGAGAGGATGCAGTACTGGAATAACCTATTTTCAAAATCTTTTATGCGTAACCCCAACCTCATTTTGGGGGGAGACCTAAATTTCTCCCTATGTCTATCAGAGTCTTGGGGTCCATCTGCTCGTGCTGTTCCACTTACAGATTACTTCAATAACTAGTTGTTCTGCACACACTTGGTGGATGTAACCTTGATTAACCTACGTGGCGAAACAGACGAGCAGGGGAGGACAGGGTGACCAAGAAGCTGGAATACTTTCTCCTTAATGAAGATCTAGTGGCTAGAACCTCAGTTTTAGGCACTGGGTAGGGGAAAGTGGGCTATCTGATCACTTTCCCATCCTTCTCGAAATTAAAGGTCCCCACAAGAAGCCTAGGGCTCCCTTCAATTTTAACCCTACATGGCTTAAATATGAATCTTTTACCTCCCTGTTCCATGCCACTTGGAGAAGGGATTGGCCAAGGGAACCAGGAAATTCGAGTAGGAATTTTATGGAGAATCTCAAGGAAATGAAAAAAGATACTCTGGAATAGGAAAAGGCCAAGAAAATTAAGGAGGGGGAAGACCTTTGGAAGGTAAATGAAGAAGTATACTTTCTTGAAATCCCAGAGGGCGTTGGATATGCCTCTACTGAAACAAGAGACTGCATAAAGAGTCTTGAAGAATCAAGGAATAAAATTCTATTTGTTAGAGAGGAGAGCTGGCGCCTTAAGAGTAGGGCTATTTGGCTACAAGCTGGAGATGAGAACACAAAAAAATTTCAGAACTATGCAAAAGGAAGAAAAAAAATCAATAAAATTTGGGGTAGGTAGACGAAATAAGGAGAGATGGCTCGCTCTTTTGAGGCACTCTCAACCCTTAGAGTGAAACACTTCAAATCATTGTTCAGAGCCCTTACGAAGGCTTCCATTGCTGAAGTTATCAGGGTGGCCCAATTTTTCCCTAGATACAAAGACGATGAAGGAAACAACACCATCATGGAACCTATTTCTAAGGAAATCCTTAAGGCTATGCAGAAGAACAAGAGCCCTGGCCCGAATGGTTGGATGGTGGAATTATTCCAATATTTTTTTGAGTTTTTGGGGGATGAATTACTGGAGGTGGTGGAAGAATCGAGAAGATCAGGATCTATCTATCCACCTTTCAACTCCACTTTCCTGGTTCTCATTCCCAAAAAGGAACATTTGGTATCTTTTGGTGACTTCAGGCATATATCACTCTATACCTGCATCTATAAAATCATTGCTAAAGTGATGGAAAATCATCTTAATCCTTTCCTTTCCTAGAATATTTCTTTGGAGAAGTTCGACTTTCTGGATAGAAGACAAATTCATGAGGCAGTGGGGGTGGCCCTAGAAAAATTCCACAGTTTAAAAAAGAGAAAAACAAAAGGAGCTATAATCAAAATAGACCTCTCCAAGGCTTATGACAGAATCAGTTGGATGTATATCTGGCTCATTCTAACCCATCTTGGATTTTGGAATGGTTTTATCAACTGGATAATGGGGTGCATTTCCTCTTCAAACATAGTAGTCCTGATCAATGGGGCCGCCTTGAATTTTTTCAATGTTCAAAGAGGACTTCGTCAGGGATGTACCCTCTCTCCCCTAATCTTCCTTTTGGAAGTGGAAGGACTCAGCTTGATAATACATGATGCAAAATGAAGGGGGGTTCTAAAAGGCATTGAAGTAGTTGTAAACCTAATTATCACCCACTTACTCTTTCTTTATGACATCCTTTTTTTTAGCAATGGTAGCTTGGAAGACAGTTGCCGTCTAAAGGAGGTCTTGGGCCTTTTTTTGAAGGCTACAGGTCTATGCAGTAACCGAAAGAAATCCATAATCACAACAGTTGGCTTGTCAATAGCAGAAGTGGGAAGCATCTATGAGGTTCTTTAGCTTGAACCAAAGACTCTGCAGGACCCTTTCAAATACTTGGGCTTCTTCCTAAAGCCATACTCTTATCACATTCAGGATTGGCACTGGCTAGTTTCCAAGATTGAGACAAGGATGAAACATTGGAGTTTCAAATGGCTCTCTGGAGCAGGGAGGCTGGTGCTGATCAAATCTGTAGCCCTGTCTATTCCATTCTATTGGGCTACTCTCTCATGGGTTCCTATCAATACTCTTTCCACAATTAATAAAATCTGTAGTCGGTTCCTATGGACCGGATCAAAGGAATATCATGCTATGCCATGGGTGGCTTTGGAAAAGATAGTGCGGCCAAAGGCTTGGGGAGGGTGGGGAATTAAGGAGCTCCCCTCCTTCAAGGCCTCACTTGCTGCTAAATTGGGCTAGTGCCTCATCACTCTAGACAATATCTGGATGACTGTCATTAAGAGTAAATATATTGATCCTATGCCAATTATGGAATGGATGCGCATTCCGAATAAGAAAAAAAAATGCATCAATTGTCTGGAAAGCCACTGTAATGTCAGTTAATATCATTGAACAGGGTCTAGCATGGCACGTTGGGGATGGTTCTCAGTTAAGATTAGGTCGTGATCCTTGGGTGGGATGCTCGGGGAGATATGACCTGTCTAGAGATCTAATTGACCATCTAGATCAAAGGGGCTTTAGAACTTTAAGTCACATTGTTATCCAAGGCCATTCAATGATCTGGAGGCAAGCATGGTTGTCAGGGGAAGCCCTTCAACTTGAAGGCAGGTGGCTCTAAGAGTGGCAAGGGTTTATCAATGATATTCAAAACTCCAATATTTAGATTTAGGGGAGATGGGATGAACTCAAATGGGTCAATGCTCCATCGGGTCATTTCTCCCCAAAGTTTGGATACAAATGGTTAATGACTCAGAAAGGATGGGGGGAGCATAGTGGTGGTACAAATCCCTATGGACACTAAAGGGTCTGAAAAAATAAAGCTATTTTTCTGGTGCATCCTCCACAACAAGGTCCCCTCATGGGATTTTCTCTAGTGCAAGGGACATATTGGTCCTAGATGGTGCTCTCTATGTAAAGCAAATTGGGAGTCTCCTCTACACCTCTTCCTTACCTGCCCTGTTAATATATAGCTTTGGAATGAAACCCTTAGGCTTCTTAATATTTCACAAAAATGGGAAGGAGCTGAAGTGAGGGAGGCTTGGTTGAGATGGTGGCAAGCCTCTCCAAACGATAGGGTGAGGAATATTCCTCTACTTGTTGCTTGGGGAACTTGGATAGCAAGAAATCAAATCATCTTCCATGATAACCCTTTCCTTGTGAATCTTCTTATAGCCGAAGGCGTTTCCATCTTTGAATACATTCCTATCCCATCTCAATCCCACCAACCCAGAGTCATTCTTCAGGAGAAAATCAGTTGGGATATTCCATGGGCCTACTTCGATGGGGCATCTGACCCAAAAAACAGATGCAGGGTAGGGCTATCCATTCATGAACCTTCAGGAAAATTCTTAAAGCATCAATTAGGCTCGGTCAAGGGACAAATAATTTTGTAGAATTAAAATCTCTACACCTTTTTCTTTGGTGGCTATCATTTCTGAAGATGAGAGATGTTCAAATATTTGGGGACTTTATGAACATCATAAAATGGTTTAATGGAACTCAGAGATGCCAAAATTTCATTTTATCTACTTTACTTCATGAGGTGAATCTTGTAAAAGCCTAGTTTAACCAGATATATGCTTTTCATATTTATAGGGAATGAAATAGTGAAGCATAACTCCTATCTAAGGAGGGTGTTTGTCAAGATATGGGGCACTGGGTCGCTATAGCGATTGAAGGAGGTCAGATCCGAGAGATCGAACAACCTCCTTTTGCTTGCTAAGTTCCAATAGCTCCCTCCTACTGCACATGATGTTTCAGTTTATATTTTATTTTTTGTATGTAGATTTTGCTTAAAAAATTTACATGTCTATAATTTTTTATCTCTTTTTCGGATTGTTTTCCTCACTGAGGAGATCCAAGAGACTGGTTTTTTCTCTGATCGAACTTATGTCACAAAAACAAATAAAATTGGAATGGTGTCTACCACCCAATTCTCGACTTTTGATGATTTTAAAACAGACACAGTCTTCTTTCATCTCTGTTTCGGGTTCTTCCTATACTAAAGTGGGAAGCCTAGGGGCTGAAAGAAGATGTCACTTTAATGATTTTTGACAAATTTGGGAGGATCAATACATACATTTCCTCATTAGCTGCAACTCCATTTTTCCTTTACTTAGAAAGAAAGGAAAAATGAAGTTCATTGAATGTTATATGCATATACTATGTAACCTTCTACTTACTTAATAGATGGTTTGCTTTTCTCTTTGGAAAAAAAACAAGTGGAATGAATTTGTTGCCATGTGTAGGTAAAAAAGAAGCTTCCAAAAGGCTCTGATGTGCCCTCCTAAGGCCAAATTCGAATTTGGATGGAGAAGATCATGGGATCATAAGGATATGTGTCTCATTTCCTATTTGTATTGTAACTCTAAGAAGACATGTGCCTTATCACTTCCTATTTGGATTGTAACTCTAGAGATATAGGGAGAGATTCATGGACTCTCATTAATGAGATAGCTTCTCATCTTTTGTATAAATAGGGGAAGCTTTATCCTATCATTTCATGTGTAAAATTGGATTCATGCTCAATATTTGAATACAGAATTATATTGTGGCACATTACTCAGGAAATTTTCTTCATTTTGACTTGGTTTTGCTTACATATGGAGCACCTTGATTTACCATCTCTCATACTTTTAGATCAACTACACAAAATGTGTGAGGTTTATTTTTTTTATAGAGTAAAGTTTATTTGCTTTCTTATTATTAGTTTTAGAATGATTGTGTAATATTTTATTTTCTAAAAACATTTCAATAGGATAAATTCATCTATTTTCCAATTGGGTTAAGTTTGAGGCAATAGATCTCACAGTTATATAGTTTCCTTTCATGTTCTCTTATTTACTTTCTTAGATAAAACTATCAATTCATCGTATAATTGAATGTTCCTAAAAAAGATCAGGCTAAGAAGGTGTTCCAAATTGGGTGATTGAATGTTCAACCTATACAATCATTGATATTTTCTTTTACATGCTTTTACATTTTTTTCTAGATTTAGATCCTCATTCAATTGTATAACTGGGTGTTCTTGAAGATCATTCAAGAAGGTGATTTTATCATATTTCTAAATGCTTGAATAGATAACCTATACAATTATTTAGTTTTCCCTTTGCATGCTTTAATTTCTTTCCTAGATTTAAAGACTAAAGTATAATCGGTTGCTTATACATAATCTCAAGAGGGTGATTCTATTGGATGCTGGAGTGATTGAATGTACCTTAGTTGTTTTCCTTTACACGCTTTGAAATTATTTCTTAGATTAAAATTTCAATTCCTACAAGTGTGATTGCACACGCAATATTTTCTTTTGAATTTGTTTTCTTTCTTTTGGTTACTTGATTTCATAGGTTAGTTGAATTTCATTTTCATTATTTGATTTCATAGATTATATTAATTGGTTTTCATTATTTTGTAGTTAGATTGATCTAAATTGAAATACAATTTCTAGTACATACAGTGCACGCATGCTTCACAATTTTACGAAACCCCCGGGTTGACAAATTCAATGACAGGCAGTTATTTTTCCCCAACAGTACTTCCTGATGAGAATATTCGAGATTATGTGTATATGAGGAGATGTTCATATGACATGGAGATATGTGATGGTGTTTAAATGATGTTCAAGTGTTGTGAGTTATTGTGGATTTGGTGCTATGATCAAATTAGCTACATAATTAGTTAATGACATGATGGGATCCAACACATGACACTCTTACAGGATCATTTGCAGAGTTAAAGAGTTGAGCTTTATTAGGAGATTAGAATTCTTCATATGATTGTGTAGTTGGGAGGGTTTTTGATGGCATGATGTGTCAGTTAGTATTATTAAGGATGTAATATAGTTTGTGATGGATGGTTTGACAGGGGAGGTTCAATGTCAAGGACATTTTTTTTTAGTGGGAAGGATTCCAAGCCTCTTAGTTTAAGTGCCCATGAGTGACACAAGCTAGATGATACAAGTCATGAGGCGAGAGTTCCATTGCATATTTTGAGATGATATGTTATATATTTTGGGTGTTGTAGCATTAGGAGACCAAGAGTTCCTAAAATTTTGTGCCCATGAGTGAAATGAGCCTACTTGATATGATAGAGGTGGCACAATAGGTGCCTAAGTCAGCCTAAGGCATGCCCTTGCTTTGGCTCACGAGTTGGAATGAATGTGTCAAAGTGGCCCCAAGGCGCTAAGGTGGAATGAGTGTGCCTGCACAAATGTGTCCAAGTTGGAACAAGAATTCCTTCACAAACATGCTCATGGTGGAATGAGTGTGCCTAGATGAACGCACCCATCCATGGAATGAGTTGAAATGCCTTCCCAGAAAAATTGCACCCAAGCACTAAATTAGTAGGCCTAAATATTGATCAAGTCATAACGCCTACCCAAAATGAACATGCTTAGAGTTGAATGAGTAAACCTGAGTAAATTTGTGGTTTCTGGAATGAAATGGGGAAAAACAAGCATCTTCTTTCTCATTCAAACACTTGCCTTATTTGCATGATGAAATTGCATAAGTATAAGTGATGGAATGAAGGGATAGGAACAATAGATGATGAACAAGAGACTTCAAATAAGGAATTAAGGACTTTTCACGAGGAAAGAAGGAAATTGTCGAGGTATAAAAGGTGTCTTTTTAACGCCTATTTATCTCACATTAATTATCAATCCGGGAGCGACTTTTTATTTCAAGAGTGTACTCTGTCTGAGGCTGCAATTCATCCAAGAGAAATGCTGTGAAGATGTAGTACATAATTCTAAATGCAAGAATAAACAAATGCTTGTAAAGGAACCTAATTACAAATCGAAATGCTCTGAAACTTGAATTAAATCAAACTGCAAAACATCGATCAGGGATATAGTAGCAATAACTCTTTCCCTTAGAAATCGATGCAAGATAACCAATCTGGGGACTTGGAAGCAATAACCTCTATCCTCTACAGTTGGTGATCTTAAAGCAATCGAAATGAAAGCAAACTCAATCTTCGTGCTGATGAAAGTAACCGAAAGGAATAAAATTTGGAAAGGAATAGTAACTTGTAACTCCTATGCATACATAACAACTGTAACCAAACTATCTGCTAAAGTAAAGCTATGAATCAGAAATAAGAAATAACTAGAAATGGAACAAAAATATAATTTGAACACCAATTACAAACTTAACTAATCTCAATACTTCAATCTATCGCCGGCCAATATTGCAGATCAATCAATCACAAAGAATAATAACTTAGAGTCGAATACAAAACATCAAAGCTTTCATAATGATAGCAAAATAAATGAACAACAAAGTAAATAGCAATGCAATTCGTTAATGGATCTGTCTTCAATCTAAGAGTGGTTAATCAACTCTGTAATCGAAATAAACAGTAGAAACACTTCACACAACAGAAATAAAAGAATAGAAATACAAATAGCGGATCGCTCCACCAGGGCCGGGCCCTCAACTGCCGGTGAAAGCGCCGCTGGGCTACTGCAGAGCTTGTGAAATGGAACGAGAACACCTCTTTGTATTACTAAAAAATGAATAGCTTTTACATCAGTTGCTCTTTTCTCACAAGAGTCAAGGAATTATAGTGTTACAAAGGGAATTCAATAATCATCCATTGTTTTCCATCCTACTCAGTACACAATACATGTTCTCCTTTTATAATCAGAAATAAGATAAATTAAATAGCAAATATGATCTCCCATAACAATATTGGATTGTTCCCAACAACTTGATCATCCAGAAAATACATTTTCAACAATATTTCAATAAGAGTAAGGCGAATTTGGCTTTGCAGCTAAGATTTGGAGGACGGCCGCAACAACAAATCTGAAAAAATCGTGCTAAAAGAACTCTGCGTTTCTCTCAATACAGGCCGAATTTGGGAAAAACATTCTTTGGAAAAAGTTAATTGGGTCCGTTCTGGACAAAACCCATGTTCCAGATTTTCTAGATTCTTCTTCATTTTCTCATAATCTAAACCGCAAAACTGTCACTTCTTATTCCAGCGAATTTCTGAGTTGGAATATTTGATGATGATTTGGAAATCAAATCTTCAATCTGGCAAATATCTTGGAGGCTAAAATGGTGAGTGATATCAAAAAATATATTAATAAACCATCATGGATAAAATTATGCATAATAATCATCAATTTATTAAAAATAAAGGAGAAGAAATAATATTCACCCATAAGAACATAAATCATTATAAGATGGATTTATATGATAAATTATAATAAATGACGTGATAAAGAAGAGTAAAAATGGATGAAATAAGTGTTAAAAGGTGGTCGTATTCATGGCCCAACATACCCCCAAACTGAATATATTGCATGCCCTCATGCAACCCAGAACTGAATATATTGCATGTCCTCATGCAATCCAAAGACAAAACCCATGTGTTAACTAAGCAAAGAAAATTGTTAATCCCAACCCATGAAATGGATGGAACAAATGCATGGTTCCTCAAGTAATGAATATTCAATTTTAGCAATAGAGGCATAACAATTTTTACAGTTGAAGTTCAACTATATGTATATGAAGTTGCAGAAAAATGTGACATAAGTAACAACAACTCTCATTAATCATTTTCTCAAAAATCAGATCATTTTGATGCACGGATCATGGGATATAAACAAAATGTTTGTAGGTGATAGTGCATAATTTTAGAGATTTTATGAACTAATTTAGTGTGAAATTATCTGGGTTTGTGTATTTTAATGATTCCTCTTTGTTATCCAGAAATCACAAAAATTCTGTTCATAGTTTTAAAGATATATGCAAATCAATTTCTGCACTGTACAAAAATGAAATTGTATGCCTTAAATGAGAAAGAAAGTGGAAAACATCCATCATGTGTAGCAATTCCCCCACCCCCCGCCAAACTGAAGAATTAGCATGTCCTCATGCGATGCTAGAAAACAAAGAGAGGTGGTTGCTACAATCTGTTGAAATCTATGTTTGGTGTAAAACAACATGGAATAAGGGAGGTGTTGAGAATGAATAAGAATATCAAAGAAGATTACTGACATGGTCATAAGAAAGAAATGAAGGAAATCAACACTCCCCCAAACTAAAAGATGAGACGTGTATAAAAAAATGGGAAGTGGTAAAGATGTGGAATGAATGATGATAAACAATGCTCAATGGATTTTCATGAAATTTTCCTAAATTCATAATAAATCAGAAAATTATGCTATTTTACCTCAAGTGTTACCTTCGAAAAAATGTGGAAGGACATGTAGGGACTGGCCTTTGTTGAAGCTGATGTAGGCTGAGCGGTTACTGAAAGTGATGCAAAAGGTGGAAGCCATGTGTGCATTCGCGAGCCTTTGCTATTAGTTGCAATAGTGTGATCGTGCTGCGAATAAAATTCCCCCCCATACTTGTTGTTCTCCTGTAAACAAATCACAATTCTGTATGCAATTTTCTTGAATCCACGGTTTTAGTTTTAAATGGCAACATATAAGATGCATGCAAAAAGTTCAATCAACAAAAATTCTGTAGAAATGCAGTATGAATGTTGTGGCAAAATGGAAACGTACTGCACAACAATTATACAGCATGGAAAGGCATACATACTTATGATACAATCAATGAAATTATAGCATCTACTGAAATCCATGCATGTGATAAATCGTAAACAGATATAGAAGCTTTTTGTAATGATTCAAGGATAAGGAGAAGGTACAACTTAAGATAAACATAAGTACAAATGCATTTATTACCCACTTAAACTAATGTGATCGATTTATGATGATTTTCATGTATAATAGGTTCGAAATCAAAGGTTAAGGATTCATACTTTCATCTGATATTTAAATAGAGATATAGGAAAAATGGTTTAATATTACTATTGATGTGTATAAATGTGACTCCAATACCATCAGCAGAGCTCTGTTTCCCACAAGTGTCCATAACCTTGACAGAGTTGCTCTCTCACCCTTGGAACCATTGTCCTTTATTTATGCTGAGGAAGTGCTTGTTAATTGTCATAACGGAGGCCATTGTGCTGGCTTGGTGACCAGATAAATCACAATGCCATTCACTAGGAAGAAGTGAAAAGTGGGCAGGCCGGCTCGTGATGAGACCTCCTGTTCCAAGGACTTCTTAATTTTTTCAATTGTCCATTGGACCATATCCCTGGTTTGGTGGCCATGATGAGAATGCCACTTCACTTGCTTCCTTATGAACATGGTAGGCCGGCTCTTGATGAGACCCCCTATCCTCCATCTGTCAAATTATAAAATTATTAATGAAATATGTAAATATTTTTCTTTTCATATAGCACTTTCCTATTTATTCATAAATGATGGCTCAACACTCCTTAAGAGTAGGGATGGTGGAAGAAGTCTGAACAGATCAATAGAAAATAATATGCCCTTGTTCCTACTCCATAAGTAAAAATCAAATAAAGTTATAAAATATGGGAAAGAACCAACATGATAAATATAATCGATCATATGAATTTAGTGGTAGTAAGACAACAAGTTCGTGTTATTGATTATGTCCCTTTTTCCTTTTTCTTACCATTACTAAACAACTTTCTTAAAAATGACGATTTCTTTTGATTTTCTGATTACAGTAAGCTTTAATTTGTATGATTGTGTATCATTCCATAAATTGTATGTTTGTCTTTCAAAAAGTTGTGAAAAATTAAAAAAAAATCCTCAAAAAATTGTTCACAAACAAGAAAAATGCACTCAAAAAATGTTGTTCCTTTGGAAAGGAACAGTAAAAACATTTTGTGAAAATGTTGTTTCTTTCGAAAGGAACAACAACAACAATCTGCGAAAATGCTATTCCTTTGGAAAGGAACAACAAGAACAGTCGGTGCTGTTCCTTTTGAAATGAACAACAATTTTTCTATTCCTTTTAAAAGGAACAACAAAAACGAGCGGTGCTGTTCCTTTTAGAAGGAACAACAGAACATGCAGCAAAAATTTTGTTCTTTTTGAAAAGAAAACTAATCAGGGAAAATTTTGTTCCTTTTGGAAGGAACAACAAAAATAAATACATAAACTCACTGCTTCTTAAGAGGAACGGCTACTGTTCCTTAAGAGGAACAATAACTGTCCCTTAAGAGGAACAACAAACAAATATAAACACGCAAAAGGAAAAAAAATAGAGGAAAGAACAAAGCTAATATGAAATCCATTGCCAAATAAATCCAATCAGATAGAAAGGAAAATATATGTCCAGGGTTCAAGAAAAAAATATTTTTTTACAGAATTGGTGCTACTGAAAAATTTCCTTCTACAACTGAAACTTGCATGGTGGAGTCCTTATTGTTCAATTGCCACTGGAGAAAAAATTATAATTTGAAGAGATTAACACCTGAAACACAAAAACATAAAAGGAATCAGAAAAGAAAAAACATTTTATTAAGTTACAACAGCTATGATGTTATTTCCTAAGGGAATATCAATCTGTTAATGAAAAAAAATGATCTTTTAAAAAATGTTTGGCAGCAGTGACATGAATCTTGAAATGGGAACCAATTCCTCATTTATTCTTATTATAAATCCGTTAGGTAATGAACTGGATGAAATGCCCTTGTTTCACTAAATTTTTTTCAGGAATCGCTCGTCCATAAATTGACCTTCTTTGTTCTCCTAAGACTTGCAAAAAAATGAGTGTATACCTGCAATAAAACATTAAATCGTGGAGAAAGAGAGGTGCACGGCTCCCCTAATCCAAGAATTATGAAAAAAAACTAACAAGTAGTTACTCTGTAGAACAAATCCATGGACAAAGTAAAATTAATTTATTACCTGCGGGAGAGGAGTGGCCAATCATGCTAACTTGCAGTGTTTCAATCATAAATGCTTTGTTTTTCATCCGATTCGAGTGATTCCAAAGCAAAATGAGAGCTAATTTGAAGGTTTATCTCCAATAGAAACAGGTTTTAAAAATTCCATGTAATGGTATGTTAAATTTTCTTAGAACAGCCTGCATAATAGAGTCATTTTCGATTTTTCAGCTCAGACCAACAGTTGGTATTTCAAGCATAAATTATTCGTTTAATGGTGGATTGAAATGATTAAAATTGGAACTTAAATTATATTCATTTATTGATCTCCAATAGAAACAGGTTTTGAAGAAAATAATAATTGATGGGTTAAATATGCTAGGGAACAGCTGAAAAAACAGAGTTTCATGAGTGCTGATTTATGATATGCAGTCAATATTTTGGTCATAAATTCCTCACACGATATCAAAATTGAGTGATTCAAATTGCGTTGTAAGCTAGATTCATAGAGGAATCTACCATAGAAATAAGTTTTAAAAATATAATCATTTAGGCCTCCAAAAAATGACTGTCCCAACTCTGTTGTTGAGCTGCCTACTATACACCCTGTCAATATTTTGGTTCTAACTTTTTCGTTTCAAATCCAAATGGAGTGATTCAAATTGGGTTATAAATTATACATCAAGGGATACTTAGGATAGAAACAATTTTTAAAAATATTCACTTTTGGTCCCCCAAAACATGACTGTCCCAACTTTGTTTTTCAGAAATTTCATTAAGCCCACAAGCCAAAAAAATGATATTCAAACAATTTTTCCATATGGATGATAAAAATAAATATAGGTGTTTGTAGAATGGTTATTTGAAATATAATTCATATACATACACAAACAAATTAGAATATTTATCATCAATGTTGATTTCCACAACGTGTTGCAACAAAAAAACAACTATTTTTTACAAAAATAAAAAAAAATTTGTTTATTTCCTTATTTATTTTATTTTCTCCACTATCCTACTCTTCTTTGAGAATTGAATATGCTTATGTATAAGAGTATTCTGAGTGGAGCCATTTCCAAAATAAGGCCTCTATACATACCCAAATTTGAAAAATTCATGTTGATAAATAATAGGGTATGAGAAGCCAACTTTCCTTCTTGTAAAAAAAATTGGGCAAAAATTCTCAATTTCTTGAGAATCTTGCTCAGTCTCTTCTGTTTGGCTATGTACCTCAGCAAAAGCTACAGATGGTGACTCTGTGGCCCAAAGGGAACTAGTAGGTTATCTAGAAATAACTTTCCTAGGTTCTACTGATGGCTAAGATTCAGTTTTCTTAAGAATTTTATGAATAAGGGTCGTTCTCCCAAGGGTCACCGGTCCCTTAGGTTTTTCAGGTTTGGGAAGAATTTTGTCTTGTTTAGATTTTCTAGTCATTTAAAACAACAAGCCTTCATTCCTACCTAAATAAAAAAATTTACCCAATTCTGCTGTGAAGCGGGCAGTGAGCAAGTATGTTCCTTGCTCGGTGCGCAGGTTCTTACCTTCCGTCTTTAAAACCCAATTCTTCCCAAGCAGAAGAAAGGTCAAATGTGCATCACTCCTTCTAAATAGCATACATTCTCCCTGGAAACGGCGCCAAAATGTCGAGGTATAAAAGGTGTCTTTTTAACGCCTATTTATCTCACATTAATTATCAATTCGGGAGCGACTTTTTATTTCAAGAGTGTACTCTGTCTGAGGCTGCAATTCATCCAAGAGCAATGCTGTGAAGATGTAGTACATAATTCTAAATTCAAGAATAAACAAATGCTTGTAAATGAACCTAATTACAAATGGAAATGCTCTGAAACTTGAATTAAATCAAACTGCAAAACATCGATCAGGGATATAGTAGCAATAACTCTTTCCCTTAGAAATCGATGCAAGATAACCAATCTGGGGACTTGGAAGCAATAACCTCTATCCTCTACAGTTGGTGATCTTAAAGCAATCACAATGAAAGCAAACTCAATCTTCGTGCTGATGAAAGTAACCGAAAGGAACAAAATCTGGAAAGGAATAGCAACTTGTAACTCCCACACATACACAGCAACTGTAACCAAACTATTTGCTAAAGTAAAGCTATGAATCAGAAATAAGCAATAACTAGAAATGGAACAACAATATAATTTGAACATCAATTACAAACTTAACTAATCTCAATACTTCAATCTATCACCGACCAATATTGCAGATCAATCAATCACAAATAATAATAACTTAGAGTCGAATACAGAACATCAAAGCTTTCATAATGATAGCAGAATAAATGAAAAACAAAGTAAATAGCAATGCAATTTGTTAATGGATCTGTATTCAATCTAACAGTGGTCAATCAACTCTGTAATCGAAATAAACAGTAGACACACTTCACACAACAGAAATAAAAGAATAGAAATACAAACAGCGGATCGCTCCACCAGGGCCGAGCCCTCAACTGCCGGTGAAAGCGCCGCTGGGCTACTGCAGAGCTTGAGAAATGGAACGAGAAAACCTCTTTGTATTAATAAAACATGAATATCTTTTACATCAGTTGCTCTTTGCTCACAAGAGTCAAGGAATTATAGTGTTACAAAGGGAATTCAATAATCATCCATTGTTTTCCATCCTCCCCAATACACAATACATGCTCTCCTTTTATAATCAGAAAGAGGAGAAATTAAATAGCAAATATGATCTCCCATAACAATATTGGATTGTTCCCAACAACTTGATCATCCAGGAAATACATTTTCAACAATCTTTCAACAAGAGCAAGACGAATTTGGCTTTGCAGCTGAGATTTGGAGGACGACTGCAACAAAAAATTTGAGAAAATTATGCTCAAAGAAACCCGCGTTTCTCTCAATACAGGCCGAATTTGGGCAAACAGTTCTTTAGAAAGTTAATTGGGCCCGTTCTGGACAAAACCCATGTTCCAGATTTTCTAGATTCTTCTTCATTTTCTAAGAATCTCAACCGAAAGACTGTCACTTCTTATTCTAGCGAATTTCTGAGTTGGAATATTTGATGATGATTTGGAAATCAAATCTTCAATCTAGAAAATATCTTGGAGGCTAAAATGGTGAGTGATATCACAAAATATATTAATAAACCATCATTGATAAAATTATGCATAATAATCATCAATTTATTAAAAATAAAGGAGAAGAAATAATATTCATCCATAAGAACATAAATCATTATAAGATGGATTTATATGATAAATTATAATAAATGACATGATAAAGAAAAGTAAAAATAGATGAAATAAGTGTTAAAAGGTGGTCGTATTCACGGCCCAACAGAAATGTGTAGAAGAATTAAATGATTATTTGAGTGAGGATCGAATGGGAAGAGGGCTTGCTCTATCCCTGCAATAAAGGTGAGCTAATCCATTCCAAGGAAGGTGTGAGTTGAGGTGGAAAAAAATGAGTCATTCCAACCAAAGGGTAAACTAAACTTGGAATGAATTAAACTGAGGTAGCCGAGCACACCTAAATTTGTGCAAGTGAACTCTTGAATGAAGGGAAGGTGAATTTTTAGTGAATTTTATGTGGGACTTGGACGATGAACCGAGGTTTGGTATTTGTTGTATTTTGGGAGTAGGTCATGAGTCAAACCTTTGTAATATTTTAAATTATAAAATAATGTTTTGTTTCACATGAATTATATATTGTCTCATATGTTGTGTTTTTTAATGTGACATTTATTTTGTGATGTTATCGAAACATTTATGATGAATATTGGATTATATTTTTAATTGGGCATTATACTTGTTTTTGAATATTAAATGCTAATTCCACTAACATAATAAATCTCACATTTGAATAAGAAGTATAAGTGCTATAGGCATTGTCCAGAAGTATTAGTCGTAAGTTGGTCATAGCCATTGCGATAAACCTTTTTGGTCCTACACATCAAAAGGACTTGATTTGCCTTAACTCGAGTGTAAACTATAGGGGCCTAACATTGGGTCATGCAGGAGTATTTTTGAAGATGCTACTGTAATTATAGACACTTGGTATATTAACAAGAGTCAAAACTAAAATATTTATTTGGAAAGATGACAAAACTCAAAAGTGACATAATACGTTTTATGAGAGAGCTCAAGAAGCATGAGTTCCATGGAATATCTTATGAAAGAATGAAAAATGTTCACAAATATCCTTGCTTTCTTTGAAATTTTTCTTTGAGGTGTCGTCCTGAGCACCATATAATTATTCACATATGAGTTATGGTGGTATACTTGGATGTTGAAGCTAAAACTAATCATTTCTATTTCCCTTTATACTCATGGAAATGCTTGGGAAATCATACCAAATTTTTTAACAATAGAAGACATCATGAACTTGCAAAATGTTCAATGGTCTCTTCTCACAATTTTGAATGTTCATATTTTAACTAGGAACCTATTAACCTAGCCTGTAGTGAGACCTATCTTCTAGGATAAATTGGAATTATATATCTTTATATATATATATATATATATATATAATTCATCCTTTTAGCTTCTAACCTAGCACAAAAATTACTTGCAAACGAATTCTTAAGACAAAAAAATATTCAATGGAAAGAACATAAAACAAATATACACAGATATTTTACCCTGGATACCAAAACCGGATGACCAAATTGATTTTTCGTCATATTCCTTTAAATGTTACAATACATATATATACATGTCGAAGCATTCATAAAACACAATCAACTAACCCTAGATAAGAACATAACCGTAGTTCCCTTGAGCGGATCTACAAAATACCATGAGCAGAAAACCATTATGCCCAAAAAAATGTGCAAACTCCATGCACAAAACAATGGGTAGGTACACCCATCATCTTTGGGTTCTCCCCCAATCCCTGGGTCCGCCAAACTATTACTGGGTCTGCATAAAAAAAAATTCTCGGGGCTCTGCCTCGGTCCCCATGACACATGGAAAGAAAATAACACACACCCAAAATTCTCCCACGTGTTGTTTTGTTTCCACATAGGGAGGCCATAGGAGATCTTAGTCATTGGTAGAGGGCTGAAATTTCCATTTTTTCTCCAAACCAAGAATACTTCATAACACTCACAGACTTTTTCAATGCATCTCCAACATTCTTCAAAGTGTCCACCTTTACCGGAAACACCTTGTTTTCTTCAAACATATCCCTCACAAAATTATATTGAACATCAATGTGCTTTGTATTCGAATGATAAGCATGTTTCTTTGATAATAAAATAACACTTTGGTTGTCACAGTGTATCCTTATAGCTCATCGTATCAACCCCATACTTGAACATAATATCTACAACCAAACTTCTTCCTTGTTTGCATGAGTGGTTGTCATGTATTCAACCTATGTAGTTGAAAGTACCACTACAAACTATATCTTGATCATCTAATTGATTTCTCCTCTAAATTGATGCAGGAGCATCCAGCTTAGAAATTTTATTGTAATTTAGTAGACATAGGTGGTCTTGTATTTTCTAGGAAATTGGATTCTCATGTAAATGATTTGTTTGGAGTTGAGTGATTTTAATATTTTAAAATAGGATTAATTAAATATTGAGAGGATTTTCGTAAATTTTCTCAAAAGAGAATATGAGAGATTTGAGAATTAATTGTATTTTCTAAATTAGAATTACTTTCATGAATCTGGGGATTTATGAGAGTCCTTAGGGATAAAAGAGAGATTTTAGGATTTAGAAGATATTCAGGATTTGATTGAGAATATGGTGGATCTAAACAGAAAATTGGTTTTAGAATCTAATTGTATAAATTGTAAGCCTCAAGGGCATTAGAGGAGAGAGATTTAGGATTTATAGAGGTAGAGTTTGGATTGGAAGCCTATGGGAAATAGGAAGAAAAGGCCACTGATATAGAAAATCAGGCCAGAGGAAGAGAATTCCTATGTAAATATTGGGTTTAATATAGAGAACTCAATTTTTGAGTTCGTGTCTCATTTCTCAGTTTATATTGTGTACATTGAATGATTGGTTTGCGTGTGAATTAGAGGTTTACATAATATATATGTGTGCAGGTGAAATTGGTAGAATCGAATGAATTTCGATCATTATTTATGCAAGCTATAGTTTCTATGATTTCATGAAACTGTGTGGTTTGAGGGTCGAATATTCAGTTATTGAATTCTGTGTGATTTGTGTATACCGAAGAATTAGCATTGATCACAGAATGGATCGATGCCACTTAAAAAAATAAATTGACCTTTCAGATTGAGATCCAAATCAGCTTGGATGCATTTCGCTATGGGTTGACATTTTATAATGCATTATGAAGAAGATCTTACACATTCCGTTGTGTATAGAATGTTGTGTATAAAATGGTGAGGTGAGTAAAGGATGAAGAATGTTGAAATTCGAATCTTAATATCACAATGGGGTTTGATATATCAGTGTTTTACAACTACCCATTTGGGATTTACTGCATTTGCAATCGATCGTCCAATTCGCACAGTGTAGAGAGTTCCTAATTGAATTGAGTAACAGGAACTTGGATGGGCAGAATGAAATCATGGGTTTAAATCTATGAGCAGTAACAGAGGAATTGAATCTCTGTTTGCTGTGAACACATTTTATGTTCATTATGGAACTTGATTTTCTGTAAAGGAACTGTGAGAGAAGGAAAAATGAAATGGTAGACGGGTTTTGAAAACCAACAAATAGTTTTCGCATGGTTATAAAATGGTAAATGGTATTGAAGGAATTTGCGTGATAAACCTTCGGGAGTGACACGTAGCATATCAAAACCACTCATTTCGCATAGGTTTAAAACCATTAAACATCATGTATATTAAAATGTGATATCTGTTGGATTATATGCATTTCATTTTGGGGTTGCGACTGTCGTTGGATGAAGGAAGCAGGTAGATCGATGGAAAAAAGGTGATTTGGGTATGCTGTGGGCCGAATATATTAATGTATGTTGGGATTTTTGTATTTTTAACCCAATTTCACAACTTGGATAAATATTTCCGTCGGAGATATGTTATATGGGTTTATGTCTATAGTCTAATGAAGTAATGTTTCTACATAAAAAGAGAAGGTTGAAATGTTTAAAGAAACGTGGATTTTCACCATGCCAAAGCATACTTAAATCTTAAAACATGTATTTTTATGGATGTGTGAATTTTACGCAGCTAAGGCCGCGTCAAGTGGTATCAGTTCTGGAAAAATCTCTTTTGAAGATTAAAGATTTCTTTTAGAATGCATCCGTGATAGATGAAGTAAGAGGAGATCATATTTTTAATTTGAGAAGCATCAGATACACATATTTGATGTGTAATAGGCATTTGTAGAAATACATGAGAACAATACATTCAAATTACTAGCAATGAGGAGAACAAGGTCATGCAGATATCTTGAAGGTGAGATAATTTTAATCTGGTTTGAAGATTATGATTGCAGAATTCTGGTTGCAGTCAAGATGAAGACAAAGGTTTTGATGATATTGGAAATGAACCTATCTAATTAGAGATTGGAAGAAATAAGGAAGGTGACTGAGTTCTACAACCAAAGGAACATCAGGTTCAAGAGAGTGAACCAAAAGAATACCTAGGAAGAGGTCAAGCTCAGAAAGGAAGCTTGATAGGGTATTGAGTAGCAAAAGGAGATTTCTACAAGAGAAGGCTATGTTGCAGATCACCAATCGAGCATGGATGAGATTATGAGGAAGATGGTCATGGAGGATCAGAGAAGAGGTTCTAAAGAATGCTACAAAGATAAGATAAGTGATGAGGATCGAGAGAGATATATTTCAGTGATAAAAGTACAACTGGAGGCACTACAGGGATGGCTCCAAGAAACAAGGAATGAATGCTGAAAGCATGGATGGAGAATGAAGAAATGGGTTAGATGGAACCTATTGCAAAATAAATGGAATTATAAGATGATGAACAAGTTCATAGAACTTGAACAGATACACATTTCTTTGTTGGAAAAGGAAAGACTGAAAGGAATTGAGTCACATCAAATAGGTTCTGTTGGAAACCAGAAAGTACATTCTGGAAGATGGGTGCTTGAAGAAGAAAACGAGACTGAAAGGTCTTGTGTTTTTAAAACTAATTATTTTTGTATGATTACAGGTACATCATAGATGATGAACAAGCCTTAGAGTTTGTTAAGAGGAAGGAGCTGAATCTGAAATCTATTCAGATTAATGTTGAGATAGCAAGATCTCAGAAAGAAAAGGAGACAGAGGGGTCTTATGAAAATAGGCAGCAGAGTATTGAAGCAGAGGAAGAAGGGCCATCTGATGATTGGTCAACAACAAGTGAAGGTATGGAAAGTAGTGTAAAGTTTCCAAATTCTACCCCGATTGAAATTTTTGAGTTATATAGAAATTTAGATCTTCAAAGAAGAGAGTTGGAAAAGCAGAGGATCTATACTCAGGATGAATTGCTGAAAGAGAAAGACAAAGAAATTGTCATGAATAACAGTCAGGAAACAGAAAGTAAGAATGCAATAATGGTAATAAGAGTCCAACAAATCGAAGGTGTTCATTATTGTGAACCAGAGCAGAGAGACATCCTTGAAACAAATGATATGAAGGAGAGACTAGTTAACAGTCTCATGGTGAATTTAAATCAGCATACTAATGTGCTGACAAAGGAGTTAAATGAAAACTCAAAGCAGCATACTAAGATGTTGCCAGAGGAGGAAGAGGCATTGAAACCTTGTATTTTTAATACTGATAATTCATGTGTTAATTATGCAGATAAAGAAGGATAGAAAATGGAAAATGTCAGAGAATATAATGAAAAGGAACTATGTTAGCTGAAAACATAGTGAAGGATCATCATTCTATCATGGTGATTGGCACAATAGAGATAACCTTGGAAGTTGGAAAGAAAGACAGTAAATATTTTCTGAGTCCTGGAAGAGACTTAAAACTACAAAAATAATATTTGGTGTCTGGATCATTAAATAAGACCATTGGGTATTGTGATTTTGAAATTGATAATTTGACTGTGTTTACAAGTGTTGCAAAAGACAATCCATCTCTTGGAGTTGTCTTGAATGAAGATGAATTTTTACAGCAGAAGGAACCCATAGATTCCTTACTTAATAAGGAAAGCATCTACAAGGAATATGAGACAGTCATGTCTCATATGAAGGAACTTGTTATTGTTAATGACAAGGAGAAGATGACTTATCTGATTGACCAATATAAGACTATAGGATATACCCTTAGAACTGCCACAGTAATAAAAAATCAGAATTCTATTCTGATGGAGCATGAAGATACAGAGTTTGAAGAAGTTGAATTGATTGTCATAATCAATCAAGAAGGTGAAGGAAAATCACTGAAAGTTGTCAAGGAAGAAGAAGGAGGTTATGCTGGAACTAAATTGCAGCATATTGATGATGTGTTTTAGCTCAAACAAGTACAAATAAAATGGTTGGAATGCTTGCTGGAAACAATTGTGCTAGAGAAAGGAATTGCAGACACTAGAGTGGAAATGTTTGAAGTTATGGAAGAGGAAAGAGTAGATACTAGTTTGTCAAAATTAATTATGCTTGCTAGTATAAAAAGAACAGTGAATGAGTATGTTACTACAGTTAAAGAGTCAAAAGATAATTTATTTTTTGAAAGTAAATTTGCAGGTAGTGAGCAGAAGAAGGATGTTGCAGAGGGAGATATCTTAAGAGATATTCAGGAATTCTGAGAGGTAGAAATGTCCAAAGCAACAATATTTAGAGAAATATCTACAAGAGTATTTGGAGCAATATCTACAATAATATTTGCAGTAGAAATTGGAAGCAACAACAAAAGGCAGAGTGATTTCCAGACAAAAGATAAACTGGACATAGAGATTGAAAGTATAAGAAGGTTTATGATTAAGGTATCTTGGAAGAAGACAACAGCAAGAAAGCAAAGAAACAATCGCAAGGAAAATACCAGAACAGACTGTGAAAGCATAGCTAGTGGGAAGATGTAGAGTAAAGTATGGAAGCCTGGAAAAATGAAACTGAAGAATGATGCAGCTTATGGACAATAGGAAAACAGAGTATGGGATGCAGGAGGCTAAAGGTTGGAAGAACATGATCAGGAAATCATGATTAATTTCTACTTTGGGAGTCTGATGCAGGAGCATCTGGTGCAACAATTTTATTGTAATTTAGTAGACATAGGGGGCCTTGTATTTTCTAGGAAATTGGATTCTCATGTAAATGATTTGTTTGGAGTTGAGTGATTTTAATGTTTTAAAATAGGATTAACTAAATATTGAGAGGATTTTTTGTAAATGTTCTAGAAAGAGAATATGAGAGATTTGAGAATTAATTGTATTTTCTAAATTATAATTAGTTTCATGAATCTCAGGATTTATGAGAGTCCTTAGGGATAAAAGAGAGATTTTAGGATTTAGAAGATATTTAGGATTTGATTGAGACTATATTGGATCTAAGCCAAAATTGGTTTTAGAATCTAATTGTATAAATAGTAAGCCTCAAGGGCATTAGAGGAGAGATATTTAAGATTTAGAGAGGTAGAGTTTGGATTGGAAGCTTACGGGCAATAGGAAGAAAAGGCCACTAATACTGAAGATCAGGCCAGAGGAAGAGAATTCCTATGTAAATATTGGGTTTAATACAGAGAACTCAATGTATGAGTTTTTGTCTCATTTCTCAGTTTATATTGTGTACATTGAATTATAGATTTGTGTGTGAATCAGAGGTTTTCATAGTATATATTTGTGTAGGTGAAATTGGTAGAATCGAATAAATTTCGATCATTATTTATGCAAGCTGCAGTTTCTATGATTTAATGAAACAGTGTGGTTTGAGGGCTAAATATTTAGTTATTGAATTCTGTGTTATTTGTTTATATTGAAGAATTAGCATCGATCATAGAATGGATCAATGCCACTGAAAAAAATAATTTGACCATTCAAATTGAGATCCAAATCCGCTTGGATGCATCGCTATGGGTTGACATTTTATAATGCATTGTGAAGAAGATCTTACACATTCCGTTGTGTATAAAATGGTGAAGTGAGTAAAGGATGAAGAATGCTGATATCTATAGCTTAATATCACATTGGGGTTTGATATATCAGTGTTTTACGACTACCCATTTGGGATTTACTGCATTTGCAACCGATCGTTAAATTCACATAGTGTAGTGAGTTCCTGATCGAATTGAGTAACATGAACTTGGATTGGCAAAATGAAATCATGGGTTTAAATCTTTGAGGAGCAACAAAGGAATTGAATCTCTTTTTGTTGTGAACACATTTTATGTTCACTATGGAACTTGATTTTTTGTAAAGGAACCGTGAGAGAAGAAGAAATGAAATGGTGGACGGGTTTTGAAAACCAGCGAATAGTTTTCCCGTGGTTATAAAATGGTAGATGGTATTGAAGGAATTTCCACGATAAACCTCCAAGAGTGACATGTAGCATATCAAAACCACTCATTTTTCATAGGTTTAAAACCAGTAAACATCGTGCAGATTAAAATGCGATGTCCGTTGGATTATACACATTTCATTTTGGGGTTGCGACTGCCGTTGGATGAAGGAAGTAGGTAGATCGATGGAAAAAAGGTGAGTTGGGTATGCTTTGGGCTGAATATATTAATGTATGTTGGCATTTTGGTATTTTTAACCCAAAGTCACAACCTGGATAAATATTTCTGTCGGAGATATGTTATATGGGTTTATGACTATAGTCTAATGAAGTAATGTTTCCGCATAAAAAGAGAAAGTTGAAATGTTTAAAGAAACGTGGATTTTCACCATGCTAAAGCATATTTAAATCTTGGAACATGTATTTTTATGGATGTGTGGGCTTTACGCAGCTAAGGCTGCATCACAAATAGGTTAAAAAATACCCACTTGTATATCTTCTTTGATCTAGATCTCTAGCCCAATCTGCATCAACAAAGCCATGGATTTCCAAATATTCGTCCAATCCTAATCCTCCTTGGTAGCAGAGACCATAATCACTAGTACCATGCAAATACCTAGAAACCCCCCTCATTGATATATAATGCTCATTACCTAGTTTTGACATAAACCTGCTCAATACGCCCGTTGCATGTGCAATGTCTGGTCTAGTAAATACCATTGCATACATCAGGCTACCAACTACACTCAATGTTGTATAGGTAAATCCTCTCTGCTGACAAAGACAATCCCTCTAGCCCTAGAGTGGGTCTAGCAACAAGGGAGACACAATAAAAATTATTTTCCTAGTTCATAAATGAAACATAGATCGAAAGAGATGGCCTACCTCGATCTGATGCTGCGATTTTTCTCTTCGTCGAAGCTCCTTGATTCTTCGCCTTTAGAGAGCTTGATCTTCGTTGTTATTGGCATTAAATTACCTGCACAAGTAACAAAGAAACAATAAGAAGCATAAAAATACAACATGAATATACATATATAACCTATCAAAATGATCAAGGAATGTGATAATTCTCAATCACAAACATGAACAAGACTGGAAATAAATGTCATTTTTGTCATATTATAAATAGAAGAGGAGTTACAACCTGCACTTTGATGTCCAAGCTCTCCTTCAGCGGGTCCGAATCTGGGCATGTATCCAAAGAACTTGTTTTCAACTGAGCTTGAGAAGGCTAAGAGATCAACTCTCTCCTTCAAAGCTTATGGAAAACAAACCTCTCTTTGATATGCTCTATTATGTTCTAACTAGCAGAGGAAATGGAGGATGATGAATTAATAGAGATGGGGGAGGGGATATGGATCCACTTATGATGGGAGAATGGCTTATCTATTTGGGAGGTTACTCTTTTTTAGAAACAAGAATCCTAATGGAGGAAGCTCGGCCATATCCTAACCAACAAACATCCAACTCTTTTCCCTCGAAGCTTCTAGGCCATGAAGCTTCCTTTCCTTTTTAAAAAATATTCCAGAAGTGGATCAGCAAGGGTGTGATGTCCATAATAGTGCTGATCCACACTTCTCACAAGCTTATGATGGTCATCGTAACTGGTGAGACTCAGGGAGGTCGCGCTGCTCCAAATGATAGGTTTTTAAGGAGCTACTCTAAGAATGATCAATAGGGAGTTTGGTTTGTAGATTGCAAGGGATGTAATGGCATATTTTCATGATGTAAAAGGGACACAGAGGTCACTGTTTAGGATCCTCCATAATTCGGTAATAGGGAGTTCAGGGACAGTGAAAAAATGTTTTTAATATATGTCCCATAAGGCATGAAGGCAGAACGAGAGTGAGGGGTGAAATTCCTTACGAGAACGTGCTGAGACCAAGATTTCGCCGTCGAAAAACCTGCGAATCATGTAAATATATACAACTGAAATATATGATATAAATACATGAGAATGAGGCATGGATGCAACCATTCATAGAATATATCATGTAAATAGGATCCATGGCATGGACACAACCATCGAGGAATAAGAAGGATAAAAAATATGGACTCAGGTATGGTTGCATCCATTCGTCAAAAAGAGTCATATATACATTCATGAATAACTCATATTTCTTTGGAGCCTACACTTTATTAGAAAAAATCTAGGGTCTTGCGCTCTGTCACGACCCAATCAAGTACAATTTCAGGCATGTGAATGAGTGAGCTGAAGTCAAGCATGCGAGAAAATTTCCTGATTACCAGCCAATGATGTAAAGAGTTAATAGTCGCGAGAGAGACCACCAATAATGGAAATGGCCCTCAAGCTAATAGAAGTACAATCCATGATATTTGAATAAGGAACTGATGTCAAACACTCGTGAAATCATCCAATCGAAGGCCAATGAGGTGAACATGTTTTCGAATGCGAAAAAATTTCTATTAAGGCATGCAGACTCTAAGGTACTGGAAGGAGTCTCTAGATCTACTTCCCAGATAATGAGCTGAAGTCGATAGGAAGCGATTGGTTGAAGGAGGGCCATGATTTATCCCACATCACAAGACAAAGGAACAATATCGGTGTGAATCAAGACTGAATAGAGAATTAGGGGATTAAAAACTATAGAGGGAATTGCTCTTGAACATATCGACAATAAGACTCTAGAATTTGGCAGTATTCAACTCAAATGGAATTAGAGGTCATGTTGAAAAATGGTAATTAGATGAGAGGCAAATATATTTCCCAAACCCATGGAGGAAAAGTGACAAATTTAGGATGTCCCCAACCTGACATGAACTGCAGACAAGTGCCAGGTTCAAGAACGACATGCTGCCAACACAACTGATAAATACTTCCATTCCCCCCCCCCCCCACCATTTCTGGTGAGTACCCCAATTATTTTTGAAAAAAATCTTGAAGGGGATAGCATATGTTTGTCATATAATTTTTTCCTTCAGACAAATCCATCCTAGTACATTTTATGAGCCCTAGGAACGAGGAACTCGTTAGCGTCATGGTGACGATTCCAATGTCATTAAATATTAATGGGTCCGACAAAGGTGAAACTTGACACCTTTTCATTTTTAGAGAGTTTGAAAAGAGGCAGAAAAGAAAACTCCACAGAGCTCTTTTCGTATATAGTCTCTCGAATCTGAAAAGGTAGAAAAAAAAGTTCAAGATAACCTCTTAGTCATGATTGACTAAGGTATTCTTTTTTTGTAAACAGTTTATCCCAGCCTGAAAAAGGGGTAAACATATACTGGGTAAAAAATATTTTTCTTACTTTAATGAGTTCAAAATGACAAATACTACACAATATTTTCATTTTCCGATAGTCAGAAAAGAGCTTAAAGATGAATCCGAGGGGGTGAATTTTTCATTTTTTTTTACTGAGCCTGAAAAAGTAATAAAATAGAAATAGTTTCATATCATCCATCAAACTTTTAACCCTGTTGCTGCACAAGAACGAAACCATTATCTGTTCTCAAGGAAAAAATAATTAAATATATGGAAAAAAACCTAAAATTGACTTGAAAATTTATAAAAATGAGAAAAGTAAAAAATAAAATCACTTTTTACCTTCACAAGTCTTAGAAGAGGTTTTTTACCCCTTTTACCCTGATCCTTTAGGAGCAGATTGTGGGCAATCTAGGCCGATCAATGAACCGTTGGTACCAGGGAAGAGCCATGCTCATAATCTCTGTTTTCATACATGTCTAAGCATTTTTAATGATGTGTGGTGATTTTTTGGGAAATTATTTCAAAGTCTTTGTCGCAGTGGATTGGCGTAGGAATGCCTTATCGGGATCGCGTTGATCTGCATTTTTAGCATGGGCCACGAACTGATCGGTGCAATTGTTTTTGAAATGACTGTGCCAATCGAAAAGAGTGGAAAAACACGACATTTTTCCCAAAAATATCAATCTAAACTCGATTTTCATGCTAAGATTTTTGACCAAATATTGTTTAACTGTTGTTACAGGGAGAAAACATCAAACAACATGGTGATTGAATGGAGATAAAGTGAAAATGAAAATGTGGATAGGGAAGCCATGGAGGACCAATATTTTCTTGATTATTTGAGAAATTTTGGGCTTCTCAAATTATTTTTAACTCCCGACTTAAGATATCAGCCAGAGTTGCTACAATACCTAGTAAGTATTTGGGACACAGGAAGAGAGAGATTTATTATCGAAGACCAAGAGTTGGAAATTGAGGTTGTTGACATTTAATTTATCACTAATCTATCATGGAGAGGGGAAAAATCTCATTTAGGAAGGAAACGGATCATGGGTGAGAGCATGGATATGCTCATATGGAGGCAGTATCCAGAGGTGGTCAAATCTTCCAGCGGGAAGATAGATATAAGAAGCATGAAATTTTTTCCTTTCAAAGTAGTCCTATACACCATAACATGTGCTGTTGGGGCACAGGCACCACATGAAGCTACTAAGGCTCAAATCCAAACACCATCGACTGTATGGCTCCCACCATCTTTAACTCGGAAGAATTAGTGTTGGAAAATATGAAGAAACAAATGTCCAAATTCAAAAAAGGCCATCTCAAGAAATTTGGGTACGGTTCAATATTAACAACATTATTTATAGAACGAGCATCGTTGTTCCAATTTCAGTGGGCGGACATGTTTGCGCCCACACCATAGGATCATGCATGACCAGATGATGCCTCTCATAGGAGGTGGACAACACATGTCATACAAACCTTCTTTCTTTGTCTGGCTGAGGTGTTTAAACACTCGCCCTATTTGCATGATGAAATTGCATAAGTATAAGTGATGGAACGAAGGGATAGGAACAATAGAGGATGAATTAGAGGCTTCAAATAAGGAATGAAGGACTTTTCATGAGGAAAGAAAGAAATATGTAGAAGAATGGACTGATTATTTGAGGGAGGATCGAATGGGAAGAGGGCTTGCTCTATCCCTACAATAAAGGTGATCTAATCCATTCCAAGGAAGGTGTGAGTTGAGGTGGAAAAAAATGAGTTATTCCAACCAAAGGGTAAACTGAACTTGCAATGAATTAAACTAGGGTAGCTAAGCACACCTAAATTTGTGCAAGTGAACTCTTGGATGAAGGGAAGCTGATTTTTTTGTGAATTTTATGTGGGACTTGGCTGATGAACTGAGGTTTGGTATTTGTTCTATTTTGGGAGTATGTCATGAGCCGAACCTTTGTAATATTTTAAATTATAAAAAAATGTTGTGTTTCACATGAATCATATTGTATCATATGTTATGATTTTTAATGTGACATTGAAGTTGTGATGTTATTGAAACATTTATGATGAATATTGGATTATATTTTTAATTGGGAATTATACTTTTTTTTGAATATTAAATGTTAATTCCACTAACATGTTGGGAAAAATACTGAAGAGGGGGGGGGGGTTTGAATCCAAACTTTTACTTTTTTCTTACTGATTTCTATACATGACTTTGATTAGCCCAACTAGTGTATATACGCGGATACACTAACAGAAACTTCCGTATACTGAGATGACTTTATTATTAGATAAAAATTTAGAAACATTATTTAACCCAACTTATCATTTATGCATCAGATAATTAAGTAGTAAATATGTGCAGTAATAATAGAATAAATCGTTACACAAGAGCATCACACATGAACACCAAGATTTAAGGTGGAAACCCAATTCGGGAGAAAACCACCAGTGTTGTTGTCTCTGTCTTCAATATTTTTTATATGGAAAAGTGATTACAATAGCGTAATGATGTAGACTCATATCAGTACATAGGCATCTACCTGCAGAAGGCTGCAACCTTCTCTTGTTCTCCAGCTGCTACTGGAAGGGAGCTCCAACCCCCTGATCTCATTTAGCAGCTACTACTGGAAGGGCGCTTCAACCCCTTGATCAAAACACCAACTTATACTAGCAATAAACTTCTACTTCCACACTGAAGGATTCAACCCTCAGAACCAATACAAACCACGTTTCATCAATTTTCACATTGGATCCCACAACTTCAACACAACTCATCATAAATATCATAAATAATAAACTTAACCCAAACTTAAATTAGAATAGTGAGATCATTGTAACCAGAACATAGTAATAAACCCAAATTTCAGAATCAGTATGCAAAATCAATATCAACCCTGATCATTCATTATCTTAAAACACATACACTACTTCACTTTACTAATCCCACGTGTATACGCACTTTCCTTCACACCAACTTGGGTATAGATCTGAGAATACTGATTTTACAGAATATGATAAGTATCAAAACCATATCTCAAGATTTTAGTCAAATATCTTTTCAGTATTGTAGAACCCTTAAATAGTCAGTCATCATTAAAATATTTAATCACTCATTGATAAGATTTTTACATATTCAACTTAGCATCATATACAGTATTCAAGCAACCCAGATCTACATGAAGACTTCATTGAAGGACAACAGAAATAAAGCAACAATAAACTAATAACCTCTCCAGCAAGCTTCAGAAAACCCTGAATTCCATACATGCTTTAGCTGAGACAAAGTCGCTTGTATACACGCTTTCACTGTGACAAACTAGCATATGGATCTGTAAATGTTATTACTACAGAAAGATGAAAATATATAAAATTACCTATATTTCTTTACTTCACTTTAGCAAACATGTGCCAAGTCACAAATACAAACATCTCATAATTAGATCATGCAAGTACATAGTCATTTTATGTCTAGAGATCCTGATCCATTGTTGTATCCAAGGGTGCATCATAGATTCAAATCTACTAATAAAACAGAGTTCATCCCATGCAAATATACTTCAGAGAGAAGTATTCAGTAACGACCCTTAAACATGCACACCCCTTTCACTATGATCTTCTTATCCTTAGATAGATTTAGCCTTTACCAATACCATGAGCCAAAACCACATAAATGCCGATGGTATTCTTGGACAGAATCAAATAGACAATACATCACTCAATAATGTGGGCTAATACCCTGGTAAAGCCCCCTAGTATCATAATTTTACAGCGCAAAAGGTATATGAAACCTTTATAACCGTGTGTATACATGACTTCTCTTCATAAAAAATGTGTATATACTAATTTTGGATGTATACGTAGGTTACCTGTATACCAAGTAGTGTATGTACATGGGTTGCCTTCATCAAACCTGCATATACATTGAGAAATATTTCTTATTTCATTTCTCTAGCACTTACTAGAATTCCTTTCTCTACCACATCTGAACTGACCTGTAGAAACATTATTTTTACATATTTAACAAATAGGTTGCTATAAAAAGGCAAAAAGTCAAATAGGTTTCCATCAAGGACAAATTCATCGAGTAGGTTGCCATCAAGGATAACATATTACATCATAATTCCAACAATCTCCCCCTTTGGAATTGATGGAAACCATGTTGGTGTTTGATCACAACAACTTGTAGATACCTTATAGATACATCAATCATAAAAATTATTATTCAAACACCAAGTTACTGACCCCCTTTGACATCAAGGGAAAAGGGAGGATCAATACCAAACCAAGGTTTCTTTTTCCTTGTTGAAAGAAGAGCTCTGCGGATCTGATGTGCACTGTATTGACCATGCTCCCCCTGAGTTCATGCTAAATATTTAGACATATTTTTCAATGAATAATATGATTCTATAATTCAATCGAGTATGACCATTCCTATCACCAAGGACTCATGCTTACATAAATGATCCAACCAAGTGGAATTACATAATTGACTCAACTACACAACCAAGTAGGTTTACAAATTTGAATAAGTTCTTAAATGAATGAATATAAAAAAAATTTACATTATAGGTCTCAACATTACCTTTTCATCAAATAAAAGATATGACTTTGTATAACCAATACCAAAGAATCTCAAACAGGAGATCATAACAAAACAACCAATCATAATGCCAACAATGCATCCTTTTCAACAAGGCAGGTGCTACCCCTAAACTTGTGCATCCTAAACACCTTCAACAACCAATTCATGAAAGCATCTTCACAAAGAAGATAAATATCAAAGAAAGGCACAATAAGATGAATACTAGAATGACAACAAATATTACGCAACAACACCACATATTGTTTTGAAAGTTGACTCAGAGAATTTTTGTTAGCAAAAACCATATGCGGTTTTAAGCATAGAAACTTGTGTATATACGTGATTCGCCTTTATGAGACGAACATACCGAATTTAATATTCTGAAATTAAGCATATTTGATAAGAGAGGCACAGGAAACTCCCAACTTCTTTCTGAGATATTTGAATGCTTCCCTAGGAAGAGGTTTAGTAAATGTTTCTGAAACTTGTTCTTTGGAGGGAACATACTCGAATTTAACCTTTTTTTCAAGCACTTGTTCATGTAGGAAGTGATACTTGATAGGAATGTGCTTGGTCTTGGAATGAATAACATGATTTTTTGAGATATTAATGGCACTGGTATTATCACATAAAATGGAGATGGGAGGTGAACATTTGATTTGAATATCTTGTAATGTCTGCATCATCCAAAGAAGTTGTGTGAAACATGATGCGGAAACCACATATTCTGCTTCCGCTATAGATAAGGAAATAGAAATTTGTTTCTTGCTGAACGAAGATACTAACCGGGGCCCCTTATAGAATGCACCACCACTAGTGATTTTTCGATCATCAACATTTCCAGCCCAATCCGCATCTGTGTAAGCATGAAGAGTGAGATCATAATTCTTTGGATACCATAGACCAAAGTTTTGAGTCCCTTGTAGATATTTGAATATTATTTTTACAGCTTGAAGGTGAGACTCTTTTGGGTTAGCTTAGAATCTTCCAACAATCCCAACTACATGCATAATTTTTGAAAGCAGACTTCCAATCATGGATCTATACTCTAGTTGATTCACCATGGGAGAATCATCATGAGAACTAAGGTTACATCTAGTTACGATTGGAGTACTCATAGCTTTGCAGTCTTCCATCCCATACTTCTTCAGAATTTTCTTGAGATATTTTTCTTGTGATAAAAATATAACATATATTTCTTGTTGCACTTATAAGCCAAGAAAATATGTTAGTTCCCTAAGTAATGACATTTCAAATTCTTGTTGCATAACAGAAGAAAATTTCTGACTCATGGACTCTTCATTACTTCCAAAAATGATGTCATCAACATACACAATAATAATCAATAATTTATCATTCTCAAATTTTTTGTATAAGTTACTATCAACAGATCCCTTTGTGAAACCTTGTTGTTGAAGATATTTTTCAAGACGATAGTACCATGCCCGAGGATCTTGTTTGAGACCATATAAAGCCTGTTTAAGTTTTCAAACAAGTTTTTCATCATTTCCTAGAATGAATCCTTCTGGTTGTTCTATATAAAATTCTTCTTCTATATCACCAATTAGGAAAGAATATTTTAAATCCATTTGATAAACTTTGAATTTTTGAACACTTGAAAAAGAAAGAAACATTCTGATGGCTTCAAGTCTAGCTACAGGAGAAAATTTTTCTTCAAAGTCTATACCTTCTTGTTGAGCATACCCTTTATAAACAAGTCTAGCTTTGTTTCTAATAACATCTCCATTTTCATTTAACTTGTTTTTGAATATCCATTTTGTTCCAATAAGATTTATATCATGAGATCCTAGAACCAATTCCCAAGTATGTTTCTTTTCAATCTGATCAAATTATTCATTCATGGCTTGAATCCAACATTCATCTTTACTAGATTGATTTAAATTCTATGGTTCAATAGTGGATAATAACACCAGATAACTAGGGGATCCTACAAGAGTTCTTCTTGTTTGGACACCTGATCCCTTTTCTCCCAGAATTTGAGATTCTAGATGATTATTTTGAACACACCTAGATGGAGCCTTTTTAGATATATATTCTTCTAGTGCTTCATTGGGTTCTCCTTATATAATGTTTCTATTTGATGAGGGAAAATACATATCATAATCATCTTCATTTGTTGTTGTTATTTCCCTTTTAGGAGATGTGAGAGACTCATAAATTACAACATCAATACATTCAACAATCTTCCGAAGTATTTTATTGTAACATTTATATGCTTTAGTTCTAGATGAGTAACCAAGAAATATTTCTTCATCTTCTCCACGCTCCAACTTATCAAGTTTTTCATCATTGTTCTTGATAAAACATTTGCTTCCAAAACTCTAAAATGATTTATAGTGGGAAGATTACCATATCAAAGCTCATAAGGAGTTTTATCACTGTTCACACGAACATGAGCCTTGTTAAGATTATTCACTCAGTATGTGATGCTTCTCCCCAAAAAGTATTGGGAGTTCCAAATTCATCAATCATAGCACGAACCATCTGTTGAATTTTTCTATTCATTCTTTCTGCCACGCCATTTTGATGTGGGGTTCCGGCTACAGAAAATTGTATTTTTATGCCATGATGTTCATAGAAATCAAAGAATTCATCCGATATATATTCTCATCCTCGGTTAGATCTAAGGCATTTTATTTTTAGATCTAATTCATTTTCAACCAAAGCTTTGAAGATCTTAAAATTTTCAAATGCTTCATTTTTATGTTTTAGTAAACCGATCCAATACATTCTAGAGAAGTCATCAATAAATAAAATATAGTATTGTTCTCCATGAGGTGACTTTTTCCTTACATGACCACATAGATCAGTATGTATAAGTTCAAGAGGCTTACTTACTGGTCCTTCTTTTCCATTGAATTGTACCTTGGTTTTCTTACCAAATTGGTATGATTTTCATATGGTACTTTTAGGCAGAGTGATACTGGGAAGATCATGAACAACTTTGAGTCTGCTAGATTTTCTTATTTGAGAGAAGCTCAAATGTCCCAATATTCTGTGCCATAACCAATTTTATGTAGATTTACCTAAGTAGCATTGCTCTTGGCTACCTTTCAATATATACAGATTGCTTGGTGTTCCAGTTCCTTTTATTACTATTTTTCCCATGTCAAGTTCACATACTACACATTCTTTTGAACTAAAGACAACTTCATTTCCTTGATCACACATTTGGCTTAAACCCAACAAGTTATGCTTCAACCTATCCACATACATAACATTGTTAACTTTAGCCATTTCCTTTAGAAACACAGAACCTTTACCCTTAATGATAGAAGGAGTGTCATTTCCAAAAGTAACATTCTTTTCTTTCTCTAATGCGTTATATGAAAGAAGTTTATTTTTATCACATGTCATGTGTTTTGAGTATCCGCTATCAATGTACCATTGGTTTTCTTCTCCTTCTACAAATAACTCTATGCCACAGCTTTCAACCTGAGTCCTTCTTTCTCCATACCTTGGAAATAGTGGGTATATGTTCTTTTGGCTGAAGTGTGCTCCTGCATTCAAATTCTTCATGTCCAAAGTTATTGCAATAATAACATTCAATTTCACTTTGAAGAGGATAAAAGTTGTTGTAAGTATTATTATTTACTCCAATCTCATTTCTTAGCTTTCTAGCTTCTCTGGTCATGATGGTTTTGTATGCAACACATTGCATAACTTTATGACCAAAATTATGACATAAGAAACATTGTCCTTTAAAGAATAAATTTTTATGATCATGAAACCTACTGTTTATGTTTACCTGCTGATTGATATTTATGTTATTTTTCTTCCTTGAATTTAAGTGGTCATGCTTTACCTGGGTAGTCTCTTTGTTCTTTTGCTGAGTGACAAAATGTTGTTGGTTGGCTTTAGCTGCATTTAGATAGCTTGGTGCTAAAGACTGAGAGGATTCTCTGATATATCCAAGACCTGTCTTTACAAGAGGAGACGTTGTACCTTGATAATTTCATCTAAGGTTTCAGATCCTTTAGCAAATCTAAGATTTAAAGTTTTCACTTTCTCAATTTCCTTTCTTAGAATTACTATTTCACATTCTAATTTCTCATTATGCTTCTCCTTTTCTATAAGCTAATTCTTTAGAATATCTATGGAGATTTTTTTTTCTTCCAAACATATTTTGAGATGATTTATTTCTTAAAGAAAATAATTTTCTTCGAATGCATCCATAAAAGTATATTTAGCCTCACTAGAGTCTTTTTCAAAAGCCATGAGTAGTCTAATATCTTGATCAGATTTTCCTTCTTCACTATTTGTTAGACCATCACTATATTCATGAGTATAACAAATTTTTCTATTGATAAACCATTTCTTATTTCATTTTGCCACTTCCTTTCAATTTTCATGATTATCTTTATGGGGGCATTTAGTAGCATAATGGCCAACTATTCCACAAGAAAAACATTTAAAAGGAATCTTACCTCTCACTACAATAAAAAATGACATTGGTGAGGGCCATGCTTCTGACGAACTTTTAAGGTCCGTCACCAATGTCACATATGGTGACGGTCCTTAAAAAAGAGTCACTGTAAGTGTGTATAGTGATGGTCCTTTAAGGTTCCTCACCAAATCCATTTTCAATGGCACTTTTGGTGAGGGTCGTTAAAGGCCCATCACTAATTCTCTCTTTGGTAACACTTCTAGTGACGAAATTTTAATGATCCTCACCAATGCTCTTTTTATTACTTTTGGTGACGGTCAAAAAATGTTCGTCATCATTGATAATTCCAATGAGTTTTTGATGATGCTATGTGACCATTAATATATATATATATATTTAAATATAACAATTTAAGACCATTATTGTGGAGTCCTTTTTATAATATTTCCAAGACCATAGTGGCTAGAGTAAGTCAATTTTTTAAGAAGTAATTAGTGTGTATCATTTCCCTCAAGTAATGATTAGTCAAATAGATTTTTCCTATGAGTCAACACATGATTCATATATATTAATTTTATTATCTAGAAAACTCCCTTTAGATAAAGGTCCACTAGTGTGTGAAGGAAATATATTATTTAATACATAATCAAGCTTTGTCAATTCTCTTAATGAGAAAGACCTAACACTCCTCAACAGTATGGAACACCTTAAATTAATGCTTTGGCACACACTAACATTTCTTAGCACCTCACATGTCTTGGAATATATTTGTACCTAGAACATATTGTCATGACAATAATGCCCAAACACATGGCAGCATGCGCTAGCACAATATACAACTCTCCTAGCATGTGTTGGTATGTATGTAGTCCCTAGCATGCCTTGGAACACCTTGGTTGAATGCATTGAAATACATTAGCACTTGCCACACAATGCCACTTGGCGTGTATTGGGATCTATTATTAGTGTTCCTAGGATGCCCCTTTTAAAAAATATAAAGTCCTGACTTATTAACCCTCTTATTGGTTCTTCCTTTTGTTGCCTTGACACTTCTTGACACATACTGACATACCCTGGCACCTTGCACATCCTTAGCACTTGGCATGTATTGGCATATCTTGGAACTATTTGGAACATATAATTAGCACACCCTAGAACTCCCAAGCACACTTTGGGACTTCTTTACGTGCCTTGATATTCCCTAGCATGCCTTACCAATGCTTGTCATACCTTTTCACTCCCTTCTTGGCATGACAGCTAACACTCATTAACACTAGTCCCTGGCACACATTCCTCATATTCATTAACTTCCATGAATTTTGACCTAGTGCTCCCTTAATGTTTTGTCCTATTATTCCTTAACACTCCTCAGCATGCATTAGCACTCCCTAGCACACCTTAGTACTCTTCAACATGTCGTTACACTTCATAGCATGCATAACAATCCTCGACACATATTGACACTTGCACGTGTTAGCACTTGGAAAGTCTTAACATGTATGGAATATGTTGAGATGCCTTGGTATGATTTGGAATGGTTTAATATTAAATTTATTTGAGATCAATTGTTGGAAAGTATATGAGAAGCAACAAAGGAAGACTTGACACTTAGAATGCACTAAGACTTAACACTTGACACCTATTTCCGCCTAGTGTTGGTGTACCTAGCATTCCCCTCTTGGAAAAGGTAAATTGATGACTTATTAACCCTCTTATGTGTTCATTTCCTTGTAGTTTAATTTGTTTCTCCCTTTTTTTTCCTTGAAATTCCCTGACACGCTTTGACACACCCTTGCACATAATGGAATGCCTTATCACTTGACACATCTTAGCATGTTTGACATGCCTTCACACTATTTGGCACATCTTAGCATTCCCTACCATGCCTTGGCACTCATGTCCTCATAGTTAGCCTTTACATTTTTTCACGACTTGGGAACCCAATCAAGTCCTTGGCTTCTATAGTTCATGTGACAATATTGGCCTGCTTCAACCAAAACAACTTGACCAATTGCACCCACTATAAGTAGATTGTGCCTTGTTCACCTAAGAACTGCCTATAACTCATCTTATGCCACTCATGTCCAAGCTCAACTTGTCCCACCTAACTAGTTACCAAGACAAGGATCGCATGATCTAGCCATGGCCATAAAAAAGCTAAGCAACATATCTTACACAAGCAATATTTCACATGTATGTTTAGTTCATATAAATAGTAGAACACTAACTGAGAGTTTACAAGAACCACAAGATGCACAAGGCACACAAGATATAAGCTGACAAAAGCTGAGTGCCCCAAAATTATACACAATAATGTATAATATGCAATTATCTAGAATAGTTTAAAACATGATCATGTAGCCAAAGTGCGCCACATCTCATATAAAGAAAAATAACTAAAGGAAAACAATGTTGCGCCTAACACAAAGTGATATCCCTTTGTATAAAAATTCTATGTCGAGCCTCGTATAAAAACTGTAGGCTTGCCTCTTGTAAATCCTATTTTGAAATTCTCCTAACACACTTTGTCCTTAGCACACTTGAATTCTCTAACACTCCTTGGAACACACTCTTATTCTTTCCTTTCCATGCATTTTGACCTAGTTATTCCTTGATGTACCCCGACACTCCCTAACACTCTTCAACATGCATTGACATTGTCTCACATGTGTTAGCATGTCTTTTCATTCCTAATTTTCATGCCCTAGCCCTCCCTAGCTATCATGCCCTCACAACTACCCTTACTTAATTTACAACTTGGGAACCCAACCAAGCCCTCGCTTGACTACAATAGCTTGACCAAGCTACAGTTACTACAACTAGACTATGTTGTTGAATTGTGAAACTTGGGAGTTACTCCACAAGCCTAGTGAGATGGGTTTGTGTGAGTTTTGTAACAAAAGGCTTTGTGGGAAAAGAAGCCAAGCAAAGGGATTTTGGAACCAAGATGGGGTTTAGAATATTAAAAAAAAATTAAAAGGAAAATTAATATTTTCTAAGGTCTAAGTGGATAAAACTTGTAAGTTATCGAGGGTTCCGAAGAGGTCTAGAAAAAACTATTTCAGGAGGCCTTAGGATGAAAGAAATAACATCAAGTGAGAAGGATCTCATTTGATCAAGGGGGAGAAAAGAGATGTAGTCCTAAAGTAGTTCGAGTAAGAGGGCCAAGTAAGGGTTGCTAAAGGGAGGCCATGATAATCCACCAAGAGTAAGATAATCACGTGAGGGTTCGAAAGAATGTTGCATACCTTAATGGTCAGTTCAAACTAGGAAGTAGGATGGCATATTTTTGGTTCTCTTCTGGGAAATTCATCTTAAGAGAGGTTGCTCATGAGAATTTGGGCATGTGATTTCAATGGTGTCTTTCTATGAAGGGCGCATCAAATTCTGAAATGTTGAAATTTGAAACAAGAAATAGTGAAATTGGAAACCATAAAGGACAAAAAAAATGCACCCAAACTAGTGAGGAATTTTGATGCACCTAGAGTGAGGAACGTGGGGCATCTAATTTATTTTTCCCTTAAATAAATTGGACAATAAATTGTAATTTCATCTCATAACAACTTGTGTCAGTTAACTAAGTCATTATGACCTAGTTAGCTCAATAAATTCGAGTTGAGGGTCTAAAATGAGGAATGTAGAGGGATTATAATATTTTTTGGGTCGAGTTGCAGTTGATGCATTAGCGGGGTGCAAGTGTGAATTAGTTAACTAAATTAAATGAATTAAAATCAATTTAATTAGTTCTGTTTGAGTGATGAGCTAGTGAGAGGTTGACCAATGAATTCAATTAGATTTAATTCACAATGAGTGATCAATTAGATAATTGATAATTCATTATTAATAGTTTCACACATGTCAGTTCCGAGGAAGACCCAGTCGAGATAGAGGTTAAAGGGAACATAACTATCAATTGTATTTATACAAAATTTCCCATGTGCAATTATAAAGTAATTAGGATGCCATGACATATTCGTAATCAAGGAAGACTGATTTTCCTAATTAATAGGGAGCTAATTCCATAGGAATTGCATGACCAAGGCAGGTTGAAGGAAGGCTGAGAATTGGCTAAGTACTATACTGAGTTTTCCAAGATCAGCAGGAGACAATTGGCAGAGTGCTGGAGAATCTCATGAGAGATTAAGCATTGTATTGTTTCATGATTCCTTGACTTAATACACATTAGAGATAGAGGGATTTTGAGCAGTTTCTTTCCCTAGATACATCTTGTGTTGTGTGATTGATAATTTTTTTCTCTTACTTATATGTGATTGTGCGATCGTATTTTGTTTCCGCAAATTGTAGGAAGGATTCAGTATCTTGTTTTAGTACATTACAAGATCAGATTGAATCTCATTTGTTAGATTTTCTACACGGTATCAGAGCAAGAATTTTTTGGGTGGCGAGTTTTCATAGAATATCTAAATATTTTGGTGTAAAATTTAAAAAAAATAGCATATTTTCATTCCTTGCAAAAAACTACCAAAATGGGAAAAAAAAAACATCAGTTGAATCAGAGCTCGGATGAGGGAGATATCATCAATTTAAAATCAACTCTTTTTTAGAAAAAAATTTAACAACAGGACAATTACAATGTGTGTGACTTAAGAACATATATGCACTTGAGATACTAGATGTGTTATTGTCTTAATTTTCAGTGATAAAAAATACTTTTTTTAGATTTACTTGGTAGTGGTCTCAGGTCAAAATTTCATGTTTCAAGTCAAGTTTCAACTAAAATTTTGTTCACTGAAATGTTGTCTAGGTCTGAATGCTACTCCCTTCATGTTGGCGAGTGATCAGGTCTCGCGGGCAAGACCCAGGTTCAGGAGTTGTGGCCAACAAAGGAATCCGCTGTAGTCTAGGATCATGCTGGCATTATCACCCTACCCTGGAGAGTAGAGAGTCTCACTCGAGGCGTGCCGCGACCACATGCAGGAGGGGAATAGACCAATGGCAAGGAACGGATCCGAAAGTCATTCTTATCAGTGATTAGTTTGCATAAATAGAATCACATACGCAACAACATTTAGAGAGCATACAAATATTAGACAAACGAAATTTTAAAGCATCTCAACCAACACACATGCATGTGAATCACACAAATAGACAATAACCTGCAATTATATTAAGCTCTTGGCCAAATCCCAAGTTACATAGCTTTGCAATGGGCTTACAAATCTGATACATATGCCTTGCGGAATAGAGACGTACATCAATAAAACGCTAGTAACTATAGAGACCTCATCCATAATATGGGTTCCTGCTGCAGCATGCGTTTCTTCTCCTTCAGTCGTTCTCTCTTCTCTTCTCTCTGCTTTCTTCCGGGTGACGACTATTTATCCACCCGCTGTTGCGACTATTAGTTCTTCTTATGTCCTTCTTCAACTGCTTCTATCTTTTCTCTGATTATCTGTGTGTTCCGCTTGCGTTCTTCTACTGTATCTTCTCCTTATCTGTACTTATGCATCTAGTTTCCTCCGCTATGTGCCTGTTCCTTCGCAACCTTGGTAGCTCCGCCGTTTGATGTGGTTGCGACTTGGTTGCGGCTGCCATGTGCCCTCGTTCTGAAACCCAAAAATCTAGCCATTGTTTCAATTCAAAACGTTCAAAACAAGGTTTTTCAAAACAAGGGCCCCAACAGGCCTTGACCACAGTTCCTTGACTCGTCCCGAGTCAATCACAAATTACGTTTTCTACCTCCATTGCCCTGCTTGACCCTGTGCCCTATTCGCCCTGTGTGCCTTCATCTTGTTCCTGTCCTTGCTATGCATCTGCAGGCGGCTGTTCAAACAAGGGCCCCAACTCCGGGACCCGTTGGAACGCTGTAGCGCGAAGCTCAGTAAAATCTAACATAGCTTGCTGCCACCCTTAGATGAGCAAGTCTGTTTCCTCAGCGAGCTTGGTGACAGCAGCCTCCTCGATGGGCGTTGGGACAGCTCTGAACATTTTGCTGATCTGGGTCTCGGCTGCTACTGCGAGCTGTTGTATGGTCTGGGCGCTAGATTGAAGGGGTAGCCGGAGCTCATGAAAGACGCGTTTGGCCTCCTCTGAGCAAGCTTCTGTGTGTTGGAGCTGTGCCTCAAGTTCATCAGGGACGAGTTATGAAGGCCCCTGAACTCTGGTAATAGGCAGCTGGCGGGGTTGCCGGCTGCGGTGCAGTAGTGCTCCATATATGCCTGCCGCTGGAGGGACGGAAACTCGGCAGTGTTTGAGAGGCTGGCATCAATCAAGGCTGCATTATCATATTTTCCCACAAGGGACTCGGTCTTGTGAATCCAAGTGTCAAGCTCTGGTTCAATGACGGCTGGGATAGCCTTCGGCATTTTGGCCCGGCGCTGATAGACCTGTAGAATCTGGCTTGGTCACCTTTCCTGGTGTAATGCATTCTGAGAATTCAACGGCTCTGGTGCAGGTGCAATTGCTAATTCGAACTAGTCCAACATTCTCGTGCTTTTGGTGCCCATGCAAGTTATGTCAGCACCTGGCACGAGTGGAGTTGATGAGACCCCCTAATGAGTTAATTCCTGCTGGCATTCTTTCTGCGATAATCGTGCGAGCAATCGCATGCCAATGAGTGTTGTGACAGTTTCTGACGGTGGCATGGGGAAATGGGCAGACGCGATGGCTGAGGTTACTGCGGGTGATGGCCAAATGATGACGGTGCAGTTACTGCCAATTATGGTAATTAATGATGCAGATATAGGCGATCCTACGGACTGACACAAGTACGTGGGTGGACTGAGCTGGACTGACATGGGGACTGGTACGGATCCTACAGGGATGACACGCTGGACCGGCGCCGCCCCGACCACAGTCGGTTGCGGTGCAGTCCCTGCAACTGAGCGGTTATTGACACACTACCTATGAACAGAGAATACCTCCTACACTCATCCCGGTTGCGGGAGAGTTATTCAACTATGCTACGCTACTGGTGCTCTCGGGTGCGAGAGTTATTGATGAAAAATGAAAGGTACTTACTCCTGGTAGGGTTTCAGGTGTGCGCCATTCACCCACCTAGGGAGAACCGTACCGTCCAGCTGTGCCAACCGAACGGCTCCGGAGTCGTGAATCTCGATAACAAAGTAGGGTCCCAACCAGTGCATCTGGAGTTTTCCTGGGAACTTCTGGAACCTGCTGTCGTATAAAAGAACTTTGCCACCAACCTGTAAGATTTTTTTCTTAATGTGGCAGTTGTGCCACACTTTCTGCCAGTCCTTCTGAACCTTCTGGTGGAATTCGGCTAGGAAGCGGGCCTCATCCAGTTCCTGTAATTCGTGGAGGCGCTCCTGGAGGGAGGCCTCTTTCGAAAACTTCAGAGACGTGGCGATCAATAGGCTTGGTACAGTAAACTCAGCGGGGATCACAGCCTCCTGGTCGTACACGATCTGGAACGGCGTTTGATTGGTCCAGCGCTTCACCATAGTCCGATAGGCCCATAATGCCGCTGATAGGCGCTCGTCCCAATCGTCACGCTGGGCATTGCAAATCTTAGTCAAGCCTTTCTCAAGAATCTTATTGAAGGCTTCCACCGTACCATTGGTCTGTGGGTGATACGGGCTACGCTTGTGATGCTGAACCATGAAGGTGTCTAGCAGTGTCTTCACCATGTCATTAATGAAGTGCGTACCCTGATCACTGGTTAAACTTCGCGGGCAGCCAAACCGGAAAATGATGTGCTCAAAAATGAACCGGGCAGCGGTATCTGCTGTGTAGTCGCGTACCGCGGCTGCCTCAGCCCACCTAGTGAGGTAATCCATGGCGGTAATGATGTACCGGGCCTTGGAGTGTCTGGCGACCGGGGCTATGGGGCCCACGAAATCGACAACCCACTTCTCGAACGGCCGCAACACCTGCACTAGGTGTAACGGACGCTTGTCCCGGTGAGAAGGCCTTCCCGTCCGCTGGCAGACGTCACATCGCTTCACATAGGCCTTACAATCGGTATGTACTATCGGCCACCACAGGCCAGCTTGGAGCACCTTTCTTGCGGTGGGTTTCGCACCCACATGCCCTCTCGCAACACCGCTATGACATTCCCACATTACCGCTTCCCGTTCGTGGTCAAGGACGCATCTGTGCAAAACCTCATCGAGGCCTAGTTTGTATAGCTGCCCTGCGATCAATTGGTAGTCGGCGGCACGGACGACCAAATGCCGTTTCTGGAGTGGGGTATAATCCTGAGGGCATTGCCCCGAGGTCAGATAGGCGGCAATGTCGGCCAAGTAATCTGGTACAGCTTTGACTCAGAAGAGGTCAGCGTCGGGCAGCTGATCATTGAGGGAGCCATCATTCTCCCCTGTCTCCAACCTGGATAGGTGATCGGGCCCGACGTTCAACCTCCCGGGCTTGACGATTACTTCGAACGTGAATTCTTGAAATAGCAGAAGCCAACGGCAAATCCGTCCTTCCAGAACAGGCTTATTGATCAGGTACTTCAGGGCAGAGTGGTCCGTGAAGAACTTGAACTTGCCCCCTAGAAGATAGTGGCGAAACTTCTGAAGAGAGTACACCATCGCCAGCGCCTCCCACTCGGCTGTGGTGTAATTCTTCTCCACATTGGACAATTTGCGGCTGGCGAAGTAGACCGGGTGGTCAACTGTTGTATCGCCGGGTTGTGCTAAGACAGCCCCAAGTGCAACACTGGAAGCGTCGATATGCACATGGAACTGCTTATCCCAGTCTGGATGAACTAGAATAGGTGTCGACGCCAGCTTTTCCTTCAGGGTGTCCAGGGCTACCCAACACTCCTGCGTCCACTGAAAGACTGCAGACTTCCGCAGAAGTTGTTCTAACGGAGCAGTGATCTTGGCATAGTTGCGTATAAAAATCCTGTAGTATCCCGTGTGCCCAAGCAATGCCCGCAACTGTTTCACCGTCTCGGGGGCTTCCATGTGTACAATCACCGCAACCTTGGCGGGGTCGACGCAGACCCCTTACTTGCATACCACATGTCCCAACAACGTGCCGAACGGAACGAAAAAAATACATTTCTTTAAGTTCAAGGAAATATGCAGCTGGCGACACCGATCGAACATGACCCGCAATAGGGTAGCATGTTTCTTTAGTAAGTTGTAGACAGTCCAGTCGTCCATGTAGACTTCCAGGAACTTGTGAATGTACTCCTGGAAGGCGGCGATGACAATCCGGGAAAACACAGCCGGAGCGTTCTTCAAGCCAAACGGCATGACATGGTATGCGAACGACCCCCATTCGGTGGTTAATGTTGTCTTTGCCTTATCTTCTTCCGCAATACGCACCTGATGGTAGCCCGAAAAACCATCAGTGAAGGAGTAGGCTTCGTTCCCCGCAACATGGTCCAACACTTCGTCGCTGAAAGGGGTGGGAAATAGATCATGAAGGCAGGCATTGTTCAGACTGTGATAATCGACACAAAACCATATCTCCACCTTGTCCTTATTATTCTGGATGACGATAGGGCTCACCCACTCTGCCTCCTTCACGGGAAAGATTAGACCCGCGGCCGGCATCTTATCGATTTCCATCTTAACCTTCTCTTTGACCCGCGGGTTAAACCGGTAGGGTTGGTGCTTCACAGGCCTGGCACCCGGCTTCAGCACAATGCGCATTTTGCCAAGGTCACATTTGATGCCCTTTAGATCTGCCACCGACGAAGGGAACAAATCTTTGTATTCCTGCAAAAGGCTGAAGATTTCCTTGGTCGTTTCTTCGTCCCAATAATTGCCCACAGTAGCCAGCTTAGGCTTCTCCTCCATACCAATGTTCAGCTTCTTGGTATTTAGCGGCTGTAAATGGATGCCCTCGGTGGTCGGTTCTTCGTTGATGTTCCGCTTGCCTTCCTTCTCTTCGAAATACAGGTGCCTGAGGTCCTCCAAAATGTCATCGCCTGGGTCGCCATCAATCCGCTGGAAAACCAACTCGCGCCTGGCCCCAGGCCATGATGCCAGCGTGGCCCCATCGGGTTCCGGGTCACGTAGAAACAATACCTTCTTAATAGCATGGAGTGCCTGGGACTCCAAATCTGTCTCTCCTTCAAAAGAAAAGCACCGAACAAACTTGCTCGCAACTTCCGGCCAGGAACCGGTCCCTCTTTTCCGTTCTTCCTCTAAGTACCATGCGTGGGGAATGGTGTCTAAAGAGTGGACAAACCGATGAACCCCACAGCTCTTTCGGGTATCCTATACTTCGCCACTGCTCCTCACAGGTCCGCAAGTGGTCCTGCGGATTGGAAGTGCCAGAGTACCGCTACCTGCTTCGAGGGCCTTCATCTTCTTTGAACCGTGCCCACAACGCGTCCACCACACTATTCCACCATGACAAGGTATGTGCACATCGCTCCCTCAACGCCCTTGCGGGCTCAACATCCTTTCCCCACTCCCCGCATCACATTCTACATCTAATCGATCCCTTCACTCCTTCCCCCAGCACCGGTGGTTTACGCTTCCATACTCGCCTTGTGGAATTCTATCAAACCTTCATCCACCATCAGAGCTTTAATCCACAACGGAATCTCCTTAAGCAGCTTCCCTCTGAGCCTGGAGTGGAAGATAGCCTCGGTCAGCAGCGAACTCCACAATGTATCCTTCCAACGTGGTCTCTACCCAAAAATCCATCGCGCGGGTCAACTCGGTGTTCAACCGATGTAGAGCCACCAGATCTCCATGCGCCCACCTGTGGTTTATCTTCCGCGAGCCATCTCGAGGCACCTTCATCTGTAACCTCCGCAACTAATTGTAAAGGTCGGTAGGGAACTTTCCCCAGAAAATTTCGTACGTATCACCGGCTAAATCTGAGAAAAAGACGAGTTCCTTGATCGCTGCCTCCCCTTTCTTAATCAACTCTACTTGCTGAGCAATGAAATGGTCTAAATGATTATCCCACCATCGCCGTATCTCCCCTTCAAAGATCTGCGATACCATGGTCTAGATCCCCTCATATCATGCCGGTCCCGGCAACCAAACCATTGTTGGCAAGTGATCAGGTCTCACGGGCAAGAACCATGTTCAGGAGTTGTGGCCAACAAAGGAATCCGTTGTAGTCTAGGATCATGCCGAAATTATCACCCTACCCTGGAGAGTAAAGAGTCTCACCCGAGGCATGCCGTGACCACATGCAGGAGGGGAATAGACCAATGGCAAGGAACGGATCCGAAAGTCTTTCTTATCAGTGATTAGTTTTCATAAATATAATCACATACGCAACAACATTTAGAGAGCATACAGATATTAGAAAAACGAAATTTTAAAGCATCTCAACCAACACACATGCATGTGAATCACACAAATAGACAGTAACCTGCAATTATATTAAGCTCTTGTCCAAATCCCCAGTTACATAGCTTTGCAATGGGCTTACAAATCTGATACATATGCCTTTCAGAACAGAGGCGTACATCAATAGAACCCTAGGAACTACAGAGACCTCAACCATAATCTGGGTTCCTGTTGCAGCATGCGTTTCTTCTCCTTCAGTCTCTCTCTCTTCTCTTCTCTCTTATTTCTTCCGAGTGACGGCTATTTATCCACCCATTGTCGCGACTGTTAGTTCTTATTATGTCCTTCTTCAGCTGCTTCTATATTTTCTCTGATTATCTGTGTGTTCCGCTTGCGTTCTTCTGTTGTATCTTCTCCTTATCTGTACTTATGCATCTAGTTTCCTCCGCTATGTGCCTGTTCCTTCGTAACCTTGGTAGCTCCGCCGTTTGATGTGGTTGCGACTTGGTTGCCGCTTCCATGTGCCCTCGTTCCGCAACCCCAAAATCTGGCCGTTGTTTCAATTCAAAACGTTCAAAACAAGGTTTTTCAAAACAAGGGCCCCAACACTTCACTACATTCATGGTCATTATCATTTCAAGTTCAGGTCATCCATTATCACCTAGGGTCTTAGATCAGCCACAACACATCCATCTATGTCAGGATCTAGGTCTCTTTTGTTCACCACCACAATTTCCAATCATGTCATAAAAGAAGGTGAAAAATTTGTCATTTTCACCATACATATCATTTACACTGGGAGTTAGAAAATATAGGGTAATAAGTAAAGGAAAAATTTCTTTTCTCAAGGAAGTATGCTACATGGTCAAAAGAGATCCTCTCTCATGCTCAAAACTCTCCACAACCATCCAAAGATTGGTAATTTGCTACGTTTTTTCCTTTCAAGCTCCAAGAAACCACCAGAAGGGCCAATTCATCATTTCTCATGTTTCCGAGGCTTCAAAGTCAGTAAGTGATCACCCCTCACCTTTCATTCAACTCAATTTCATCAGCAAAAGGTGGATTCCCTCTTCTAGGGTTTTCAACTACATTTTTGGTTTCATTGATGTTTAGCTTGATTCAATTGGTAAAACCATAATTTCATCATCTAAAACCCTCATACATCATCCTTACATCATCCATATTCCTTATCAAATCATTACTTATCACTCATACCTCTCATAGTTATCATTTTCACTCAAACCCTAGTTTTCACTAGGTTTTTGCAACGAAACTAGGAAAACTCAGTGTTTTTAACTTTTGGGCACCTTAATCATACCCATTTCGATAAATTTCACCTGCATCCTATTTATAACTCATCACCATACCTCCTCAATTTTTTGGGGATTTTTCCCTAGCTTTTTTTCTACCTCATTTCTGTCCCTAAATCCACCCTACCACCATCCCCTGTTTTCTTAATTATACACTTTCCCTACACATCTCATCTATATAGGATTTCATCTTGTTGAAAAACACCATGGAAGGAGAAAATAAGATTCATAAGGGAGGCGACCATTCTAGGTTTGAGGATATCAATGCTTCACAATTCATCAAAAGGTCATTTGCTAGGGTTTATATTGCACACAAGGACAATTTTTCTTCAAAATCCGTTTATGAAGTAATGGAGATGAATTTTACAAATGTGAAAGAGGTTTTTGTCAATAATAGGCCAAATAAATAAATCCTCCTTCAGTTTATGCAGAAATTTTATGATTGGAGAGAAATGCCAAATAGTTGCTCCAGTTCATTTTTTGCACTTTTGAAAAGGTTGTCTTCAAGTCCATTTTTCAGGTGTTTGGTGCAGGGTTTTGCAATTCCTGATGACTCCATTTTGTAGCAGACATCCTAATATTTCCAACCATACCACTCTCAGCCCAAAAATCCTTTGGGAAGGCCTCCAAGCTCCCTCTCAAAGTATGCACTATGCTTATGGTGAGAGTGCGCTACGCTTCTACAAATTTTGAGTGATCAACTTCAAACTTGGATTATGAGCAAATGGGAAAGTTGTTTGGAAAGCTGGAGGATTATTTTGTTCATAAAATTAGAAAGATAAAAAAAATCTCTCGGTTTTGCAAAAAACGTTATGGTTTGAGATATTGTGATCCATATTTAAGCCCTATTTTTGCAGAAACGTTTTTGAAAAATTTGGAAATTCTGCCTTCACAGAGATGTAGCACCAAGGCTGCTATGCCTTTTCTCAGGACACCTAAATGAATATTTTCTTATATGGTTGGATGAATTTTGATTAGCACATTCCATATTTGGAATTTTTTTTGCATGAAAATCTCTAATTTTTAAGCAAAAATCCAAAAAACTACCATTTTTCTATGCTTTTGCCAGTGTTTTTGACCAGGTGTTACGTTTCTGGAGTGAGGTTGGGAGAATAAAATTTTGGAGGCCTTCCTATGGGTGTTTTCTCAAAATTAAAGATGTTATGGAAATTAGACACACATGGCTAATTGACCTATCTTTCAGATTTGGATTTGGAGCCCTAAAAATCTCTCAAAATCACATCCAAGTGGCACTATGCTTCTAGAAAATGGCACTATGTTTATGTCAACAGGCGCTACGCTTCTGCATTGGATTTCCTCAGGACACTTGTCAAGCTAGAAAAAGTAAAATTTTTGAGGTTTAATTGTCCTTTGAGCTACCATTGGAGTGATTGAGTTTTTTTTTGCTTCTTATCATGAGGAGACATATAATTTAATGTGGGAGACACACACTCCTAGTATTTAGCTAAATTTGAGGGAATGGTTTCTAACTTGCCTAGATTCTAGGAAGTGACTCATCTCATGTAATTATGATGCATTTTAATGGGGTTTTGACCCTATGAGGTGTCATTTTTCATATTTTCTATAATTAGTCCACCTCAAGTCATTTTAGAGGTTGGATAGTTGTTTTTTGCAGTGGATCTATTGTACAAGCTTTTGCTAAAGTAATCAAGTACAATGTTGAAAACATAGTGTTGAGACTCCCATGGTATGCCTTTGAGAATTTTTTTTTTCTCTGTAAAATCATGATGTTGAATTTTATTTTACTCATATTTCACATATTTTTCTCTTTATACTAAGTCTTATCAGTTTATATACAAAAAACATGCTTTCCATGCTCTATTTTTCATAAGATTTACATGAAATTGTCTCTTTTCTTCTGATGAATGAGTTCATTTTATTTCTCATTCTGACTCCCTCTTAGTTCAATATATACGCAATGACACATTAGTCATGATTCTTAGCTTACCTACCAGGCCTTACCCTTACCTCTGCAACTAAAACTTTTAATTCAGAACAAAACCCTAGACCTAGTCTCCTAACTGTCATTTCCTATCCAACTCAAGAAACATCAAACAAAAACCCTATTTACTGAGATTATATACCTAGCCTAAGATCATTAGATATTAAATCATTTCATTTACTAAAAAGTGAAATTAAGATAGCCCTCTCTGGTCCTGGTAGGGCTAGCTACCAGACCTAAAGGTTGGTTTGAGGTTACCCCCTTCAATTCCATTCTTAGCCTTGGGAAACAAGGGGAGTGATAAAAATTTTGGTGTCGTTGCCAGGGAGTGAAGGTTAAATATTTCTCAGGAAATAATGAAAATTATTAGCTTTGATTATTGAGGGTGACCAGTGGTCAGGCACAAGAATTTTTTGCATATTTCAGTTGACAACTCTAGTGTCTAAGAATCCAAAGGAACAGAGTTTTCATGGCGACTCCACTATTCAAAAACCAGTAGCTTGAAGAATTTCTTGGTGACTTAAATGCTTTCAAGATGGGTTCAATTGAAAGAAGGAATGCCAGGTATGCTCCTAGAGATTGGTCTCATATCATTGGCTTTCCAAATCCTAGCATACCTTGTCACTCCCTCCTTAACACACATAGAACTTGTTGACACTCCTTATCACATGCTCTTATTCATTCATTTCCATACAATTGAGACTTAGTGCTCCCTTGTTTTTCCCTAGCAGTCCCAAAAAATCCATGGAATGCATTGGCACACCTTGGCACCTGGCACATCTTGGCATGTTCCCTTGCCTCTAGCATGCCTTAACAATGCCTATCATTCCTTGTCATTCCCTCCTTAGCACACCTGAAACTCACTGACACTTCATGTCAGAAACTCCTATTCATTCATTTCCATGCATTAATTTTACCTACTTCTCCCTTGTGTTTCCCTGACACCCCCTAAAACTTCCTAGCACGTGTTTGCACACTCCCGCACTTGGCACATCTTGGTCGCATGCTTCCCTGACACACTCTAGCTTGCCTTAGCATTTCCTAGCATACCATGTCACTGCCTCCTTATCAAACTTCGAACTTACTAACACTCCATGTCACATACTCTTATTCGTTCATTTCCATGCATTTTGACCTAGTTCTCCCTTGAGTTTCCCTAACACTCACTAACAATCCTTAGCATACATTGGCACACCTTGGAAATTGGTACATCTTGGCATGCTTCTGTAGCACTATAGCATGCCTTGTCACTTCCTAGCATACCTTGTCACACCCTCCTCAGCACATTGGAATATGATAACACTCCCTATCACAAACTCGTATTCAATCATTTCCATGCAATTGAAACTAGTGCTCCCTTATGTTTCTCTAAAACTTCCTAACACTCCCTAGCATGTGTTGGCACCACAACCTAGCATATTACACATCTTGGCATCATGCCTTAGAAATTAACATGTATTTGCATGCCTAACATGTATGGGAACTATCTATCATGTGTTAGAACTTCTTGGCTTTCCCTGGCACAACTTGGCACTCCCTAGTTGTCATGCCCTTATAGATAGCCTTACTTTTTTTACGACTTTGGAACCCAATCAAGTCATTGAAAAAATAGTGTTGTGTCTAGCCCAAAGTCTCCATTTCTCTGAAACTGCTTTGTCCATCCCCTTATTGCAATCATAGGCTTGCCTCCTCCAAGTCCTATTCTAAAATACTCATAAACACTCTTATTCATTCATTTCCATGCATTTTTACCTAGTGCTCCCTCGTGTTTCCTTGGAGCTCCCTAACACTTCCTAGCACATGTTGGCACATCCTGACACATATTGGATGTGTTGGGGTTCCCATGTTTTGGCCAGATTGGCAAGAACAAAAGATGAGACAACATTAGAACCACTTTGGGACCTTAGGATCTAGCCCTCCTAGGTCCAAAGAGGGATCTCTCTATACAAGTCAAAGGATATCTCTTTGAAGCTCTAAGTTATGATTTTAGGCTAGTTGTAGGCTCATGGTTGTTTGTTTGATTGTTTGTGTTTGGTTGGAGGGAATTAGGAAAGGAAGGACCAATATAAGACAAGGATGAGCATAGGGGAAGCTTAGGCAGAGATAGATAACTCAAAGAACATCAAATCCATTGGGCTATGGATTCAAGAAAGGATTTACCTGTAATCAATGTGCAAGCTTTCAATTGGGCTAGTCATCTAGAGCATTGGATCTTGAAGGAGATATTTGGAATGGGATATTAAGGAAAGAAAATGAAAGGAGGAGAACCAACCAACTCTGTCTAAGAGTATGGGGTAAAACACACAAGAGGTAAGTGGAATGGGAAGGATAAGTGTTTTAATACCAACCTAACTAGAGATTCTAGGTTTTCTGAGGTTTGGAGATGTATCAAGATGAAAGTACTCAGAAATCCCCAGTGGAGTCGCCATTATGTTGGGGTTCCCATGTTTTGGCCAGATTGGAAAGACCAAAAGATGAGACAACATTAGAACCACTTTGGGACCTTAGGATCTAGCCCTCCTAGGTCCAGAGAGGGATCTCTCTATACAAGTCAAAGGATATCTCTTTGAAGCTCTAAGTTATGATTTTAGGCTAGTTGTAGGCTCATGGTTGTTTGTTTGATTGTTTGTGTTTGGTTGGAGGGAATCAGGAAAGGAAGGACCAATATAAGACAAGGATGAGCATAGGGGAAGCTTAGGCAGAGACATATAACTCAAAGAACATCAAATCCATTGGGCTATGGAGTCAAGAAAGGATTTACCTGTAATCAATGTGCAAGCTTTCAACTGTGCTAGTCATCTAGAGCATTGGATCTTGAAGGAGATATTTGGAATGGGACATTAAGGACAGAAAATGAAAGGAGGAGAACCAACCAACTCTGTCTATAGATCAGACCAGAGGTCATTTAACTCCAGGCCTGCTTGGACAGAATTAGAGGTGAAACAAGGGATCTTGGAAGGGTTTAATTGGGATGGAAAGCTCCTAGAGAGACAAAGATCGGGTTCTAGACCTCCGGGATTCTCAACACATTCAACTAAATCCTAACAAGAACATCTAAATACAGATTTCATTAATTCATACATCAGAGAGCAGGCAATAACATCCACTACACTGGTTAAACCAATTGAAATCAACATTTAGATAGACATATAAGTAGAAAACATAAAAGGCTGGGAGAGAAGCAACATAAGGTACCTATCAGGGGTAAATATTATGCCAAACTTCTGATGCGAGCCTAAAGAAACATGATGAAATGAAAGCAAGTAAATCACAAATACAGAGAAAGGAAAACATCACCAGCTGCTTTAGATCAGGATCCAAAGAAACATGCTTGTCATATTAAAAACAACACCAATCAGGTACATCATAGCCCATAGCTTGAACATTCAATCTGAATACATCTAGTCTCAGTCTATCTTAAAATATACACAGAGAACTTGTGTCAAGAGGAAAACACTTGCGTTCCATTGATATCTCATCAACAACCATTACAATGTTTTCTTCTGTGCTTTATAGCAGATGGTGGATAGAAAATCGACTGAGGAGGTAGGTGAATATTAAATGTTACATTAAACCCAAGAATGACTGCAGGGCCGAAACCCATTCTATTTGACATGCTGTATATTTAATCTCTGTCACCTCCCTTGGAGAAGAATGATTTTCTCCAGATATGATCTTGACATTTTAGGTTGCGGTACCTCTGGTGATTTGAACCAAAATAAAATAAACTACTGAAAGGTCAATCTCATAAATGTTTTGGTTTCTTCGAACTGCTGTTAGGGTGGGAAACTCCTTCGGGGACACGGTGCATAATAAAGACTGTATGGGTGCCCTGTCCTTAATGGGGAAAAAAATTCTGCTGACAAATCAACCCTAATATTACCTCTTACTAATGTTTAGGACCTCCAGATCAATCCTTGGGGTCTTCAAAATGATGCTTCGCCTCTTTAAATTTCTGATTTAGGGCTTAAGATCTTCGTTGATGCACCCTAATCCCTCTGCTCTGTACTGAAATTCTTTGCTGCTTCATTACTGCCTCTGTCGAGTTAGCTCGAGCTTTAAATGACGCTGGCAGGATTTCCGGCGCTTGAACTCCGCTTTTCTTTGATGCAAGTCCTGACAGCCCCATTCCTTGACTCTCTCATGATGGTAATAGTTCATTGGATTTGATCTTGTCTGCGCCGCTCGCCATTGAGATAGTACACTAAAAAGCGGCGGTTTTCTTCCTCTAGAAACCCTGCAACATAGCAAACCCGTGAAGAAAACAATGGATGGAGCAATGGATGCAGTGTGGATGGAGGAAATGGCCATGCAGATGGAATGGAGGGAAAAAATTGCAGGGGAAAAGGTGAAAAGTCACTCTGGTAAGGTTGGCGGATGTTGCAGAATGAAAAACTCATGAAAAACATTAAAAAACCACGAAAACGGGACGTTATATGTGTCGGAATGGTTGGATGGTACGGGATATGCACGTGGGGCGACGTGGCGTACGGGAAGCCAAGTGGACAGATGACATGGGGACCTAGGCGACGGCAGAATGGTCAACAATGCATGGACAGATCTGGACCGTCGATCGGGCTAGGATCAACGGTGGAGGGAAACGAATGGTGAGCTGGAACAAGAGCTATCGCGTGCGCGATTTCATTAAATATCGTGCATCTCCGGTGATCAGGAGCTGTCGGATGGAGCTTTCGAGATCTAACAGCTGACACGGATTTCGCCGGGCGTCCTGGGCAGGAAGTTAATGCATGGGGGATGGAGGGGGAAACTAGGGAAATAAGGGAGATGGGGAAATTTACAGGGGATTTTTGGGGATTTAGGCATAGAGAGGGGGAATATTGGGGAGGAAGAAAGGGAATTCGGATAAAGGGAAAAGAAGGGGAATTGGTGTATTTTGCAGGGGTAAAAAGGGAGTACCAAGGTGTGCCATATGAGTTATAGTTATAGTTATAAGTAGCCATAATACCTTAACATGAACACTCATCAGTCATACCCCAGTAACCCTTTGGCCCATTATTGAGCATTAAGCCACTAACCCCCTAATCTAAAATTCATGAATCCCCTAAGCCCTAACCCATTATCCTCTTAACGACTAACTAGATGACTGCCCTATCGAATTCTTAACTTTTATTTCTAAAGACCTAGTAGGCCCCGAAACCATGACATGGTGATATTTTGATCTAACTTCAAAATGAAAATGGATAAAATCCTTGGGACTAGCTGTAATGTTCCCAAATTTTAGCTTCAAGCTAAATGGAACATTAGAGTTAGCAGTATCTTTAGCCGGTGAATAAATGGGTAGGAAAGCCCATAAGTCTCCTAAGAAGGAATAAAAAAACTTCAAGTGTGAAAGGATACCCTCTTTACAGCTCAATAAAACACCTCCATGTGTGAACAGGGATAATATCAGGTTGATTCACTCTACTTTGACCAAGTCAACAAAGCAGATATGGACGAGTAGGGATCAAGGAAGGAATAACACAGTTTTGGAGGTAGATGAATCTCTTGATGGGAATGACCTAATTGAGTGGGGCCAAGGGCAATAAAACTCACATTCTACTTAAGGAAGAGGATGGTAACCATTTTTCCTCATGTTTTAGATTATTATTTTTGTCTTCTTAGACTTTTGCTTCCTCTTGCTGTTTAGCAAGGTTGTTGTGTTGTTTAGCACCAGGTGTTCCTGAGTGGTAATCTCACCTCTTTCCTTGAGGTGCCTCTTGGGAGAGTTCTTCATGAATTTCCACATCAGGTTTTTAGGTCAAGCTTAAGCTTACTTCATCAGCGTAGTTTCTGCAAGTTATTGTGCTGTGTTGCAGGGTGCAGTAGTGGAGGGGATTGGAATCCCACTTTCTGAACTAGTTTCTCATAGGAGGGAGGTTTCCTTCCATCGAGAGATCTGTTTGGAGAGATGTTGAGCTCATTTCATATTTGTGGTATCAGGCCACACATTTACCAACATTCCCAGTGCTATTCCAGCTAGGGAATGCGTTATTTTTGAAGGAAGATTCAATGGATGATCCGGTGGCTCTGTTGCAGTGTTTCCTTGTGATTGATAGGTTCATCCTTTCATGGGAGGAAGCCTTTGAGGGATCTACATCAGATATGATATATTTCAACCTTCTACACTCTTATTCTTTGGTGTTGCAATGATTATTCAGTAATTTTCTGAAGATCACATTTGTATTCAGAGTGTATGACAAGAAACCCTTTCCGGGATTTCTTGTAATTGTGATAAGGAGACTAGATCTCAGTTTTTGAGCATGATTGTATAATATATGAGCAGATATATTTGTTCTCCTAATTTTTGAGTTAAAATTGTCATAAGGCTGCACAGTCTCCTTTGTGAATTATTTCTGAGTAGCAGTGTTTTGGGGTTTTAGTGTTTTTTAGCTACACTAGGTGTGGGAGGTCTGTTTACCTCACCTAGTTTCCTTTGTTTCTGATATCCTCTTGGATTTATATGATAGATGGATATATCTAATGGATCCAAGTGATGGTTTACATTTTTATGACTTATATTTTGAAAATGCATTTTTTTGTGAATGCATTGCTGAGCAATCCATATTTGGAATATTGTAAGATATTCTCAATACTAGTTATTTTCGCTATTTTGGGATATTACAGTGGTATCAAAGCTTCAATCTTGGCTCAGCCTATGGATCTCAAACCATTATAATTTAAGGAGAAGGAGAGATGGACAGAAAAGAGAAGGATCCATTATGTGAAGGGAGAAAGGAAGACAGGCTTACGAAGCTTCTTCCAAGATCTATGCAGAGATTTCAAGAAGAGATGAAGAAAATAAGAATGGAGATGGAGTCTCTAGAGGAGTTTGGATCCAGAGCTGGATCTATATTTTCACATGGTAAGTGTGAGCATGCAGATACACACCATGATGCACAACGTAGTCAAGTGCTCAGTTCTATCTTGAGATGGATGAAAGGAGGGAGAATGCCTAAGAGGAAAACTCTTAGTGATTTATTGCAGGAGTATGAATCTGAAACTGAGAGGTTTAGAGATCATACCAATTTCCAAGAGTTTTCCAAGATCTAGGGGGAGAAAAGAAAGCAACATGATGAGGATAGATTTCTTCTATCTACTTTTGAAGGTTCACCTACATGTTCAACTGGAGCTTGGGTGAAGGAGCTGGACTCCTATCTACAACAACACCACATTTCTGAAGATGAAGCCATTCGAATTGCAGCACTGCATTTCAAAGGTAAGGCCTATGCATGGTGTATTTTTGAATCTTTTTCTTTTAAAAATTCAAATACTTCCTCTTATGCAAGATTCATTGAAACATTGGTGGGAAGGTTTGATGGGAAACTTCCTAAAACACATGAGCAAGAAAAAATTAAGAGAAAAAAAACCTTGCATGTGATGGAGGAGACTATAAAATTCACTCCACTTCAGAAAACCAGGGGAAAATATGACATCTTTCATCATATATTGTTAGAGGCAATACCTCTATCTCATATTCCTAAAAAAGAGGGCATGGGGATCTCTTTTTCACAAGAGAATCCAATTATTGGAGGGTTGCCCATACACATTGATGAATATGAGGGAAAAAATGCTGTCACATCTAGAGCACATCTAGAACCTCATGCAGAGGAAGGAGGAGTACATGATCCAACAGGAGGAATTCTTGCATCCTTGCAAGAAGTTCTCCAGGATCTCATACATGGAGGTCCAAGCACAATCAGTGAGCAGCATGATTATGAAGCATTGCAGATGGAAGGAGAAGGTAGGAAGGAATGGCAACATCACTTGATGAGAGGCACACACCCTTCTCTATTTCAGAGAGCTAATGTAAAGGGGAGGCAGATTGTTCTGTGCTATGAAGGCAAGGGCAAGGTTTCCCAACAATATGTACACTCTACTCTTGACATTGGTGTCTCACTACATGGAGGCATTCCACCTGGGAGGTCACCAGATCTAGAATTGATGGAAGACATCTTGTCTTTGGATTCTACACTCTTGGAATTTGGTGAGGTGAAGAGTTTGGCATGGGGGATGTCAAAGTAGCAGGCAACAGCATGAAGAGAGCTTCACATGCCATTCTACCAGCGCTGTCTCTTAGGAGGATTGATCCATATTGGAGGTCTCAACTCTTGGTAGAGTAATCCGAGGATATTTGTGCTTGCATGATTCTTGATGACCCAGATGGAGATGATAGATACATGGTCGATGATATGGTCATATATTCTCAGGGCAGAGTCTTCTTGACTATATCTTCTAAGCTCAGGGAGAAGCTACTACATGCAGCACATGAGGACTTCTTTTCCATATATTTTGATGCATACCTTTCTTTGGCAAAGGAGTTCATTTGGGAGGGAATCCAACATGCTATATTGCAGCATATGGAGAGATGCATATCTCAGATGGTTATAGATAATATGTCACAACCACTTTCCTACTCATTGGGAGTGAGGGAGCATTTTCAGCTAAGCCATTTCATCTCAAGGACCGAAGTACATGGTAGAGAAGGTATACATTTGCATTATGATTTTCCTTTCTTTACTTTATATGAGCAACATGTTGTAGTTAGGAGTATCATCCCTTGTTATAATTTATATTATTATGTACTTGAGGCAAATTGCAGCATTGAGGTTGGCTATCTTATTGGTGGTTTGTGGGGGAAGCCACATAATTCTTGGTGTGCACCATCGACACCAAATTGTATATTCATGATTCCATCTTATGGGATGACATTGGAAGAAACAAATTGGCTGGGAAAGCACTTTTTATGTTTTGTTTTGATGTAGTAAAAGTATTCACTGCATTGGTTTGATTTGTGGAACTATGAACCACTCTCTGATTGTCATATGGCAGCTTGTTCTTATTGCATTTTGCTTCCATTCACTGGTGGTATTTTTATATTCATGGGGAGCATGGTTTGGAGAGTGTTGGAGGTGTTATAAATGCCCATTGGGAGCATGATTCTCCCCACTTTACATGTTGTACATTTCAGGAGAAACCATGGGCAAACCATGATTTCCACATCACTATTTTTCCTTTCTTGTGGGAGGAACCACTTGAAGAACTTGAGGAGGCACTTCATCGCTGAATTGTTTGATGGGGGGACTTGGGCCATTATTGGAGGCCATGTTATGTCAGCCCAAGGATAGAAAAATCCCCATGATTACCATAAATGGAGAGATAAACCATTTGGATGGAGGAATCCAATCTCTCCATGCAACCCTAATACATTGTATAAAACCGAGGTTGATGATTCTTTTGATGAGCTACCTAGGATGGCTCATTGCATTTGGATGATAACATGGGTGAGGGAGTCACTCATTGGGAATGAGATTCCCCATGTTTGTCATCACTCCTAATTTGAGGAGGCCATGGGACAGCAAGCAGGTTTCCACTCACACCTTCCACCTTTGATTGATGTGAGCCATTTGGTTTTGCATAATTGGAAGGAAACATTGGATGGAAGTTTTATTGCAGATTATTTTGATGCAGTGATGGAAGCCACTAATGAGAGGCCACAAGAGGAGGAGGGGATAACTTTTTCTCTCCATATATAGTTGCTTGAGGACAAGCAAAAATTTTGGAGGGGAGGATTGTAATGTTCCCAAATTTTAGCTTCAAGCTAAATGGAACATTAGAGTTAGCAGTATCTTTAGCCAGTGAATAAATGGGTCGGAAAGCCCATTAGTCTCCTAAGAAGGAATAAAAACACTTCAAGTGTGAAAGGAGACCCTCTTTATAGCTCAATAAAACACCTTCATGTGTGAACAAGGATAATATTAGGTTGATTCAGTCTACTTTGACCAAGTCAACAACGTAGATATAGAGGAGTAGGGATCAAGGAAGGAATAACGCAGTTTTGGAGGAAGATGAATATATTGATGGAAATGAACTAATTGAGTGGGGCCAATGGAAATTTAACTCAAATTCTATTTAAGGAAGAGGATGGAAGCCATTTTTCCTCATGTTTTAGATTATTATTTTGGTTTGCTTAGACTTTTTCTTCCTCTTTCTATTTAGCAGGGTTGCTGTGATATTTAACACCGGGTGTTCCCGAGCGGGAATCCCACCTCTTTCCTTGAGAAGCCTCTCGGGAGAGTTTTTCATGCATTTACACATCATTTTTTTAGGAAAAGCTTCGGCTTACTTCATTTGCGCAGTTTCTGCAGGTTATTGTGCTGTGTTGCAGGGTGCGGTAGTGGAGGGGATTGGAATCCCACTTTCTGAACTAGTTTCTCATATGAGGGAGGTTTCCTTCCATTGGGAGATCTGTTTGGAGAGATTTTGAGATCATTTCAGATTTTTGGTATCAGGCCACACATTTCCCAACATTCCCAATGCTATTCCAACTAGGGAATGCATTATTTTTGGAGGCAGCTTCAGTGGATGATCTAGTGGCTTCGTTGCAGTGTTTCCTTGTGATTGATAGGTTCATCCTTTCATGGGAGGAAGCCTTTGAGGGATCTACATCAGATCTGATATATTTCAGCCTTCTACACTCTTATTCTTCAGTGTTGCAGTGATTATTAAGTAATTTTCAGAAGATCACATTTGTATTCAGAGTGTATGACAAGAAACCCTTTCCGGGTTTTCTTGTAATTGTAATAAGGACACTAGATCTCAGTTTTTGAGCATGATTGTATAATATATGAGAAGATATATTTTTTCTCCTAATTTCTGAGTTAAATCCCTCATAAGACTGCGCAATCTCCTTTGTGCATTATTTCTGAGTAGCAGTGTTTTGGGGTTTTAGTGTTTTTCAGCTACACTAGGTGTGGGAGGTCTGTTTACCTCACCTAGTTTCCTTTGTTTTTTATCTCCTATTGGATTTATATGCTAGATGGATATATCTAATGGATCAAAGTTATGGTTTACATTTTTATGGCTTATATTTTTGGAAATGAATTTTTTTGTGAATGCATTGCTGAGCAGTCCATTTTTGGAATATTGTAAGATATTCTCAATACTGCTTATTTTCCCTATTTTGGGATATTACACAGCCCAATTTTGTTGAAAAATCCCTTCTCTAGAATAATCCACCAACTCCTCCTCCATGTGGGTCCGATAGTAAGAAACCAACATCTCATCTGAAAAGCATATTTGATGAGTAGTTGTGTGTCTTCAAAGGGTTTATCATGGCATTTATCTCTATACTTAAAAGATATATATCATGTGAATAAAAAACTCATGGTTATCATATAATAGTATTTTTCATTTTGATAAGGATATCCAAGCTTAAGATTGTCTAGAACCCATGCACTCTTTTTCAAAACTACGTCGTGCTCTAGTATGAAATTCCACACCCATTTCTCCGCTTGCAATTTTTCCGTAGGCCTCTAGGGTTTATCCATTGTTGAATTCCTCTCCCATGATAGAGATGCTGTAAGTATTTTTTTAAATTTTAACTTCGTTAAAATAATAAAAAATAAAAATTAATAATAATAATAATAATAATAATAATAACTAAAACAATATAGATCCATCTTAACTTTAGATTTACCAAGCCAGGAGGGATCAAATATCTTAAGGTGCAAACATATTTTAAAGTGAAAAGAGATTTGATCTCTCTCAACGCTTGGTAGATCTAAAATTAATATGAATCTAAACTAGTCATATACAATGAAAATAATAAAAACAAGAGAAAACAAAGTGACATATGGTCATATACAATGAGAAAAATAAAATAAAAACATGTGAAAAAAATAAAAAAAAACACGAGAAAACAAAATGATATCTAAATTGGTCATATACAATGAATAGAGTAAAAATGAGAAAACAAAATAACTTGAAATTCCACATGATTTCTATTTTTATTTTGAAAAATATTAAAACGTTTATAATATTTAAATAACTTTAAAAAAATTATAAAAGAATTTAATATATTAAAATTTCTTTCAACTGTTCACTTCACTTAAAATGATTTTGACCCACTTGTTTTTCATTTTCCCACTCAACCGTAAGAGGGTATGACAAGCAGTGCAAGAGGGGAACCTTACAAAGTTTTCGATCATTCACTTAACCTAAAATTCTTGTGACTAATTTCAATTTCATTTTCCCACTCCAATATAAGAGGGTATAACGAACGAGGATCGACGAGAAAACCAGACACTGATAACATTCAATTAGAGGGTATGACAAAGGAGGATCGACGTGGAAACCAGACACCGATAACATTCAGTTAGAGGGTATGGCGAAGGAGGATCGGTGGGGAAACCAGAAACTGATAACATTCAGTTACCACCACAATTGAGTAGATCAGGAGGAGAGTCTTACACTCTGTCATCGATAGAGATAGCACATTGGAGATTTTAACTTAGGAAAAGATGATGAAACAATGAGAGTTTGAATTTGGCAAAGATGATGAGCTGATTTGAAGAAGAAGAAGGTGGTCCTAGAGGAGGCCTATGATGAGAAGGTAAGTGTTTAAGCAATTATTACTTGTTTAATGTAGCTACCATGCATGATCAGACTCAGTAGATGTGATGGAATCTACTGCATAATTTATTTTTTAGTTAAGGTAGATGAACCAGAAAGGTGATGTGATTAACATAAATATCAAGAGATTGGACAAAGAGCTCTCCATATACAATGAGCCTTGGATATGTTGAGAAGGACCGGCTATGTGCGTCCTCAAGCAGAAAAAAAAAATGTATTTATATATACTCTGCATGAACATTTGTGTGGGTTTTAATCAGTTCAAGTCTACTATGTTTTAATCACAGAAAACAAAATTATGCACAACTGAATATTATAATTTGGATAAAAACTGTCGAATTCATAATTTGGATACAAACTATGGAATTAAGTGGTGCTTGAAGCGTTGTTTGGTTGGGGTAATTTCTAACCAGTGGGTTTTGGGTTTGAATATTGTTGGAAAAAAAACATAACTCATAACCTAAGGTGGATGTCCTAAGATGTGTTGTGTGGGGGCTTGGGGATTTGAATCCAGCTAGAAAAATATGCATAGATTCATAAGCTAAGGTAGTTATCCATATTTCTATTACCTTTCAACATAACAGGGACAAAATATGTAATGCACCCCCTATCCACTTTGATAAAGGAAAGTGGTTACTATGTTGATTCAATTTCCAAGTGCAACTACAAGGATGCTATTCACAGGGAGAATTAACTAAAACTACATATATGCTCCTAGAAGTCTTGGAACATGGAAGAAATGGCTCATGACCCTCACATTTAGGCCATAAATTGTAGAAAAATGCATCATTATACTATAGGGGTCTTGGGAAAAAGAATTGAATATCACATACACTAATAACACACTAAATTGTTTCCATTAGCATGGCTTCATTGGGAAAATGGAAGGTATCGTGGCATTTATGAGGCACAATCCACACTCCATCCTTCATACCAATGCCAAAAATCCTCTTATTTGGTCAAGTATCAGTTCATGGTTACATTATGGGATTTAATTTTCATCGGAAATTTATCATTCAACAACAACAAGTTTTGAGTGATTTCCCAAACTTAGCACATGTTCAAAAATCTTCATTCTCAAATTTAAATGACTGGATAGGTTAATGCCTTCGAGAAAATATTTTTTATTGCATTTTTGGAGAGTTGACTAAAACCCAAGGTCTCGATCATTGCCAGGATGAAGGAACAAACAACTCTTATTGTATGCCTTTTGAGGATGAACCTTGAAAAAGAGAGCATCAAGGCCTAGGTACCTAATGCACTTCATTGCCTCATAGAAAATATTGTTTATTATCTAAGATAAATCGATCACAAATTATTTTCTTTGACTTTATGATGACACATGGGAGGTGTTTCACTTTCATGGCCAAAGCTTTGGCCAAGATCTTTTAAGGCACATCGAATATTGTTATATGCCTCCAACTTGTGATGAGTTTCTTGCTTAGGAATACATTTAATCAATCCTTAATTGATATGCTAAACCAAAGAATGCATTTCTAAGTCTTCCTCATCACCTTGAAGAAGTCTAGGGCTTTTAAATTTCTACATGGCCTTACAAAATTTCCATGGGGATCCATGAAATATTGGTGAGTTTCCCTTTGCCATCTCCATCAGAGAAACTACCAACTCATCTAATTCCATCTCTTCGTCACAATTTTGTTCATGCTCTGGCTTTAACCAGTGGAATACAAAATTCGGGAACATTTTCATGTTCATCTAATGCTCCTTTTTTAGTCCTCGAGAATGAGCATGGTCCTATATTTGGTGACAATTTTTTTTCACTATCTTTTAAATTTAATGATGCAATTTCTTGCATATTTGATGGTTACCATCTATTTATAAACCCACATGTAGGTCATTGATTTGAAAAATGATTTGGTTGGTTTGCATGTGAATTTAATTTTTGTATAGTTGGACGCCTCCATGAGCTCTTTTTGCATACCTAATTTCATCAACTAAAGAAAGTGTTTAAGTTTGGTTGCTCAGGAATGAAATTACTTAGCACAATGATTGAATTGATTGAGTTTCTCTGTCTCTTCTTTTACATTTGTATGGAACCTTCAATTTGTATTTTTGTGTCATCACCTATAGCCTAAAAAATGTAGTGCCTTGATTGATAGTCTCACCCCAATAGGGATTCCACCTCTTAGATCCTCCAGGTCTTGGGATTGGTATCATATTCGTTTGATTGAATTGACACAACTTGGGTGTTGAATATGGGAGAAATTTAGTAAGAATTTATTTCTCTCTCTCTTTTTGATGTGCATGTTCTTAGATCCCTAGGAGACAGAGAAAACAATAAGTCGATGGTCAGAGAGTCATCCCTCAACTACTTGTTCCTGCTAATTGTTAATTGTGAGTTAACATGTTATTAGCTTAGGTTGGTTACATCATTTTCCGATTAATCCATTAGCAATATCATTAATCATAAGTGTAACTAATGAAAGAACATAAGTAATAAAAGCTGAAGACAAGCCAAGACAGAAGAACACTCGAATATGAATCAGTCCAGGGAAAAACCCTTATCAATTATTCTTATCATTAATGTCAAAATGATGAGAATACAATACTTCAAAGTCAAAATGTCTTGCAAATGAGAAGGTTTAATACCACTGCCCTTAGACAAGAATATAGTTCAAACAGGGCTACAAATTTGATGTTTGGTGTAGGCTCCAAGGATTTGTGTCTCCTCTGCAATTCTCGTAGGACTGAATTTAAACATAGTCAGCAACTACCCCTTTCAAAAACTTAAAGACCTTCACTAGACTGTGGATTACCTTAAACCAGTCCCTTTAAATGCTGGTAGCCCATAAGCCTTCTTTTAGGCTTCAAAAACCACTACACAGCCTCATGATAAATAAATCTTGACTGTGGCTTTCTTGTTGTATGTTGTCGGCCTCCAGGACAGGGTTCTTAAACCTCGTTGCCTAGTTGTAGGTGACCCAAAATAGTGCGGATGGCTTCAATGAGAATGAAACCTTCACAACAGTCTCAAACTATCATCAAATTACCCTTAACAGGTGCGACTTCTATCTACTTGAAATCAGACCTATGATGAAGATAAAATTCCCAAGACAAATCATAAATGTGCTCAAACAAATCTCTTCCTCCATCTTGTTGATATTTTCCCTTTAAGATGACTAAATTGAACCCAACCTTGCCTTCATATCCTTCACTGGAAATCACCTTCTTCTGCGGCTATTTCAGAGAGAAGAATGAATATAAAATTTCCTAGGATAGGTTATTTGGGTAGGTCGGCTTGATTACTCGAGGAGGGAAATTCAAATTTTCAATTTTTATCTCCTAAATAAGGCCATGCCTTATGAAATTTCATTCGAGTGAATGAATACTTTTCCTTATCCAAATTTAGTGATCTTTAGGTCGATTTTGATCCTCTCAAAAAGGAGAATCCAATGCTGCAATCATCTTCCTCATAGGAGCGGTCCAAAGTGGAGTTTGGCTCTAGTTTCCAATTTTAACACTCCCTCTCAACTAGGGAGAATTACACCTGCCAATCCATCCATCATGAACCATCTCTGAATCTCATATTTTATTTTCTCTAATTTTTTGAACAATGATATGAATAATAAAGAAGACTTTATTGAAAATGAGTCACAAGAACTTGCCACTCTCTACTGACAAAAGTTAGTTCAGAGGTAGAACCTTAATTGGTCCCAGATCAGTTTGTTGAACACCACACATCCTAGCATAGGAAGTACAACAATACACAATGCGTCCATCAGTACTGCTATGGTCTCTATCCTCATTTACCAACTCATTGGATAGATGGTAGGTACTTCCCATGTGTCCCAAACTTCATGGGTAGGATGATGCAAGAAAATCAGCAGGGAGAGAACATATCACATCCTGCTCACAACCACTCATGGGGAACGGTGAAACCACATCCTACAAACACACATCATAATCACACGTACGGAAAGGATGAAAAATTTCCTATAGTCAAACATCAAAATCATCGTAGGGAAGGATGAACCACCTCCTACAAGCATGCAAAACACCGAGAGTAGGGAAAGGAAGAACCATGTACTACATGCATGGAAACCAACAATAGTAGAAGAATCCTACACGTGAGGAAAGGACGAACCACATCCCACAAATATGTCATCCATAAAATGTACGAATGAACATCCTACATTTCGTGAAAGTATGAATCACGTCCCACCGACATGTCAATAGATGCCTATATGCATCTCTCACTAGGGTACCTACACGAGAATGTGAACCACTAATCTTACTCATATGCCATAGGAGAAGGTGAACCACTCATCCTATGCATGTAATTAACTATAGGGGAAGTTTAACCACTCACCCTACACATGTGTCCACAGACGTAGGGGAAGGTGAACCACTCACCCTACACACGTGTCTGCAGACGTAGGGGAAGGTTAACCACTCACCCTACACACATGTCAACCATCATGGGGTATCACAGGGAAGGTGAACCACTCAACCTGTACATAGTGCACCACTAGGGGAAGGTGAACCACTCACCCTATGGTCTCTTATAGCTCAATAAGTACCCCAAACCCCCAGGAGCTCCCAGAGCTCAATTCCTCAACCAAGAATCCCTTCATATAGGGAATAGTGCCAAGTTTCTTCCTGGAAATCAAAAATAGATCAATAGGAGCCTCATCGCTCTATTCAACAGCTTACAGATGTATAGCAAACATATTGATTTATAGAAAATAATTTGATAGTACTTATTAATCCTCTGAAACTGTTCTTACTCCTTCGTACTCGAGAAGACCACAGCCTAAATTGGTAGTTTCAGGGTGCACAGTGTCCATCAGACAACCTGCTCATCACTAGATATGCTTGCTCAAACATGTCTTAAAATAGGAATGTCCCTTGTTGTTCCATATGGAGATGTATGGGAAAACTGGATTCTTGGAATATTCTTTTGCAACAACAAAGTGCACAAATGGCTCACTGAAGAGATTTTTCAATAGAGTGGCTTCATAGTAAGTCATGCATTAAAATTTAATGAAGCTCCCAAAGCAGCATAATCAAGTAATGTATCATCATTCTTCTAACCGATACAATATCAGAATATCTGAGAAACTATCAATAAATGAGGCACGAGAAAACCAGGGATCATTGGTTTCTCCATTTCATCAGGATGTGAAATACTTATAACATACATTATTAAAACTGCATTTTCAATCATTGCTCCCCAAGTCTTAGCTACTTTTCTTGTCATACTGCTTGGGTTATAGTCATCTCTAAGGATCCCTCTAAAGCCTTGCTTCAGACAGATATGTAGACTTCATCATTAGTTGCGTCTGAGTAATCCAATTATCATGGATTGTCCATAGGTCCCTATGAATGTAGGGAGATTTACCTTCCTATAACATAATCATTGAGCCACTGGAAACCTGTCCTATATTCTGTTATGGATCCTTCTGTGGTCATAATCAATACATAAATGATCATCAAAATGATTTTCTGACCCTTCCGGTCTGCAATACAAGGTTGCCAGAATCAATAACAGCTTCCTCCACTTTTGCTCAATGGACCATTTGTAAATATCTCGTGCTAAATTTAGTTTTGCAACATATGTAGAAACTATCATGTATTCTACAAAATATTCATAATGTTGATTTTTAATTTTCCAATTATATCACTGAAGAACGTACTAAGGTCTTTGAGAACTAAATCCTTCAAGTCATGGATTCTATTATATCTGGAACTTCTTTACATTTCAGAACTATAATCTATGATTCATCTCTTAACAATTTTTAGTGACAAACTAGAAATTCCCTTCAGAACTTGGAGTATTCAACTGTCTATGTCCATATATCTTAACTGAGATATTTTCTTGATGATTCCAATAGACCCACCTTAAGATGATAAGGTTCTGTCCTTCCAATAATTTAAAAAAAATCACTACATTATCATGACATAGATACCCACACTCTAATTTAAATTTTCATCCCCGATATACTTCAACATTGATATATATATAAACTTGGTTAGTCATGCAGTGTTATTATTCTATTCACTGGTTGTAAAGATGTTCATACACAACAATGTAATGAATAATCCCAAATATTTTTTTAGAGAGAAAATATCCATAGCCATAATCCTTAGCACATGGATGCATTCTACAGGCAGAAGGGATGCTGATAAGAACCTTGGCAAGTTCAAAAAAGTCTCCCAGAAGTTTTAGAAAGTTCATAATGCACTTCAATTATTTTGTTGTCATCATCATGCACAACTGATCGGGATATGATTCGCTGTGTTGTGGAAAAATCAAGGCCCAGACATTTGATCAACACATCACATGGATCTTATCATAGTTTTTATGAAAACCATACTAAGAGTGTATTCCAGGTTAGATTCTTGGTCAGTGGATTGATGTATGTATATTTTTTATTAATTTAACAACAAAAATAAAACTGTTCAGAATATCTTTAAGAGGGATAATATTTCGCTCGATAAAATATATATATCCTCCATAGGCTTCTTAAGTTATTCCATATTTCTAATGAACAGATATGTTCACACAGTGCTTGTCATTGAGCTCAGTATGTTATGTAGGTTGGCTTGTAGGAAATCACTGAAGAAAATATATGTATATATATGTGACAAGGGCTATCCCCGGTACACAACACTTTTGCATCTTGAATTTTCACACAGTGATTTGTTAGATATCACTGTAACATATGTATTGGACTTCCATACTTCAGGTTGATTGTGTTAGGTTTGCAAGCTTCAAGACTGACACTTATTAAGAACAAGGTCTAAAGAAAAAAATAATATTTTGTTGACTTTTTTAGCTGCTTTACACTTTTTCTAGAATTGAGATCAGGTTTCCCTTCAAATGGAATTTCACAAGTATGCATAGGAAGAGTAGGTCTTCATTATAAAGGAGGAACCAAGGTTCTATTCAACTTTGTTGTCCTATTACTGCCTAAACCTTTCGATCTTCTTCTGCCACTTTAATCACATAATATTGCAGAGATTTTTTTAGAGTAGTTCCCTAACAGGGCCACAAGAATGAAGGTATTAAAAACAAGATCTAAGGTATACCTTTCATTGACATGTAGTGTCCTAAAATAAGAGCAATTTTACCAAAATATTTCGTTGTTTTGTGATGAAGATCACAGAAGATGGTGGAAATTGGAGCTCGGTCTTGCAGAGATCAACTTCCTTATGACATCCAAATGGAGCCAGAATCACTATATATTAGGCTTGTGATTTGATGTCCTAATCGTAGGATAAGGTCACTATTTCTAGAGCTCCACACACCAAAACAATGCTCAGAGTTTTGTTGTAGAACAAAGGTCGGGATTAGCATTTTACTCTTACAGTGATACTACAATAATTCCAGCAATACTTCTTACTGATTTTCCAGAGATTAGGAATCAAGTTACTCAATATTCCACAGTACTGATGAATTCAGGTCATAGTAAAATTTGAGTTGTCTTAACTCCACTAGGCCAAAGGATTAGGACTTATTGACCTATAAATTAGTTTATGTTACTATGATAGCTTATATTCCAGGCAAGGATCTTGAAGGTAAACGTCTACTTCTGAATTTTTACTATTAAATATACCTTTGAAAATATCTTGAAACCACTTAAAAGCACACCTCATAAATTCTGAAACATACCTTGATGACTTCCAACTTTTATTTGTAATGAATGAGCTGCTATTTGAATTTGTGCCCAAGTTCATTTATTAGGGCTTGTATAAGGCCTTAAGACAATGTCACAGATTGTCCTTTTTGAACTCAGACTTGTCCTACCATAGAGTTCTGAAGGTGACTTCTGCTGAAATTCCTTAGGTGCTTCTTAGAGATCACAATATCTTAAGCTTGGGCTTGTCCGCACCTGGCTCTGAAACCATGTTAATTTTGAGTTAACATGTTCTTAGCTTAGGTTAGTTACATAATTTTCCCATTAATCCATTATAAATATCATTAATAATAAGTGTAACTAATGAAAGAACATAAGTAATAAAATTTGAAAACAAGCCAAGATAGAAGAGCACACAAATATGGCTCAAGCCAAGGAAAAACCCAAGATGGGGAAAACCATTATCAATTATTCTTATCATTATTGTCAAATTTTCAATAGAGAGAGAGAAAACAATACTTCAAAGTCAAAATGTCTTGCAAATGAGAAGGTTTAATACCACTGCCCTTAGACAAGAGGATGGTTCCAACAAGGCTACAAATTTGATGTTTGGTGTAGGCTCCAAGAACTTGTGTCTTCTCTGCAATTTCGGTAGGAATGACTAGGGCATAAACATAGTTAGAAGCTACCCCATTCACAACCTTAAATACCTTTACTAGACTGTGGATTACCTTCAACCAGTCCCTTAAAATGCTGGTAGCCCATAAGCCTTCTTCTAGGCTTCAAAACCCACTACACAACCTCATGATAAAGCAGCCCCTGACTGTGGCTTTCTTGCTGTAGGTTCTCAGTCTCCATGAAAGGGTTCTTAAGCCCCGTGGCCTAGTTGTAGGTGACCCAAACTAGTGCAGATGGCTTCAAGGAGAATGACACCTTCATAACAGTCCCAAACTTTCATCAAAATCACCCTTAAGAGGTGCGAATTCTATCTACTTGAATTCGGACCTGTGATGATGATAAAATACCTAAGAAAAATCATAAATGTGCCCGAACCAATATTGTCCTCCATCCTGAGGAACTCTGCCCTTGAATATGACTAATTTGAACCCAACCTTGCCTTCATATCCTTCGCTGGAAATCACCTTCTTCTGCGGCTACTTCAGAGAGAAGAATGAATATCAAAGTGCCTAGGATAGGTTATTTATATCCTTCTTGGGTAGGCTGAATTGATTACTTGGGGAGGGAAATTCAAATTTTAACTTTTAAAATTTCAAATTTTCAAATTTTCCTGCCTAAATAAGGTCATGCCTTATGAAATTTCATTTGAGTGAATGAATAATTTTCCTTATCCAAATTTAGTGATCGTTAGGTTGATTTTTATCCTCTCGAAAAGAGAAATCCAATGCTGCAATCATCTTCCTCATAGGAGCAATCCAAAGTGGAATTTTTCCCTAGTTTCCAATGTTAAAACTGACCCTCTTGGAAATGAAAGTAAAAATCATTATGTTTTGAGTGTATGTATCTATGAAGCTTCTTTAGAACCTTCATTATAGCCTTGAATAAATTTGACTAGGTGCGCTAGAGTGTAGATGAATTGCTATTTTTGAATATGTTGGGGTCATATAGGCCTAGTTTGTCTTTAAGGGAATTCTAAGTCATTTTATCCCCATGAATTAATCTTACTAGGAGGATATATTCCTCATCACTTGGAGCCAACCATCTCAAAGTATCCACAAACATGAGCCTTAAGTAGGCTATCATCCATCCAATTAAAAAAGGGCACTCTTTCTTTTACATTTTTTGAAGCTTAAATGTTAGCCAGTCCCCAAATATAGCCATCTATAGTCAATATAATCTCCCACTTAGTTATTGGTTGATCACCCTCTAGTCTAAGTGCCTTTGTATAGCTTTCCCACCAAGTTTAGGTATGATCCCCATGCTTCAATCGATCAAATAAATGATGTAGCAATACTTACAAACATTCTGGAAAATGCACCTGTCGGAGCATTATTTCCCATTTTTTGAAATGGACTCCTGGAGCTTGTCTATTTTAAATGAGTGTCTATTCCCAAATATTCCTCACTTCCAAGAGGGCCCACCACCTACTTCGTTGATCTCTTATCAGATTTATATTTTCTAGACCTTTTTCTTTGAGTAGAAGAAAAAGGTAGTACAAACACACATAGTGAGCTATTAGAATGTCATATGTACTTCATAAACCGATGAAACCTGGTTTGGTTAACAAAGTAAACTAATGAAACCTGGTTGTGGTCTTTTATACAAAAATCTTGAAACATTGATCTTTGTACAATGAACTCTACTCACAACATAAACACAATTTCTACATGGTCTGTTGTTATTAGTAATTGCACGAGAACATAATCACTCACAATAATTTTTCACTTGACAATTTTGGAGATGAACTTGGTGGTATTGTTGCAGTCTACACAAACACAAAGGTTCTTTGTGATCTAGATAATTCTTTAAACTTTCATTTTTACAAATATTCATCACTAGATTATCCAAATCCATCTTTGTTCCTGACTGCTGCAATATTCTCTCCTCAACATAGCGCTTTATTATCATTGATATACAATCACTAGTTTGTCTTGGCCTATCCTGTGAGATCATGATTGAACTAATAAAAAAAAGGGACTGAAATATATATCATAAATAATAATTGTATCTGCACTTGGAAAACTTATTTCAACCCCCACCCTGCCTCCCACCCCCCCTCCTTCTTGAGTTGAAATAAGAAATTTTTTTTTATATATGGGTTACTAAAGTTCTTTATTCAATGCTGATTTTCTAATGTTGGAGTGCTCCCATCCATTCGACAATATGAAAATTCTTATAAATCCGAGAAGTCTTCCAGTATATCAAGCATCTATGTCCACCTCGTTTCAATTGTGGAAGCACCTTTCCAATACTTGAAGCTTTCTAGACGCTCCAACTAGCATATCAAATACCTTTCTTATAGAATCACTCCTTGTCCTCGGAAATGATATGATGATTTACAACCTGGAAGGAGGAGAATTTTTGGAATGACATATTCAAGTATTAGTTGTAACAGGATCCAGATCTGAACCTTCCAGTGCCAAGTTGTAGCTTCTTTACAAAATTTACCTCATCTTCTTCTGAAACATACCCTAATCCTTCTTGTTCTTCTACTTCCTTTCCTTTTGCAGCAGCTCTAAAGACAACTTCTTTGACTTCATATGGACCTATTTTCCTCATTTTACATGCAGTAAGAATCCCATGAAGTTTGAAAATAGTAAGAGTTTGTAGATCCTGCTTCTCTTCAATAACGGACACTTTTGACTCGAATTTGGGAGTTAGAGATCTTAAAACCTTTTCTATTAGAGTAGCGTCAGTTATGGTTTCACCCAGATTTCTCATACGATTTACATATCATCTAGACATAAAAAGAAACTAGCAATGCTTTCCTCATTATACATTCTGGGTTTTTCATATTGAATTTTGAGAGTTTGGAGTTTAGCACTTTTTACCTTGGCATCACCTTCATAGCTCAGAATGATTTTGTCCCATATCTTCTTTGCTGTATTCAACTCCATGACTTTGACAAATTCGGATTCAGTCAAACTTCTTAATAATGCATTGATCGCCTTTGCATCGGTATCTTAGTTCTTTCTTTCTGCTAGATCTGCTGGAACTAAAGTTGGATATTGATAACCTCCTTCAACTATAGCCCATACATATGCTCCAAGAGACTAAAGATAGGATCTTGTCCTTATCTTCCAGAAGATTAAATTTTTTCCATTGAAGAGAGGAGGCCTGATAGATGTTGTTCCATATTGATTGCCCATCTCAGCTTATCTTCCTTATAGCGATTAAGATTCTTCAGAAGGACCTGATCTGATACCAATTTTTGGGAAAAATACCAAGGGGGTGGGGTGAATCAGTATTTTCAATAATAAAAAACTTTTACTTTTCTCTTAATGATTTCTATACGCGACTTTGATTAGACCAACTAGCGTATATACGTGGATACACTAACAGAAACTTACGTATATTGAGATAAATTTATTGTTAGATAAAATTTTAGAAACATTCTTTAACCCAACTTATCAGTTATGCATCATATAGTTAAGCAGTAAATATGTGCAGTAATAACAGAATAAATTGTCACAGAAGAGCATGACACATGAACACCAAAATTTAAGGTGGAAACCCAATTCGAGAGAAAATTATCGTTGTTGTCGTCTCTGCCTTCAATATTTATTATATGGAAAACTACTTACAATAGTGTACTGATGCAGACTCATATCAGTACGTAGGCATTTACCTGCAGAAGGATGCAACCTTCTCTCATTCTCTAGCTACTACTAGAAGGGAGCTCCAACCCCATGATCTCGTTTACCAGCTACTACTGGAAGGGAGCTTCAACCCCCTGATTAGAACATCGATTTCTACTGGCAGGAAGCTTCTACTTCCACACTGAAGGCTTTAACCCTTAGAACCACTGCAGACCACGTTTCATCAATTTTCACACTGGATCCCACAACATCAACACAACTCATCATAAATATCATATAAAATAAACTTAACCCAAACTTAAATTAGAACAGTGTTATCATTGTAACCAGAACACAGTTATAAACCCATATTTCAAAATCAATGTGCAGAATCATTAGCATCCTTGATCATTCATTATCTTAAAACACATACGCTACTTCACTTTATTGATCCCACGTGTATACACGCTTTCCTTCACACCAACCTGCATATAGATCTAAGAATACAAAATTTACAAAATATGATCAGTCTTAGAACCAGATCTAAGGCTTTCAGTTAGATATCTTTTCAGTATTGTAGAACCCTTAATCAGACCGTCATCATTAAACATATCCACTCACTCATTTATTAGATTTGTACATATTCAACTTAGCAGCATATACAGTATTCAAGAAACCTAGATCTACATTAAGACTTCATTGATAGACAACAGAAATACAGTGGCAATAAACATTTAACCTCTCCAACAAGCTTCAGAAAACCCTGAATTCCATACATGCTTTACCTGAGACAAAGCTGTGTGTACACATGCTTTCACTGTGACAAACTAGCGTATAGATTTGTAAATTTTATTACTGCAGAAAGATGCATATCTATTAAATTTTCCAAATTTCTTTACTTCACTTCAGCAAACATGTCCCAGGTCACAGATCCAAAAATCTCATAATTAGATCATGCAAGTACATATTCATTTCAGGTCTAAAGATCTTGATACATCATTGTATCCAAGGGTGCATCATAGATTCATATCTACTAATAAAACAGAGTTCATCCCATGCAAATATACTTCAGAGATAAGTATTCAGTAACAACCCTTACACATGCACACCTCTTGCACTATGATATTCTTCTCCTTATATATATTTAGCCTTTACCAATACCATGATCCAAAACCACACAACTGTCGATGGTATTCTTGGACGTAATCAAATAGACAATACAACGCTCAATAAGGTGGGCTAATACCATGGTAAAGCCCCCTGGTATCATAATTTTAGATCGTAAAAGGTATAAGCGACTTGGATCCTTTATAACCGCGTGTATACGTGACTTCTCTTCATAAAAATTGCGTATATACTAATTCTGGAAGTATAAGCGGGTTCCTTGTATACCAAGTAGGGTATGTACGCACGTTGCCTTCATCAAACCCACATATACATTGAGAAATATTTCATGTTTCATTTCTCTGGCACTTACTGGAATTCCTTTCTCTGTCACATATGAATTGACCTGTAGAAACATCATTTTTACATCTTTAGAAAATAGGTTTCTATCAAAAGGCAAAACATCAAATATTTTTTCATGAAGGACAACTGCATCGAGTATGTTGCCATCAAGGACAACATATTACATCATAATTCCAACATAACATAATAAATCTCACATGTGAATGATAAGTATAAGTGCTATAGGAATTGTCCATAAGTAGTAGTCGTAAGTTGGTCATAGGCATTGAAATAAACCTTTTTTGTCTTGCACATCAAAAGGACATGATTTGCCTTAAATCGAGTGTAAAATATAGGGGCATAAAATTGAGTCATGCAAGAGTACTTTTGAAGATGCTACTGTAATTATAAACACTTGGTATATTAACAAGAATCAAAACTAAAATCTTTATTTACAATGATGAAAAAACTCAAAAGTGACATAATAAGTTTTATGAGTGAGCTCAAGAAGCATGAGTTCCATGGAACATCTTGTGAAAGAATGGAAAATGTTCACAAAAATCCTTACTTTCTTTGAAATTTTGCTTTGAGGTGTCATCTTGAGCACCATATTATTATGCCTATATGAGTTATGGTGGTATACTTGGACGCTGAAGCTAAAAATAATCATTTCTAGTTCCCCTTATACTCATAGAAATTCTTGGAAAAGCATACCAAATTTTCTAACAATAGAAGACATCATGAACTTGCAAAATGTTCAATGGTATCTGCTCACAATTTTGAATGTTCATATTTTAATTAGGAACTTATTAACCTAGCCTGTAGTGAGACCCATATTCTAGGATTAATTGGAATTATATATATATATATATATATATATATATATATATATATATATATATATATATATATATATATATATATATATATATATAAGTGGTCCTTGTAGATTTTAACCTAGCACAGAAATTACCTGCAAACGAATTCTTAAAACAAAAAAAATATACAATGGAAAGAAAATAAAACAAATATACACAGATATTTTCCTCTGGATACTAAAACCAGGACCACTAGATTGATTTTTCATTATATTCCTTTAAATGTTACAATACATATATATATATATACATGTCGAAGAATTCATAAAACCCAATCCATTAACCTTGGATTAGAACATAATCGTAGTTTACTTGAGTGGATCTACAAATTACCATGGGCAGAAAAACATCATGCCCAAAAACATGTGCAAAACCTGTGCACAAAACCATGGGTAGGTACGCACACCATATTTGCGTTCTCCCCCAATCCTTGGGTCTGCCCAACTATTATTGGGTCCGCACAATTTTTTTTTTTCTCTGGGCTCTGCCCCAGCCCCCATGATGCGTGGAAAGAAAGTAACACACACCCAACATTCTCCCACTTGTTGTTTTCTTTCCACATGGGGGGGCAAAGGAGATATTAGTCATTGGTAGAGGGCCACAATTGCCATTTTTTATCCAAACCAAGAAAACTTCATAGCGCTCATAGACTTTGTCAATGCATCTCCAACATTCTTCAAAGTGTCCACCTTTACTGGATACACCTTTTTTTCTTCAACCATATCCCTCACAAAATGATATTGAACATCAATGTGCTTTGTATTCAAATGATAGGTAGGTTTCTCTGATAAGAAAATTACACTTTGGTTGTCACATTATATCCTTATAGCTCACTGTATCAACCCCATACTTGAACACAATCTCTGCAACCAAAATTATTCCTTGCTTGCATGAGTGGTTGTCATGTATTCAACCTATGTAGTTGAAAGTACCACTACAAATTGTATCTTGATCATCCAATTGATTTCTCCTCCAAATATGTTAAGGACATACCCACTTGTAGATCTTCTTTGATCTAGATCTCCAACCTAGTCTGCATCAACAAAGCCATGTATTTGAAAATCTTTGTCGAATCCTAATATTCTTTGGTAGTAGAGACCATAATCAATAGTACCATGCAAATACCTAGAAACCCCCCTCATTGATATATAATTCTCCTTACCTAGTTTTGACATAAACCTTATCAATATGCTCGTTGCATGTGCAATGTTTGGTATAGTAAATACCATTGCATACATCAGGCTACCAATTTCACTCACTGTTGTATAGGTAAATTATCTCTACGGACAGAGATGGTGTCTCTAGCCAATGGGTCTAGAAACAAGGGAAACATGCTAAAACTTATTTTTCTAGATCATAAATGAAACATTTATCAAAAGAGATGGCCTACCTCGATTTGATGCTGCGATGTTGTTCTTCGTCGAAGCTCCTTGATCCTTCGCTTTTCCAGAGCTTGATCTCTGTTACTGCTAGTGTTCAATTACCTGCACAAGTAACTAAGAAAAAGTAAGAAGCATACAAATACAACATGAATATACATATATAACCTATCCAAATGATAAAGGAATGTCAAAATTCTCAATCATAAACATGAACAAGACTGGAAATAAATATCATTCATGTCATATTAAAAATAGAAGAGGAGTTACAACCTGCGCCTTGATGTTGAAGCTCTCCTTTAGTGGGTTCGAATTTGGGCACATCTCCAAAGAACTTGTTTTCAACTGAGTGTGAGAAGGATAAAGGATTAACTCTCTCCTTCAAAGCTTATGGAAATCAAACCTCTCTTTTCTATGCTCTATTATGTTATAACTAGAAGAGGAATTTGAGGATCATGAATTTATGGAGATGGAGGAGGGGACATGGATCTAATTATGATGGGAAAATGGCTTATCTCTTAGGGGGGTTCCTCTTTTGTAGAAACAAGAGGCCCAAGGGAGGAAGCTTGACCATATCCTCACCCAAAAAATCCATCTCTCTGCCCTCAAAGCTTCTAGGCCATGAAGCTTCGTTTCCTTTTTAAAAATCTTCCAGAAGTGGATCATCGTGGGTGTGATATCCATACTAGAGTTGATCCACGCTGCTCATAATCTTAGGATGGGTCATCGGCACTGGTGAGATTCAGGGAGGTCGTGCTGCTCCAAAAAGATAGGTTTTTAAGGAGCTACTCTAGAAATGATCAACATGGAGTTTGGTCTATAGATTGCGAGGGATGCAATGGCATATTTTCATGATGGAAAAGGGACATAGAGGCCATTGTTTAGGATACTCTAGGATTCGGGAATAGGGAGTTCAGGGATAGTAAAAAAACGTTTTGTAGCATATGCCCCATAAAGCATGAAGGCAGAACGAGAGTGAGGGATGAAATTATTTACGATAACGTGCCGAGACCAAGATGTCGTCATCGAAAAACCTACGAATCAAGTACATATATATAACTGAAATCATTGATATAAATACATGAGAATGAGGCAAGGACACAACCATCCATAGAATATATCATGTAAATAGGATCCATGGCATGGACATAGCCATCAAGGAATATGAAGGATCACAAATATGGACTCAGGTATGGTCGTATCCATTTGTAAAAAAGAGTCATATATAAATTCATGAATAACTCATATCGCCTCGCAACCTAGACTTTATCAAACAAATTCTAGGGTCTTGTGCTCTGTCATGACCCGATCAAGTATAATTTAAATCATGTGAATGAGTGAGCTGAAGTCAAACATGCGATAAAATCACCTAATTACCAGCCAATAATGTAAACTGTTAACAGACATGAGAGAGACCACAAATAATGGCAATGGTCCTCAAGGTACTAGAAGTACAATCCACAAGATGTGAATAAGGAACTGAAGTTGGACACTCGTGAAATCATCCAATCTAAGGCCAATGAGGTGAACATGTCATCAAATGTGAAAACCCTATCATTAAGGCATGTAGGCTGTAAGGTATTGGAAGGAGTCTCTAGATCTACTTCCCGGATAATGAGATGAAGTTGATAGGAAGTGATCGGTCGAAGGAGGGCCATTATGTATCGCACATCATCAACACAAGACAGAGGAACAAGATGGGGGTGAATCAAGACTAAACAGAGAATCAAGGGATTAAAAACTAGAGAGGGTACTTCTCTTGAGCATATCAGTGATACGACTCCAGATTTTGGCAGTATTTGACTCAAATGGAATTAGAGGTCATGTTGACAAATGGTAATTAGATTAGAGGCAAATAGATTAACCAAACCCGTGGAGGGAAAGTGATGAATCTAGGATGTCCCCAACCTGACACGAATTGCAGACAAGTGTCATGTTCAAGAGCGACATACTGCTGACGCAACTAATAAATACTTCCATTCCCTCCCCGCCATTTTTGGCGAGTAACCCAATTATTTAAAAAAAAAATAAATCTTGAAGGGGATAGCATATGCTTGTCAACCATATGACGGTTTTTGACCGAAAAATTGATTCTGACCCGTAGCAGACCATTGAGGTCTAGCCTGAGCATAATTAGCAACATATGGATTTTGTTATTGTTGAAAGTTTTGGAACAAAGTGCCCTATGGGTGACCTCTTGATCCCAAAAGGTAACCTTGGGAACCCAACGGTTGATGTTATCAGCCCAAAGGCTTAACTTAAGGATATTGGACAGTACTTTGAGGATTTGACATCATTATACCATGTGGTTGCTGAGGTTGGCTAGGTTTCCCTGAGAACTAGGTTGACCCGAATGAACAAAGATCTGACTTTGTTGAGATGACGGCTATCCTTGCTAGAAAAAAGGCTAGCCTTGTTGAAAGTAAAGTTGGCCTTATTGACCAGAAGGTTGTCTCTGTTGAGAGTAGGAAAAATTACCTTGATGGGCAAAAGGTTGGCTGGATTGTACATAAGGCGATGCTTTTTGTAGATAGGGCTAACCTTGTTGCACATAGGGTTGATTTTTACCAAACATAGGCCCCTGATGATACACATAATGCCCTGATTGAATTCCAGAATACCCTTGAAATCCTTGCAGATTCATGAACGGAGTCTAAAACTACTGAGAACCAAATGAGACATAGGATTATTGGTTGAGTATATGGTTCTACAAAGCTTACTGATAATAATCATATGTTAATATTGTCATAACAGATGATCTGGAAGGCATAGGGATACTACCAATAGGTTGAGAAGATCCTGGGATGTGAGTTTGTAATCCACTCACAGATGGCCCAGCTAAGGATTGAGAGACATTCGACAGGGATGGCCCTCCACCAGCAATTGGAATCGATGGAATTGATACGGGAACATTGATTGGAGGTGCCGAAACACTGATGCAAAAAATTGGTTGCATGGGAAC